>WNWK01000551.1:202500-387831 GCA_009830355.1 Cherax destructor | reverse complement strand
GGTTCAAAACTCCCCACACACTCACTCAACATTTCCCAAAATTCTCTCTCTCCTCTACACTTCTCTCTTCTCCAGGTGCATAAACACTTACTATAACCCACTTTTCACATCCAACCTTTATTTTACTCCACATAATCCTTGAATTTATACATTTATATTCCTTCTTTACCTGCATAACTAATTATTCAACATTATTGCCACTCCTTCTTTAGCTCTAACTCTATTTGAAACCCCTGATCTAATCCCATTTATTTCTCCCACTGAAACTCTCCTACCCCTTCAGCTTTGTCTAGCTTAAAGCCAGGACATCCAGCTTCTTTTCATTCATAACATCTACAATCATCTCTTTCTTATCATTCGCACAACATCCACGCACATTCAAACATCCCACTTTGACGGTTTTCTTCTTCTTTTAGTAAGCTATACAGGAAAAGGGGTTACTAGCCCATTGTTCCCGGCATTTTAGTTGACTTTTACAACACGCATGGCTTACGGAGGAAAGATTCTTATTCCACTTCCCCATGGATATGAAAGGGAAAAGCAATAAGAACAAGAACTATTAAGATAAAATCAAAGAAAACTCAGATGAGTGTGTATACATAAACGTGTACATGTTTGCGTAGTGCGACCTAAGTGTAAGTAGAAGTAGCAAGACGTACCTGAAATCTTGCATGTTTATGAGACAGAAAAAAGACACCAGCAATCCTACCATCATGTAAAACAGTTTCAGGTTTCTGTTTCACAGTCACCTGGCAGGATGGTAGTACCTCCCTGGGTGGTTGCTGTCTACCAACCTACTACTATTATAATATTGAGGAGCTTCAGAATGCCGCCAACTCAGTGCACTGTTTACCTCACTGTGGAAGCATTTCTCTCGTGTTTGCTTGCATTTTGTGCAGTTATTTTGCCAAATTTTTTTTCTAACCATGGGTCCTAAGAAAGTAAGTGCAAAGGACAGTGCTGAGAAGAAAAAGAGGATGATGTCCATGGAATTAAAGCATGAAATCATAGATAAACAAGCAAGGTGTGCAGGTTGTTGGTTGAGGGGGAAGCGGGGGAAGCTCGCTCGTAACTCAGATGTGGGCTTGTAACTCAGAGCAAAAAATAGACCGAGCGACGGCTTGTATCTCGAAAAAATCATATGTTGGGACACTTGTAAGTCAAAGTTCCACTGTACTTCCATACTAATCCCAGATTGTAGTGAGGCACCTCGTCCCTTGTTTGGTTCTTGTATAAATACGGGGAAGAGGTAACCTCCATTTCGACAATTAAGAGTTTTTCCAGAAACATTAAGATGGGTTGAGTACTGATAGTGGTGGGTGGAGTAGTCATGGTGGTCGGTGGAGTAGTCATGGTGGTGGGTGGAGTAGTGATAGCGGTAGATGGAGTAGTGATGGTGGTGAGTGAGTAGTGATAGTGGTGAGTGGAGTAGTGATAATGGTGGGTGGAGTAGTGATAATGGTGGGTGGAGTAGTGATAATGGTGGGTGGAGTAGTGAAGGTGGTGGGTGGAGTAGTGAAGGTGGTGGGTGGAGTAGTGAAGGTGGTGGGTGGAGTAGTGAAGGTGGTGGGTGGAGTAGTGAAGGTGGTGGGTAGAGTAGTGGTGGGTGAGTGGTTGGGTGGAGTAGATATGGTGGTGGGTGGAGTAGATATGGTGGTGGGTGTAGTAGAGATGGTGGTGGGTGGAGTAGTGAAGGTGGTGGGTGGATTATACAATATTTCTTATTTATAAATACAATTTTCTTATTTAAAAACCCGTAACAAAAAAATTGGGGTGTTTTTTTGGGGGTTGGAATGGATTAATGGCATTTCAATTAATTTCAATGAGGAAAATTGAGTTGATATATGAGCAAATTGAGTTATGAGCTCGGTCATGGAACGAATTAAACTCGTAAGTCAAGGTACCACTGTATATTGTAATAAACAGAATAGAGGAAATCAGCTCTTAATATACATTATGTATGCATACTGGTCAGATAGCCCATCGTAAGTCCGAGGCGTCGGTAAACGAGTACATCGCTAAGTGAGGAGAGGCTGTGTTTATGGTAACAATTCTAACCAGATTAAGAGTGTAGTCTCCAGAATGTTTCTGTATGTACTCAGACTGTGCTGTCCACAACACGTTTAACAAAAAACATCATCACTGCACTATTCAAAAGACTTGGCTGTCCATGAAGGTTTATAATAAATGGGTATGCAAGAGCCAGTAATGTACTAGTTTCTAGATATAGTAAGAAAAATAAAAGTAATACAACAGAAACTTATTAAAATATGTTCAAGAATGTGAAAAAAAGTAATATTGGCTCACAGGAAAATCAGCCCATTACCCCAACAAATGTTTACTATATTCAGTATGGTATATGGAATTCCTTGCAAAAATTGTAGTCAATCATACATAGGCCAACAAGTAGAAGGTTTATCACTAGAGTAAATGAATATAGAGATGTATTAGATATGCACAGAATCCTCTAGCTGGCTATTTTAGCATCATGACCAATTCTTAACATTTCACAGTTTCTGATAATATCACTATCTTTACCCAGCAATCACTTGTTTCTGTCCTTAAGTCAGATTGTATGACCTGATAATGTATATACAGAAAGCATCATCTTTTTCATTTTTAAAGTACAGTAGACCCTCGATTTTCGTTGAAAATTCTTTCCAGAATGCTGTTTGAGTGCCGTTACCGAACGAATTTGTTCTCATAAGAACAAATGTAAATTAGATTAGTAGTTTCAGACCCCAAAAAATACACTTACAAAAGCACTTACGAAAATACACTTACATAATTGTTCGAGTTTGGAGGTGAACGAAAACAGAGGGTCCACTGTATGTTGTATAGGATCTTAGTTTGAGACTGAAGTATACAGTACAGTACTTTTTATTTGTTTTATTGTTGCTGTGTGGATTCGTTTGTCATGTGTGTGTGTGTGTGTGTGTATATATATATATATATAATATATATATATACTAGATTTTTTTGAACACACTGGCCGTCTCCCACCAAGGTAGGGTGACTTGAAAAAGAAATACTTTCCCCATCACTCACACTATCACTGTCTTGCCAGAGGCGCATAGATACTCCTCCAAATGGCACATATCCCCACCCTTCCTTTAGAGTGCAGGCATTGTACTTCCCACCTCCAGGACTCAAGTCCAGCATACCAGTTTCCCTGAATCCTTCACAAAATGTTATCTTGCTCACACTCCAGCAGCTCATCAGGTCCCAAAAACCATTTGCCTCCACTCCTTATCTAACATGCTTACACATGCTTGCTGGATGTCCAAGCCCTTCACACACAAAACCTCCTTTACCCCCTCCCTCCATTGTTTCCTAAGATGACCCCTGCCCAACCTTCCCTCCACTACAGATTTATAAATTCAAGTCATCCCATTTTGCTCCATCCTCTCTAAAGCAACATTCACAACCCAAGCTTCACACACGTGTATGCGTACATATTTATGTGTGTGTGGAGGGGGGATATCATCCAGCAGGTGTGTGTGAGCATGTTAGATAGGAGTGAGTGGAGAGAAATAGTTTTTGGAACATAACAAGCTGTTGGAGTGAAGGTACTTAGGAAAACCAGTTAGCTGGACTAGAGTCCTGAAGGTGGAAAATACAGCGCCTGCACTCTGAAGATGACTCTCTCATTGACTTTTTGACAGCAACTGACTTATTGCACAAACTCTGAAGGTTCCATACCCTACTAATCATCCCTCTCCCTCTTACAATCCATTCTCCCTGCATCCTGCCCTAACCTGCTGCGCTGTATGACCCCAGTGGTTTAGCGCTTCTTTTTTATTATAATAATAATAATGCACTCTGAAGAAGGGGTGGGAATATTTGCAGAATGAAGGGGCATCTGAACCTTAGTATTGGCGTGCCTTTGGCGAGACAGTGTTGGAGTGAATTATAGTGACAGTGTTTCTTTTATGGATAACCCTACTTTGGTGGGAGATGGCCATTGTGTTAAAAAATAAAGAAATAAATTGTGTGTGTACTCACCTATATGTGTTGCAGGGGTCAATTCACAGTATGTGTGTGTATGCGTGTTTGTGTTTGAGATCTGTGAACTAAGCAATTTTGACATGAATGCTGCCCTAACTCAGTCCTTGTTTGAATGATGAGTGTAACCCCACAGAAGTCAAGTCACAATTTTGTTGAGCACCAACGTATACACAAGTTACCCCGCTGCCGTCCACTTGCCTGGCATGAGTGGAATAAGCTAACGTTGGCCCTTGTGTTACTTCCACAGCCGAGTATTCACAACTTTGCCTTTCATGCAGGCCAGCCTGCCTCAGACTCCAACGACTCAAATGGACCTGTCTGTAAAGTCAAAAGAGTAAGTATCCTGAGTACAAAGTGCTGTATTTGTTTAATGTTTACTTAGCTATTAATTTTTGCCTTTTTTAAATAATGTAAATTTCTTTTTATTGTACAAATTAACATTTAAAACCTTTGTCTTATGCTGTACAGTACTTGAATAAAAATATATGCTGATGAAAACCATCCTCTTCAAGGGGGGCTCCTTGGCGTGGTGAAGAGGCTCTTGGTCTGAGGAGACCTTTTGGTCTCCTTCCTCAGACCGAACCTAATTACCCCCCAATCCCCCTTCCCTATCCCATCCCCCCTTTCCCTTTCCTCCTCCTCTCCCCATCCCTCCCCTATCCCCTTCCTGTTTTTAGCCTTTGGGATTCTTTCCACAGGTGCACTAGTTCCTAGGTAGGGGGAAAGGTACCATGGTTCATCCCATTCCGTTGAGGTTCATGGTGGTGGGTGTAGTTTGCCGTGGAATCTGGATCACCTGGGGATGTCCCACTCCCTCTCCAGTCTCCAGGGGGGTGGCTTTGGGTGTCTTTCGGGTGACGGGTGTATCTCTGGAAGCTGTATTTTGGATTCCGGGGGGCAAAGGAGGTATGTTTTTGACAGGTATCAGGCTGCCCTCTCTTTTGTCCACTGAGATGGCTTGGTAGATGTGAGGTTGCTATCCCAGATTGCTTGTTTACTGGCATGAAGGGTAAGGTATGACACAGGTTTCATGCCACATCTGCACTACTTGCAGTGCTGGGATCCTCTTGGGCACGGAGGGGGATTTATGGCCCTTTCATTCCTCCTAGGAGCTATTCCTCCATGCCCCCCTTTTTATTTTTTTTTTTTTTTTTTTCCTTTTTCCTTTTTTTTCTAAAAAATAAAATGAAAGAAGTGACATAACCATGGAGTCCCAGATCTATGAAACAGCTCCCCCCAGGCCCCTTTCTGCTACCGCACCTTGTTCCAACCCTTCCTCGTTATTTGACCACTCTTCGGACATTTCTAATGCCCTTGTACCTCCTGCTGGTGCCGTTTCATCACCTGCTTCAGGTACCGGGGTACTGCCTGACTCCTTTGATACATCTGACCTCCGCACTTCTTTGACCATGCTTCCGGCTTCTTCCTCTCCGGTGCGGCAATTTTTGGATTGCCCGCT
The DNA here is from genome assembly GCA_009830355.1 of Cherax destructor. Classification (NCBI taxonomy): domain Eukaryota; kingdom Metazoa; phylum Arthropoda; class Malacostraca; order Decapoda; family Parastacidae; genus Cherax; species Cherax destructor. The sequence continues at coordinate 382,364 of WNWK01000551.1, read as the reverse complement.
CGTCCCATGGATCGACTTCGGTCCCACACCTAAGAGCCTTCACTTCCTTCTCATTCTGCCTAGAAAAGACCGGCACCACACTCCCTTCCCTTACATGCTATGTTTCAAAATACACAGTGGACTAAGTTTTTTACTCTGCGACCGACTTCTTCTCCTGATTATCTTTCTGATCATAGTACGTATTAGCAAGGCACTTCTATGCCATATTGGTTGAGATATATCCTTTCATGCTCTCAAGAGCGGTGCACTCATCGTCATGGTACAGAATGCTAGCTAAGCTCGCGATCTTTCTCTCCTTACAACCATAGATGCTATTCCTGTAACTATTGAAAAACATCTTTCTCTCAATTCTTGTAGTGGTACTGTCATTCTACCTCTTACCATTGTCCAACAGAATTTCCAGATATGTAGTGATGACATTCTGGAACAGCTTGAGCTCCAAGACCTCCCAATCCTCAAAGCAGACACATACTGTATTTCACAGCTTATAAGACTTGTTTTAGTTTCAGTGGCTCGGCATCGGACATAACTGGGAGAGCTACAGCCCACCCCACACCCCAGACTTATATCTCCTGTCACTGACCTTCAGTTTATAGGATGCAGGGTGGTTTTTGGAGACATTTTATGGGAAAAAATGCGTCTAATAAGCCGCAAAATATGGTATGTCCTCCCTGCTCACAGGTGGAGACAATACCCTTGCAATGTGACTAGCTTAACTTTTGACTGCTGTGAGCGTCTGTCCTTGGTTTATATTGCGGGACACCGTTTACAAGTTCGAAAGGTGGTCCCTACACTGCAACAGTGTAGAAATTGCTGGCATTTTGGTCATCCAGCGAAATATTGCAGGTCCATGGCCGAATGCCCAGTCTGTGGTGCCGGTGACCATACCAATACGTCTTGTAGTCTACCTCCCTCTTGCCTTAATTGTCATGAGGCTCACCCATCTTACTCTCGCTGTTGCCAAGTTTACTTAAATGAGTGAGAAATCCGGTGTTTCAAAAGGGCTGAAGGCTTTCCTTATGCTATGGCAGTCTCTCATCTATGCCTCCAGGGGAGACTTCCCTGTATTTCTTATTCTTGAGTTACTAAACAACCTCCCACCTCTGGGGTCCCAACTTCCGCAGCCTCCTCTGTGGTCACCCCTTCCACAGTCACCCCTGTCTCTAATTCTTTTGCTGTCCTGGACTCAGAGGTCCCTACCTCAACACCTCATTCTGTTCTCACCTCTTCCTCTTCTCACTCACAAGTTTGTGTCTACAAGACCTCGTACAACAACTCCCCATCGCCCCTCTACTTCTCCGAAGTCCAAAAAATCCCCATTGTTAAAATTTCCTTTAAACCTTTCTTCCCTTCTTTTTTTTTTTCAACAAGTCGGCCGTCTCCCACCGAGGCAGGGTGACCCAAAAAGAAAGAAAATCCCCCCCAAAAAAAATACTTTCATCATCATTCAACACTTTCACGTCACTCATACATAATCACTGTCTTTGCAGAGGCGCTCAGATACGACAGCTGAGAATAAGTCCCTCCCGGCTATCACTATCCCAGACCCCTCCTTTAAAATTCAGGCATTGTACTTCCCATTTCCAGGACTCAAGTCCAACTAAATCAATTAACTGGTTTCTCTGAATCCCTTCACAAAATATTACCCTGCTCACACTCCAACATTTTTCCTTTCCAGTCTGTACCTGGTTCTTCACCTCTAACTGGCTCTGTTACGAATGTGGAGGTTCATCCTCCTCTTCGTACAGTACCTTTCTTCCTGTCCCCTCCCAAGTTTCTTCTTCTGCCCCCTCCCTGGTCACTTCCTCTCCTGTCCCCTCCCAAGCTTCTTCTCCAGTTCCCTCTATCCTTTTGTCCTCCCCTTCTTTGGTACATTCCATCATTGCCCCAATCTTTACTCACCCTCCTCCTTCCATCTCCAATATCATCTCACCTTCAGTGTCCTTGTCCTCTGAAACACTTGAAGCTATCTCCGAATATATTGACCATTAGCTCTTTGTTCGTACTTCACTGCATTACACTGCAGCCCGCATCCACTTGAATAAGTGGTATGCAATCTGTTCTTTGTATCTCTCCTTCTTGGGCATTATCTATCCCAGATGTTGCATTTCTGGTTTCTTCCTTACCGTTACCACTTCGGTTACATGGCGATTTTAATGTTCACCATTTCCTTTGGGGGTCTCACTGTAACTTTCGCAGCATTCAGTTGGAGGCTTTTCTCACTTCTCTCCCCCTCCATGTTTTAAATACGGGTTCTCCCACCCATTTTGATCCTCATACTCATTCTCTCTCTTGCACCAATCTCTTGGTTTGCTCTTCCTCAACTGTACTAGACTACCTGGTCTGTCCTCCCGGACTTGCATGACAGCGATCATTTTTCAATCATCCTTACTTCTCCTTCATATTCACCACCTCCTCGTAGCCCATGCTGGCAATTTGACCAAGTGAATTGGGACCTTTACCACTTTTAGTGAGGATCCTTCTTCGTCCTCCATCGATGAGCTTTTACACCTCTTCTCGACCTCACTTTTAACCGCAGCTTCACATTCAATACCCCAAACCTCGGGCAGGCATCCTCAGAAGTGCGTGCCTTGGTGGTCTCCTGCTTGTGCTCGGGCTGTACATTTGAAACACGCTGCACGGGCAGGTACAAGTACAATAGAACGACAGATCAACTCCTTGGTTTTAAGCAGAAGAGAGCGGTCGCCCGCCGTGTCATCCATGACTAAATGCACTTGCTGGGGGATTGTGTTTCTACCGTCACTTCGGCTTCCTCTGAGTGCAATCTGGAAAAAAGTATGGAAACTGAGTGGTAAATACTCTCCGATCCAGCTCCCATTCTTCGGGTTGCCGGTATTGCTATATCAAACCCTTTTGACGTTGCCACCGAAATTAGTAATCATCTTGTCCGTATCTCTCAGGGGCTCCATCTATGCACCTCATTTCTTTCCTCCAAGTCTGCCAGAGAGTTAAAGCCCTTAAATTTTCTTCTTTCACTTCTGGAACTGCAGGCAACACTATCCACTTGCCAATCATCGGCAGCTGGGCCTGACGGCATTCATATTTGTATGCTACAGCATTTACATCAGTCAGCCCTTGCTGTCCTCTTAGGGCTCTTTAATCTTATTTGGTCGCAAGGAGTTCTTTCCCAGCTGTGGAAATCTGCCATTGTTCTCCCTTTCCACATGATGCCTCCCACTATCGTCCCATTGCTCTTACCAGTGCAGTTTGCAAGGTGATGGAACGTCTGGTAAATAGATGTTTGATGTTGTATTTAGAAACACACAATAGTCTCTCCACTAGTCAATATGGCTTTCGTAAGGGTCGTTCTACCATTGACCCCTTACTACGCTTGGATATGTATGTTCGTAATGCCTCTGCCAATAACCACTCAGTTATCACCATCTTTTTGACCTTGAGAAGGCATGACACAACTTGGAGTTATAATATCTTGGCCCAGACCCAGTCCTTAGGCCTCTGAGGCACTCTACCATTTTTCCTTAAGAACTTCTTAACTGAGAGACATTTCCATGTTCGGGTTAATAATATTCTTTCCCGGACTTTGTCCAAGCTGAAGGTGTCCCCAGGATGTGTTCTGAGCACAACACTTTTCCTTAATTTTCTAGTACTAAAACTCAACAAATTACTTTCACTAGATGTTCTGTCGTCTCTGATCATCCATTGTACCTATATGGCTCGTGTATCCCAGAATGTGATACGGTCAGGTTTCTCGGCCTTCTGTTTGACAGTCGGTTATCCTGGAAACCTCACATTACTTCTCTGAAGGCAACTTGTCATAGCCGGCTGAACCTCCTTAAAACCCTCGCTCATCTTTCATGGGGGCTGATCTTAGAACTCTCCTTCGACTACATTCAACCTTCATTTTATTGAAACTCGATTATGACGACCAGATATATTCAGCGGCCTCTCCTGCAACTCTTTCTAGCCTTAATCCCATCCATCACCAGGGATTACGTTTATGCCTCGGTGCTTTTCGCTCTTCACCAGTTGAGAGCCTCTATGCAGAGGTGAATATTCCATCCTTGACTGATCACCGTGATGCTCATTGCCTTCACTATTATGTTTGCTCTTATGACCTCTGCAATCCTTCATATAAGATAAGTCACTGATGTTATTAGACGTTCTTTATTTTTTCGTTGCCCTTGTTTATTTCGTCCTTTTTCTCTTAGCCTACATTCGCTCTTGTCTTCTCTTCAGTTACCACCTTTCTATGTTCATGTAGCATCTCACTTTTCCCTGCCATGTGTGAATCCCAACTGCCTACAGTAGCTTCTTGCTCTCTTTTTCTTAACCACTTCCGATCTCATTCTCATGCCATCGCAGTGTACACCGATGGTTCCAAGTCTTCTGACGATGCCGGATTCGCAGCAGTGTTTCCGTACAGTATCATGCGAGGGCATTTATTATCCTTGGCTAGCATTTTTACGGCTGAATTGTATGCCATTCTCGTAACACTTATCCATATTGCATCTATGCCTGTGTCACCATTTGTGGTCGTTTCAGACTCCCTTAGTGCTTCGCAGGCTATAAGAAAATTTGATACATCTCATCCTGGTCCTGACTAGCTTGTGCTACTAGGTCAGATGCTGTGCTCCTTGCTTAAGTGAATGTAACCTGACCTGGCTGGGTCTGGGCATTGGCTTAAGCCGGTTGAAGACTTGGACCTGCCTCGCATGGGCCAGTAGGCCTGCTGCAGTGTTCCTTCTTTCTTATGTTCTTATGTTCATCCCCTGGTTCTTCGTATCCAACTTTGGAGACGCCATATCTCTAGCAAGCACAAAGATATTGTTTTTTGCTGGGTCCCTGGTCATGTTGACGTACAAGGCAATGAACAGGCAGACATGCTGCCTAGTCAGCAGTACATATCTCCCAGTTTTATATAGAGGTGTTTCATTCACAGACTATTTTGCTGAAATTGCTACCCACCTTCGCACCCGTTGGCAACAACGTTGGTTTGATCTGCTACATAACAAATTACATTCTATTAAACCAAGTACAGTGGACCCTCGCTATTTGAACATTCTTCATTCCAGAATGCTGTTCAAGTGTTGTTACCGAATGAATTTATTCCCATAAGGAATGATGTAAATTAGATTAGTCCATTTCAGACCCCCAAAAATACACTTATAAAAGCACTTACAATAATAAACTTACATAAAAGGGTGAGTTTGGAGTGTTCGAATAGCGAGGGTCCACTGTATATAGGTTTCTGGCCGTCTTGTCATTCATTTCAAGGTTGGGAGACTACCTCTCCCATCTTCGCATCGTCCACACTCGTCTTACTCATGGGTTTCTCATGGAGAGGTGCCATGTTCCACTCTGTAAGAATTGTCAGGTTCTACTTTGTGTTAGCTATATCATGTTGGACTACCCACTATCAACGAGCACGCAGAATTTACCTCCGTCATCACCGCTCTACTGCCCTTACTTTACCTTCCCTTCTTGCCTATGGACCTTCCTTTAACCCAGACACACTCATTGACTTTTTGACAGCAACTGACTTACTACACAAACTCTGAAGATTATTCCTCTAGCACTCCCCTCTGTCCCTTCTACCTCAATCTCTTGCTACCCTCTATCCCTGCACTATCCACTGTCCTGCTGCACTCCATACCCTACTAATCATCCCTCTCCCTCTTACAACCCATTCTCCCTGCATCCTGCCCTACCCTGCTGTGCTGTATGACCCCTGTGGTTTAGCACTTTTTTTTATTATAATAATAATAATTGACAGCAATGCCTTTAGTACTCCTTACAGTCCTTTCTACCTCAATCTCTTGCTACCCACTACCCCTGCACTATCCACTGCCCTGATACACTTCATGACCTAATAATATTTCCTCTTCCTCTTGCTACCCAATACTCCTGCACCCTTCCCTGCCCTGCTGTGCTATATGACCCTTGTAGGTTTAGCGCTTTTTTATTATAATGATGAAAACCATGAAGAATAAACCCTTTGTGGGGGGGGGGGTTGACTTGATGATGAAGTGATTTTGTTCTGAGGAATTTGATCTACCCTTCCCTTGGATCAAACCAGATTACATTCCATTCCCCAACTTATATGACCCCTATGGGTTTAGTTCTTCATCATTGTAATAATAATAGATAATTCAGTAACTTTATCATGATGAGTAAATACTGAAACATTGTACTGTATATTTGTAATATATCTAGTGATGTAGGTGAGGGATGCAAAATTACATTTTGCTGTAGATCTCTCTACATAGTCACTACAGATTCCAATGAGGTACAATATACTTAATTATAATAGTATTCCAATTATCCGAGATTATAAAAAATATTGTTTACAATAACATTTATGTGGCTGCAGTGTACTTACTAAAACTGTGCTTAACAGAATTTTATACTTACCGAAATCATTCCTAAACAGAATCATAATTACCAGAATCATACTTATCAGAATCATGCCTTTGCTTACGGGATAAATTGGCTATAGAGTGATAAACACACGTGCAACACCTGGGTATTTTTATTTTTTAGACATCGCTAAGCACAAGGTAATTATTAGTTACCCTTGAAGGTGGTGAAACTGGAGACAGTAGAAGCCAAAGTAAGCAATCTCTTAACCTTAAAGAAGGTATTTACTACCTTAGTCTTGATCAAACTGCTTGGTGAAACATCTTCAGAATAAAGATACCCAGGTGTTGCACCTGTGTTTAATTTATCAACTTTTCTGTACTACATACCAATAGTGTTATGGCTATAGAATGTTGAGGCATGATATTTAAAGGTGTATAAGGGTATAAGGTGGGTTGATTGTATATTTGGCTGCAGTGTACTTTGAGTGAATGTCTTCATTATGTAATGTTTTTGCAAGGCTGGAAATGATGCTAGGACTTGGATGAAGGCCACTTCTTGATCTCTGGTGGGGTATAATGACGAATGGCTTGTCTGCAATTTACACTTCAGGTGTCATTGAAATATACATGGAAGGCATTAAAGTTTTATAGCATTGCATAAGAAATGTTAGGTTCTCTTTCTACTAAACCTTGGAAACATGCCTGCCTAGAGCCATACTACAGTGTCCTTATCCTATTTCTCTTCAAGATACTGGAAGAAAACATTGTTATCAGGGCTGAGGATTGAGTACATAAATTACTGATCTGACCTTGACAGATGTGCTAAAGTATCTGTATTGAAACATCTAATTGTAGATTGGGAAGTAAAACTGAAGAATGAAAGGAAAAAGTTTCTTCTAGGAACAATGCAATGTTCTTGGTTGAATCTCTCACCAACCTATAGGAAAATTTTCAGTTGCATCCTTAATTGTGAATCACCTAGTGAATGATCATACAAGTCCTCGCCCTTGGGTTTCTGCTGTGGAAAAGTAAGGAAGGGGGCAGGTAATTACCACTACTCTGGATCAGGCCCAAGTCAAAGGAAATCAGCCATATTGATGGTTTGTCCACCCTTGTGTCCCTCTGGAAAAGTTCTGGCAGTTGGGTGTAATAATGTCAGGTGACCTTTCCTCAAAGAACACTAAGTTAGATACGTATTAAGAAAGACATAAAAATGACGTAGTGGATAATGAGAATTTTCAAAACAAGGAAATAATGCAAATTTTGACATATTTCCAATCACTTGTGATTTCTTGCTTAGAATATTGTTCAGTGATGTCAGCTCCTTTCAGGCAAGAGAGATATCAGAGCTGGAATAGATAGAGATAATTTACAGCCCACAAAGAGCCAAAAGAGCATTTAAATTACTTGGAACACCTCAAAGGGCCTAAATATTTATGCACTCACTGGAGTGGAGGAGAGAAAGAAACACATGATAATATACACATAGAAGGTGCTTGAGGACCTGGTTCTAAATCTGCACATGCCATAACGTATTGGAGTGAGAGAGAGAAGAGAATGTGTAAAATAAACTTGGTGAAAAATAGGGGCACCTTTTGCACAATGAGAGAACATTGCATCAACATCTATGGGCCCAGACTTTAACAATCTATCACAAGATTTTAGAAACACTGTTGGAACAAGTGTAGAAATTTTCAAGAGGCAATTGGAAGTGTACCTCTGCCAAGTGCCAGATCAATCAGACTACTATGGATATGTGGGCCAGCAGGCTGCTGGCAGTAACAGCCTAGTTGATCAGGCAAGTACCAGACAAGCTTGGCCTGGGGCTGGGCTGTGAGAGTGAAGAAACTCAAAGGCCTTCAAAGGTTTATTGCCCTTATAGTTGACTAGTTTCCTTATTACATACAGTATATGGTTATGATAATGGTATTTTTAAATGTATTACTTCCCTCATATCTATGGGTTGTATGAGTGAGGTCACATTGGATGGTCAGTAAGCCACCAATATAATTCCATTCTCTAATCTAGAAGCACAAGAATGAGTCTGCTCACTATCTAGTAATACATTATCTTTACTGCTCTCACCCCTTGAAGGCAGTTCCTTTTCGTATGTGGTGAGGAGATTACAGTGTTTATTGTGGCCATGCTGGGTGGGCTTTGGCTTCCTTGGGGTGACCATGACTCTTTTTTTAACATATTGGCCATTTTCCACCAAGGCAGGGTAACCTGAAAAAGAAGAAACACTTTCATCATCACTCAATCCATCACTGTCTTGCCAAAAGCATGCCAATACTACAGTTAAAAAACTGAAACCTATTACCAATGGAGTGCAAGCACTGCACTTCCTACCTCCAGGACTCTAGTCCAACTGATCGGTTTCCCTGGATTCCTTCATAAATGTTATCTTGCTTGCATGTCAAGTCATAAAAACCATTTGTCTCCACTCACTCTTATCTAACATGCTCATGCATGCATGCCTGCTGGAAGTCTTAAACTCCTTTCACAAAATCTCCTTTACCCCCTCCCTCCAAATTTTCCTAGGATGACCCCTACTCCGTCTTCCTTTCATTACAGATTTATATGCTCTACAAGTCATTCTGTTTTGTTCCATCCTCTCTAAATGTCTGAATCACCTCGACAACCCTCTCTTCAGCCCTCTTCAGCCCTCTTGATAATACTTTTAGTACCCCACACCTCCTAATCTCCAAGCAATGGATTCTCTGCATAATGTTCACATCACACATTGCTCTCAGACACGACATCTCCACTGCCTGCAGACCCCTCCTTGTTGCAACATTCACAACCCCTGCTTCACACCCATATAAGAGTGTTGATACCTCTATACTTTCATACATTTCTCTCTTTGCTTCCATGGATAGCAGTCTTTGTCCTCATAACATATGAAAGCTAAACTAAACACTGCCTTGTGCATTTGCCATGCACAGTAACCTGTATGTTTCTGCTTGCCTGGAAGTTGAGCCTGCCTGTGGAGCTGTGGCCCTTGGGTGGTTAACATGGCTCTTAAGAGGGGAAGAGAGGTCAGATGGAAGGTTCAGCTCTAGCATTGCTAAATCATCAGTTGATGTTGCATCATTCTGGAATAAAGGAAGGGTACCCTTTTGGTCTTGTGGCTGTCAGTTAGTCCTCTGTTGGTCACTTGCATATCTTCTTTATTAGTCCTGGGACTGTTTATTTTAGTAAATGTGTAAAGACATTTTGCAAGTCTTTCTTATGATAATCAACATATTTTACTTGTTGTACAATCAAGGAAATTGCTGTTTCTTCAGATCCTAGACTTGATACTGCTCAACTTCTTCCTCACTTTAATCATAAGAAATCTTTACGCTGGATTCCATTATTTTTACATGAGGTAAACAACCCACAAACTTTTTTAAAAAACTTGCACCTCGGCCCAGTGAAGCTTTGGATGTGTTGTGTGATTCATATTGTCAGCCAAGCTATCATGACAACAGATAGCAAAAGGGTCACTTTCCATGCCCATCACAATGGGGTACATGTATTGCAGGTTAATGATGCTTCTCAAGTGGATAACCTGACACAATTACAAGTTGTACTAGATGACACGCCTGTTACTATTCTCAGGCAAACTTGCCTTAATATGTACTATGGTATGATCATTCTCTTTCTCTCATCCATCAGTGATCATTTACTGAGAACACAATTTTTTTCAGGAACTACAACTGTTTGAGGACAATGTAAATATTCTAGCAATGTTGCCAAGTTAGCTATTGATGACCATGAGTTCCTCTCTTCTGTGTACTTAGCAGGTGACTGCTTAACAGTAACATAGCTATACACAAATAACAAAAAAGGCACAATACCGTGACTGGAACAATACACACACAACCCGCACATATAAAAAGAGAGGAGCTTACGACGACGTTTCGGTCCGACTTGGACCATTTACAAAGTCACACTAACACACAGAACAAGGGGAAGGGGTATATATAGGCAGGCAGACAGGGGAGGGCATGTCTGAAATGTTGGCACTGACAGGACTGCTCAGGAGTGGGTAAGAGTAACATAGCTCTTACCCACTCCTGAGCAGTCCTGTCAGTGCCAACATTTCAGACATGCCACAACGTTATTGGTCATGCACAGATTGCCCTACATGTTCCTACCCTACTCATCATGGTAAATTTTACAGACTGCCTACCCCTAGTTGTCTGAATTTGTGCTGGGGCTCATCTCGCCTATTTCTGTTCATACCATGTATTCCTTAAGGAATGTGTGATCCTTCTTCTAAAAGAGAAAGAGGGCATATAGAGCCAGACTATGGACCATGGTCTGGCTGGAGATTTCATATACAGGTCGACCATCACTAATCTGGCATGTAAATGTTCATTATTTCTTGTTCACTTATAAAGCTACATTTCTCTAGACCTTTTAGCAGCTCACCTATCAACCGAATTAACCTATCAGTAGAGACGCTAGCCAAAATTTGTGCCGGATCAATGAAGGCCGACCTGTACTGTATTTGTATGGGATTTTGACTTCCATCTGATATTCTTATCTTCTGTATATGACACATTTGAAGAGCTTTCCTCTGAAACTTCTAGCTCGGTTTCCAATTCCATGCAGTCTGTACAGTCTGTTCTCGCTCCTCAGTTCACGTTGGTCTACCCTCTTCTACACCTGAATCTTGTCTGGTTCCTCAAAATTCCACTTTCTTGCCTTCTTCATCCATTCCTCATTACAATACATTCATTCTATATACAGTGGTCCCCCGAGTTTCGTAAAAACTTCACTCCAGAAGCCTGCTCAAGCGTCATTACCGAACGAATTTACTCCCTTAAGGAAAAAGTCACATAGGTTAGTCTATTTCAGACCCCCAAAAATACACTTCCACAAGCACTTACAATATTCTACTTACATAATTGTACGATTTGCGGGGTGTACGAAATTCGTGGGACCACTGTATACAGTGGAACCCCGAATTTCGGCCATAATTCATTCCAGAAGGCTGTTCGAGTGCCGTTACTGAACGAATTTGTTCCCATAAAGAATAATGTAAATTAGATTAGTCGATTTCAGACCCCCAAAAATACACTTACATAATTGTTTGAGTTGGGAGCTGTTCGAAGCTCGGTGTACCACTGTACATCTCTCTTGCCACTCCCTCCCCACTTTCCAATGAATGTCCTAAGTTCTTTATGGCTTTTTTTGATGAATGCATTAAAGATGTAAGCTCCATACAGTCTCCTGTTACTTCTCACAACAATCAACCCTGTTCTGCTCTAAGAGTATCATCTCTTACACTTCTCATCACCTTTTCCTCCCACATGAGGAGAGAAAACATTAGTAGCAGTCACAACATTTATGAGTTATACTCTCTGCTTTGTAGATTCTGATTTCTTAAATGAGGTAAAACACTTGAAGACTCTTCCTCATCAGACATGATCATTAAACATCACATTCTCAAGTTACTGTAACAAGGTCTACTCCACCTACTTCTTACTCCTCCTACCCCTCTACTCTGCTTCCTTATGTACTACTAATCTTGGTTTGCAATCCACATGACTTAAGTCTTTAGTGACCTCTTACCTGCTACTACCAGATCCTGATTTTATTGATCATTAACCCACATAACTTTTACTTAACTTTTTATTTATATTTAAGCTGTGTCTATTTTACACTGAATATTAGAAGATACAGGGGAAATCAGGAAGAGCTCCATGTACTGATCTACCAGTTTTCTTCTGTCATTCAAGAAACTGAAGTCTTTCAGATTACTGGCTTTATCTCTGGCTACATTATTTTACAGTCTGTTCAGCCTTACCCTGATTTCTCCTAAAATGAAAGTGCATGCTGATGTTTCGTATACCATATTGTTTATCCTAACTCCACTCCATTCTATCGTAGTTCATGTTTATTTAGCTAAGTTGTACACTGTACCCCTCCTTTCAACCCTTATTTTCAGTTACCCTCTGATTCCCAGTTTTGTCCTTGCATGAACCAATACTTTTTTTGGGAGAATTTAATAGCCATCATTTTATTTGGGGCGAGTCCCATAATGAATCCTAGTGACCTATTGTCTTTTTTTTTTTTAACCCCTTTACCATTGTACAGTGGGTGGACCCCCAAGTTTCGTAAAAACTTCATTCCAGAAGCCTGCTCAAGTGCCATTACCGAACGAATTTACTCCTTTAAGAAATAATGTCACGTAGGTTAGTCTATTTCAGACCCCCAAAGATACACTTCCACAAGCACTTACAATATTATACTTACATAATTGTACGATTTCCAGGGTTTACGAAACTCGGGGGTCCACTGTACTGGGAATTTGATCCATGTAGAAACTCATCCTTCATCTGGTATTGATCTATTGATTTTGCTGAAATTCTGTAGCATTTGACTTTGAGCAGTAGTAAATGATTGCCATGTTTACGACTTTTTACCTATCATTCTTATTTCTATATCTGTCCTTATTGCCACTACCAGAGACAATTTCAATGTGTGAATTGTTTTCCTTCACCCACCACAGATGCCTCTTCCACTGATGAACTTTTACATTTTATTGTTGCATCTCTTCTTTTGGCTTCTAGAGTTGCTGTTTCACAAACCTCAGGTAAGCATTTTTTGTAAATGCATACACTGGTGGTCACCAGATTGTGCTATGGGATTTTTTTTCAGTATAATTGTACTTTGCCTTCTGTTTATATTTTAAACAAGCAAGAGCACATGCCCAAAGTGTCATATGAGCAGCCAAGTGTGCTCGTGTGTGCTTATTTTCAGTTTTAAATGCTACCACTTCTGTGACTTCAGTATAGAATAATTTGCAAACAACTGACATGGAAGTACAGTGGTTCCCCAAGTAACGAAAAAACTTCATCCCAGAAGCCTACTCAAGTGCCATTACCGAACGAATTTACTCCCTTAAGGAATAATGTCACGTAGGTTAGTCTATTTCAGGCCCCCAAAAATACACTTCCACAAGCACTTACAATTGTACGATTTCTGGGGTGTTCGTTACTTGGAGGACCACTGTACATTACTATTGGTGCAGAATTAGCAGACCTATTAGAAGTCACAATTGCAATAGTATATAGTGAACCCCCGGTTTTCGTCCAGTGCGGAAATCTTACATTTCGGATTTCGAGCACACTTTTTGGGGAAATTTTTCCCCAGGTTTCGTACATCTGCTCGGAAATCATCCATATCAGACGCGTCCACCCACCCGGGATGCCGCTTCTCATGCGTACCAGACTCAGTCTGCCTCTGCCTCTTGTTGAGTTAGCAATACTCCGCACATTCATCCATTGTTTTTTTTGTGCTTGTTTATTGATTGCGACTGAAATAAACCACCATGGGGCCAAAGAAAGTTCAGAGTGCCAGCCCTATGGTAAAGAAGGTGAGAAACATGATAGAATTCAAGAAAGAACTTGTAGCAAAAATATGAAAGTGGAGTATGTGTGGCCGAGCTCGCCAGGATGTATGGGAAGTCAACATCAACAATCAGTTCCATCCTGGCGAAGAAAGCAGAAATCCAGGAAACTGATGTTTGCAAAAGGGGTAAATATGCTAACGAAACAAGATTACAAACAATCGAGGCTGTGGAGAAGTTGTTGTTGGTGTGGATCAACGAAAAATAGTTAGCGGAAGACAGTGTTGCGGAGGGGATAATTTGCGAAAAGGCAAGGCAGTTGCATGCGGATCTCGTAAAGAAAATGGCTGGAACGAGTGTTGCTGTTAGTGAATTTAAGGCCAGCAAAGGCTGGTTTGACAGATTCAAGAAGTAAAAAGACAAAGATTGGAAGTAACCCCGGACAGGAACTTGATACCTGAAGTCTCTATGGAAGGGGATTCCCCTTCCAAACAATAACCTCAACTTCCTCTTCCCTCTTTGCCGCCTTCTATATGCCAACAAGAGTCTTCAATTAAGGTATGTAACATTGTACACTTGTAACATGCATTGAAATAAAAATTATTATTATTATTATTATTATTAATGTTCATTTATCATTAAAATTAGTCTTAATTTTTATTTTATTAACACATAGGCCATTTCCCACCAAGGTAGGGTGGCCCGACAAAGAAAAACTTTCATCATCATTCACTCCATCACTGTCTTGCCAGAGGCGTGCTAACACTACAGCTACAAAACTGCAACATTAGCACCCCTCCTTCAGAGTGCCAGCACTGTACTTCCCATCTCCAGAAATCAAGTCATTTATATTTATTTCTCATTGTTTTCTGTATGTAAAACTATAGTTATTCTCTATAAAATGTATTTTTTGTTAATATTTTTGGGTGTCTGGAATGGATTAATTGGATTTACATTATTTCTTATGGGAAATACTACTTCGGTTTTCGTCCATTTCGCATTTCGGGCAACCTTCTGGAACGGATTAAGGACGAAAACCGGGGTATTACTGTACTTCTTTTTTACCCAGGTCTCCCACACATGCCTCCTGACTTTCTTCTGTGTAAACTCTTAGAGAAATCTACTGCCTTAGACTTTCCCTCTTGCATTAGATGAACTGTATATTGTTCCATTTACTGCAGCTGGGCCAGATGATATACATGTTCTCATTAACACTCTTCTGCGTTAGACTTATTATTGTACCTCTTCAATCGTGTTTGGCCTACATGTTACTCTGCTGTGGTTCTTTTCTGAAAATCAGTTAAATTAGTCAGTGAGCCCTCCCACTTAGGACCGTAACTCTTCCTAGTTTTATTTGCAGATTGGTGGAACATATGGTTAAGAGGAGACTAGTTGGTATTTGGAGATTCACATATGTATATCTTCACATCATTTGGGATACAGAACTAACTGTTCCACTGTTGATCCTCTGCTCTGGCTCATTATGTACATTCATGATGCCTTTGCTAATGGACAGTTTGTGGTGGCAGTCTTTTTCAACTTGAAAAAAGGCTTGTGACACTTCATGGCATTATCCCCTCTTATCCCAAGTCCATTCTTTTGGCCTGCAAGACCAACACCCAGTTTTTCTCAAGGCCTTCATGACAGATGACAATTTAATGTGTGGATCAGTAACACCTCTTCAGTGGACTTTGTTCAAGCAGAAGGCATTCCACAAGGATGTGTTCTCAGCACATCCCATTATCCCATTAGCTATTAATAGCCTAGTCTCAGTACTACCTTGGGAAATTTGACCTTGTGTATATGTGGATGATCTTGCCATTTAGCAAGTATTCACCTTATAGTATTTAATTGAATGTGTGTCCAGCTGGGCTACATTACATGGCTTCAAGTTCTCAATATCCAAAACGAACTCTTATATTCATCTGGCACCCTGTTGTTCCCTGTTTTGTACTCTTCCTGTGTGGTTTCCCTTTCCAAGTGTGCCAAACTGATAAATTTCTTGTTCTAATTTTATTATAAATGTTATTGAAATTACATGTGACAACACTGAATGCTGTGTGTCTTAGTAGACTGAATTTATGTAAAATTTTGTCACATTTTACCTGGATTGGGGTTGGTAGTTGATAAGTGAATTGTTCTTCATCTTCATATGACTTTGGTTCTATCTAGACTTGATTATGGTGGTGAGGTGTATTCATCTGCTTCAGCAGCTATATTTCCAAAGCTAGATGCTCATTGCCTATATTCATGATCCTGTTATGTATAGAATAATCAATAACGAAAGTAAAGCTGACATTTTTAATTGTCATCCTTCTTTATTACATCCTTTTAATCTCTAGTTGCTACCCTCAGTCTACTCCCATTTCCTATTTACCCTGTATACTTCTTTTCATTCCTCCTTGGGAGGTACTGATGATTCAAGTACAATGTGTCCCTCCTTTCCTCTCTCTCCAGAATCTTGTATCTTTGCTTGAGCATTTTCAGTTGCATTCACATGCTAGTACTGGATACACAGTAGCTCTAAATCCTCTCTTGGTGTAGAATAAACAGCTTTTTTCTGGGTTATTGTGTGATACAGGGATGCTTACTGAATATGGCAAGTATTTTCACAACAGTCGTATGCACTTCTTTTGGCTATCATCCATGTTGCTTTTCTTTCCACTTCTTCTTTACAGTCTTTGACTAGAAGTGTGTTACAAGCTCTGTGGAGCTTTGAGTCATTGCATTCCTTTATCCTTCACATTCAATGCTGGTTGTGTTGCCTCTTCAGCAAGCTTAGACAGTCTTTTGCTGGGTTCTTGGTCATTCTGGTGCTCAGGATAATGAACATGCAGATTCCTCTGCATGTTCTTCAGTCTTGTATGCAAAGATCTGCACCTTTTGTTCCAATTTGTCTCAGAGCATTCATGATCAATGGCAGTGTTATTGGTATTGTAAAATACAGCTTTAGTCCCTTTCTAAGCCACTCTTATGATATTATACTTAATATAACTCTTCTGGTTTGGTCTTTAAAAGTTTCTCCATTGCATTAAAGCTCTTTAGCATTGTCTGCATAGAATTTAAACAATTTAGCTTAAACAAAACAATAATACAGTGGACCCCCGAGTTTCGTAAACCCCGGAAATCGTACATTTATGTAAGTATAATATTGTAAGTGCTTGTGAAAGTATTTTTGGGGGTCTGAAATAGACTAACCTACGGACATTTGTCCTTAAGGAGTAAATTGTCGTAATGGCACTTGAGCAGACTTCAGGAGGAAGTTTACGAAACTCGGGGGTCCACTGTATTGTTGGTAGAAAGAAAAAGTGGGGATATGGTGACTACATATAAGATCATACAGGAAAATAGATATGAAAGATTTTTTACCACTCTTGACAAATAGAACAAACATCCACAATTGTAAACTACAGTGTTAAGAAAGGAGTACCAAATGGTCACTACAAAATATTTTCTGTAAAGAGGAAGATTGCTGGAATGAGACCTTAAGGAGGAGGTAGAATGAGCTACAATAATTTGAAACTACATATGACAAACTAAACAATGAAGACTGGACATCACAAGTATAACTACTCGTTTAACTGCAAGTCAGTAATCGCTGAAAAACTAAACACCTACAGACAGTATATTGGCATACCTCTTTTCCTTACATAATTTCCTAAGACTTTCTTGAAACATTTTGTCATTCAATTCAATATCTTCCTTTACTGTTATTATTAGGTATCTCCAGCATTGGGAAATGTACTGGTAATGATTTTCCAAATTTATTTTCTGGTCAGTGATAGTATCACAACCTCAGTAGTAGTCAGTTGATGCTTGTAATGGCACAGTATACACAAGGAAAACAAAAGTACCCAACTTAATTTAATCAGCCTGACAAACCTTGCCTAGTCTAATATAGCCAAAACAAAGTACGTACTTAAACCCTAAAAATAAAAAGCCTATATATGTTCAGATACTATGATGCTGAATGTGAAGTGATAATGTTAACACCACATTTTCCTTGCAGTTATGGTAATAGACATTGAATTGTTTTGTATACTGTTATGTTTCTTTTAAATTTTCCTCACCCTCTATTTCAAATAAAATCTGGAGAGCACATTTACCAATCCTTGGACTTGAAACACTTATGTATGGCTATGATATAGAAAAATCTTCCTATTTTAAGTAAGCACTAATTTTTTTAACCTCTATATTTAGTGTACTTTGAATGAGAATGTTTGCCTAAGTCAACGGAAAGGGGGTGAGTAATCTCCAGGAAAGTGTGCAAACTCAGAGCAAAAGTAAGGAAGGGTTTAACATGTGTTTGTGTCCTTTAACAGACTCTTCAAAGAGTCAAAAAATAGTTAGGAATGATAACTAATTTCTTAGTTTTCCTTTTTAAATAAAGAGGACTTTCTTTAATTTTTACAATTAGAATTTTATATGAAGGAATGTGGTGGGTGTGGAGATGAGTACCAACTGTGATAGGGGGAGTGGCTCAAAATAAGTTAAAAACCACTGGCCTAACTGATGTCACAAGTGATTTAGCAAAACTTTAAAAAAAATTTCTAAACGTTTCCATGTTGAAGATTGTGTGTTTAATAGTCTCAGTTAAAACTGCTGGCCCAGAAGGCTTTTATACTAAAGCTAATCTTTTGTGATTTTTTTTTTAGATATCTCAAGAACGCTTAAAGAGAATTGCTTCAAATTTGGTATGTACATGCCTGGGGTTCATGTTATATAGTATAAAATTTTAATTTTGCAGCCCCCTAGTGGCAGCATTAGTTATAAGTAATTTGTTAATTGAGGTGTTTGTTTTGGTAATATATCAAAAATTATTTTGATAGATTGCTTAAAAGTTGACACGTGTGTCTTGGGGTCATACAGTATGCTGCGTTCATTTAGATTTCTAAATAATCCAAGTGGTGAACATAGTCATTTGCATTATTTTTATGGGTGTTAGATATTCGGTATATGCTGTATTTTGTGTTTTATGGGTGTTAGATATTCGGTATATGCTGTATAAAGATTATAATGAATCTCTAGGAATTGGGAATTTGTAGGACTCAAAAATTTAAAAAAAATGTTAAGTATATTTTTACAATTTGATAAATTTTGCCAATTTTCACTTCCTTTTTACATATTAAGATGACCAAGTCTAATACAGGTCCGCCATCACAAATCTGGCAATCAGTCATCCGGTTCCATCAGTTATTCGGCTAGCATAATTTCAAATTTCCAGGGTCGCCACGCCAACCTGCTGGTACTGTTTGGTGGCGCTGCATAAGTCATTCCAATTTCTTTTTCTCCATTTATTGTTATAACCTGCTTACTTTTACCCCTAGCCATGGTTCCAACGAATAAAAGAAATGCTTCTCGTTGTGTAAAGCACATACACAGTACATTGTTCATAAAAGATAAGGTGGCTTTGAAGCCACTGTCGGTTGCCATGAGCTCAGTCTCATGATGCAGGGGAATATGCTTTAATATTACGCTAATATCAACACTACGGCTTATTTACCTATCACAATTGATCTAATATGACATAATAAACAATATAAATAGCATAAAGACATGTTAAATACGTACACCAGAATTAATAATATTTGGCATAATACCAAGCGGTTCAACAGAGTTATGAAGAGGATATGGGATAAAAGTACAGCCTCCTATCCCTGTCTTGGGGCTTATATTAGAGAAAGCGGAGTATAGCACAGGCCTAACTGTGATATACACTCGTAATGCACCATAAAACTGAAACAAAAAAGCGATTTTCTCTACATAGATTATCATACATAGCAGCATATGTGTAGAGAACCTAGGATAACCCAAAAAGTCAGTGACTTATTTCTAGTACCTGGCTTGGGCTTGCCATATATGATTTTTGGTAAATATATTGTTTTCTCAGTTGTTTGTTGGGCTATCTTATTGAAACTTGGGCAATGTGTGATGGAAAGATGCTTCTTAAACATACACCAAAAATGAAAAAAAATCAGATGATAAATAATGGAGTTCACTTCTCAGCCATTAGCCGCCCCTTAGCGGTATATTTTCATATGTTTTTATGGTTGTATTCTCATTTTTTTTTTCTCATTTGATAGAATGGAAGATATATTACAGAAACAGATATGATTTTGAGTGGTTTCACGACGAAAAGTACCTTGAAATTTAACTCAAAGGTAGCGGAAATGTTCGATTTTTGCCAATGTACAATGAACTTTCTTATGTAAGTCAAGTTGGTTAACTTTATTAAGTGTATTCTAACTTAACCACTCTGTAATCCGGCAAACTCAATAATCCGGCACACTACAG
Organism: Cherax destructor; assembly: GCA_009830355.1. Classification (NCBI taxonomy): domain Eukaryota; kingdom Metazoa; phylum Arthropoda; class Malacostraca; order Decapoda; family Parastacidae; genus Cherax; species Cherax destructor. The sequence goes on along the minus strand of WNWK01000551.1, from coordinate 362,384 downwards.
GTCCCAATGATGCCGGGTTTGTGATGGCGGACCTGTACTAGAAAAGCCAAATGTTGTACTGTATATACAACCTATTACAGTATTTATTAATACTGGGATGTTTCTAATACAGTGGGCCCCGAGTAACGAGCACCCGGAAATCGTACAATTATGTAAGTATAATATTGTAAGTGCTTTTGTAAGTGTGTTTTTGGGGGTCTGAAATGAACTAACCTACTTGACATTATTTCTTAAGGGAGTAAATTCGTTCAGTAATGGCACTTGAGCAGGCTTCTGGAATGAATTTTGCTCGTTACTCGGGGGTCCACTGTATTACTTTTATGAAAAAATTAAATGACTAAAAAGAATATCCACACCTATTACGTATTGTCTTTGCATTAACTTGCTAAAATTTGATTAGGAATTTTTTTTATAGGAATAAATTAACATTTTAGTACAATATGTTAAATTTTGAACTGTATAGCATATTTAACTTGATATCTACAACTTTTCTCAGCTGTCGTATCTGAGCTCCTCTGCAAAGACAGTGATTATGTATGAGTGTGGTGAAAGTGTTGAATGATGATGAAAGTATTTTCTTTTTGGGGATTTTCTTTCTTTTTGGGTCACCCTGCCTCGGTGGGAGACGGCCGACTTGTTGAAAAAAAAAAAATCTACAACTTTAGCCTAATGATATTTTTTTTTTTTTTGTTACTATGGTCGTTTCCCAACAAGTTACATCTAGTCAGACCTGCAGATTTGCGAGGGTTAGGTAGGTTCCTGAAGGTCTTCATGAATTCAGAATTTGCAAATATTACTAAATTTTGTCTATATAATAAAATTTGTTTCAGGCCCTTCAGTATACGTGTATATGTTAGATAAGCTCACAAATTCGGGGTTCGATTAATGCAATAAATAGAGCCCCCTCAAAGAAGGTTCCTTGATGCTGATGAGGGGTTTTGGGCCCAAGGAGTGGGATCTAACCTCCCATTCTGTGGATTAAATATGATTGTCTTTCACTTTGCTAGGGGCTGTATGACTCCTCAAGGTTTAGTACTCCCTCCATGAATATAATATGTAATAATAATAATATGCAGTGGATGCATTCCAGGCTAATGGCTGCTGCACTAAGCTCAATCAAGCCATCATCACACAGTTCTGCATAAGAATTTTTAATAAGTTTTGTGAACCCCACTGATTGCTTACAGCACATTTATATTACACATACAGAATTATCAATAGAAATGGAACACTGTTTAAAGCAAACCTGCATTTATTGCTACAGTATTTGTATACTGTAATAATAAATGTAAATCTACATTTTCAATGTTTTGCTTCTTTTGGTAATGCAGCCTTAATGAGGGGAACTTGCAAATTACATGATCTCCATACATTTCAAGTACTGCACATAAGCAACAAATCTTTTGATGTTATATTTAATTTTCAATGGGGTAGACTGATAAACCAGTGAAAGGCCTCTTGTCAAATACGATTGCTAAAATCTCTGCCGAGTTGATCATCATATGACTACAACTCACATCAGCAGAAATGTTCTAATTTCTCCTGAAAAATAACATAACCATCATATACAGTGGACCCCCGAGTTTCGTAAACCCCGGAAATCGTACATTTATGTAAGTATAATATTGTAAGTGCTTGTGAAAAGTATTTTTGGGGTCTGAAATAGACTAACCTCAGTGAAATTTTTCTTAAGGAAGTAAATTGCTCGTAATGGCACTTGAGCAGACTTCAGGAGTGAAGTTTTTACGAAACTCGGGGGTCCACTGTACTGCACAGTAGCTTCAAGTGTACCAAAGACTCCTCAAAAAATATGTAAAACATTTGTCAAAAAGAGTTCTACAAGTAGTTTTGGTTACAAGAAAAATAAAGTGGGTGGCATTTGCATGAACTTGAAAATCATTCATGGATGTTATGATGAATGCACTCAGCAAACACACACAGTGAGAGAGAACAGAAACACAAAATATAGTAAATTTTAAGCAAAGTGAAAGTTCATAAAATTTAGTTAGTGTAGGCATAGAAACGAACTGTTAAAAGTGGAAGGGATACCCTCTTAATGTTATCATGGTTGATCAGGCAGTCAATAAGAAAACCTAGCCTGCCCCCCCCCCCATCCTCTCTCTCTCTCTCTCTCTCTCTCTCTCCTCTCTCTCTCTCACTCCCCCTCTCTCACTCCTCTCTCCTCTCTCACTCTCCCTTCTCCTCCTCTCTCCTCTCCTTCTCTCTCACTCTCCCCCTTCTCTCACTCTCCCCTCTTCTCTCACTCTCCCCTTCTCTCACTCTCCCCTTCTCTCACTCTCCCCTCTCCTCTCTCCCTCTCCTCTCCCTCTCTCTCTCACTTCCTCTCCCTTTCTCCCTCTCTCCTCTCCCTTCTCTCCTCTTTCTCTCCTCTCTTCTCCCTCTCTCTCCCCCTCTCTCCTCCTCCCCTCCTCCCTCCCTCTCTCCCTCCCTCTCTCCTCCTCCTCTCTCCTCTCTCCTCTCCCTCTCCTCTCCCTTCCACCCACTCTTCACACTCACATCACCACACACATTACACACACACACACACACACACACACACACACACACACACACACACACACACACACACACACACACATCACACACACTGACCACACACACATGCACTCACACACACATGCACTCACACACACACATGCACTCCACACACACACGCACTCACACACACACATGCACTCACCTCACACATCTCACCACATCACACATGCACTCTCCACACACCCCTCACTCTAACCCTCTCTCACTCTCTAACCTCTCACTCTCTAACCCTCTCTACTCCTCTAACCTCTCTCACTCTAACCTTCTCACTCTTCTAACCTCTCACTCTCTAACCTCTTCTCACTCTCTACCCTCTCTCACTCTACCTCTCTCACTCTCCTCCCTCTCTCCTCTCTCTCCCTCTCTCACTCCTCCTCTCCCTTCTCTCCTCTCTCCCTCTTCTCTCCTCTCCCCTTCTCTCTCTCCTCTCTCCCTTCCTCCCTCTCTCCCTCTCCTCTCTCCTCTCCCCTTCTCTCCTCTCCCTCCTCTCCTCCTCCTTCCCTCTCTCCCCTCCTCTCCCCTCCCCTCCCCCTCTCCTCCCCTCTCCCCTCTCTCCCTCCTCTCTCCCTTCTCCCTCTCTTCTCTCCTCTCTCTCTCCTCCCTCCCCCCTTTCTCTCCCTCTCTCCCTCCTCTCCTCCCCTCCCCTCTCTCCTCCTCCCTCCCTCCTCTCCCCCTCCCCTCTCTCCCTCTCCCCCTCCCCCTCTTCACATCACCTCACATCACACACTCTCCCACCACCACTCCACACCATCATCTCACACATGACACACACACACACACACACATACACAATTACACACACACACACACACACTCACACACACACAGCACTCACCACACACATGCACTCACACACACACACGCACTCACACTCACACACACACACACACACGCACTCACACTCTCACACTCTCTCTCTCTCTCTTTCCTTTCCTTTTATTTTTTAATATGTTTAATCATTAAAAATGTAAAATAGAGATGCAGTCAAACAGATTACATCACTATATTGAAATAAAAGTTTTATCAGGAATAATAGAAAAAGTAAGACTTATTTCTTTTACTAAAGTATTGTTATATCTGGTGCAGGTAGCGGTTGTCATGATGCAACTTAAATTTGTGCAACCAACCATCAGAAAATTCGCATGATTGACAAATTTTCAGCTCTTCTTGAAACTGTTTAGCCTTTTCTTTGGGCTTGAGATACAGTATGTATACCTTACTTTGACGTTGCCTCATACAGTAGCTCGTTGAGGTCTGTCAGTCTAACGTGGTGCCTTGTTCCACACTTTGCTGTATACCTCACAGTGACATTGCCTTGTACAGTAGTTCACTGGGGCCTATCGATTTAACACCATGCATTGTTCTACACTTAGCTGTATACCTCATTGAGACATTGCCTCGTGCAGGAGCTTGTGAGGTCTGTTGATTTAGCACTGTGCATTGTCGTAAGCTTAGTTCTGTCTTATTCAAGCCACTCGCAGAATAGAATTTCATTGGCTTTTAATGTTGCTTCTAATGTCATATATTGTTAAAATGCTGTTCCAAACTCAGTAGAGTAACAGACTTCGCACTGACTGGCCCTTACTTAACACGTATAAAATTTTTACTGTACTATGCTTAACTTAATATATTTTCTGTTTACACCACTAGCACCATTGCACTCATCACTTAACTTTTGATGACATTATAAGAGCAGAAATAAAAAGGAAAAGTTAGAGATGCTACTGACATGCCATATGCAGATTTGTTAAATGTAAAATGGTAGACAACAGCATTGTACCAGAAATAGTAATGGAAGCATGTTAGCTTAATAGACACATATCAAAGATCTTTTGGGGCTCTGTGAGAAGTATGCTTTGAACTAAAAGAGAACAGAACCTATTAGAAACTAAAATACACTAGACTAAATCTCCACAAACAATAAGGAAATAATCAGAGGCCTAACACTCAAATACAGCATACTGTTCTCTCATAACCTCATTGTAGTACAAACAAGCATAAATCCATGTGTAGAGAACCTAAAAAGTTGCCAGCATGATAAATGAAACTTATGGCAACAGTTGATTGAAGTCTGAACCTCTAGAAATCATGGAAACAACTCAGACACCCATTGCAAAAGGGGCCATATGTAACTTGAAGAGTGGCCTCATCTGCCTTTGGGATGAACTTATCACTATTCTTAGAGAAGCTCAGTGATGTATTGGATGGATATTAATGTATAATAGTGCTAGAACAAAGCACTCTCCTTCTATCATTATCAATCACACATGCCATCATCTGAGCTTTATTGAACATAGTGCAGAGTTTGACCCAAAAGCAGATGATCCCACTCTTGAAGCTGCATGGCCCCACTTACAATTGGTATATAAAAGTCCAGACTTCAACCGTCTATCCCAATATGTTTCATTGACCAAAGGTTTGTCCTGCAGTTGGAGTCATAATTTTCCTCACAGACTGTAAGCAAAGATCTCTCAAGACATTCCCTGGTAAATGGTTTTAGGCATCCTTAATCCACACCATTTCATGGGAAACCAGAATACAGAGGCACCAGGCCACGGTGCCCCGTGGCCTGGTGGCTAAAGCTCTCTCTTCACACGGTGAGGGCCCGGGTTCGATTCCCGGCAAGGGTAGAAACATCGGGCATGTTTCTTTACACCTGTTGTCTATGTTCCCCATTAGTAAAATGGGTACCTGGGAGTTGGTCGACTGGTGTGGGTTGCACCCTGGGACAAAATTGACCTAATTTGCCAGAAATACTCTGCATAACAAGTGGCTTTCTATGTAATGTATGCCATTGATGTCAGCTAGGCCTGTATACCTTGTACATGTACTTGTAGAAATAAAGATATTATTATTTCTTATTACAGTGGACCCCCGGTTTTCGTTATTTTTTCGTTCCAGAATGCTGTTCAAGTGCCATTACCAAACGAATTTATTCCCATAAGGAATAATGTAAAGTAGACTAGTCCTTTAAGACCCCCAAAAATACACTTACAAAAGCATTTAAAAAAATACACTTACATAAAAGGGCGAGTTTGGAGCAGGACGAACACCGGGGGTCCACTGTATTTTTATTTAAGAAGATCTACTATTGAAAGAGAACATAGAAGAGTATGCAACAGGAGGAAATGGGTCATTGAATTGCTTAAAAACGAGCATATGTTATGATGGAAAGATAATCTGTACTGAGAGATCACTGATATGTAGCAGAAACTAAAACATTCCTGTGAGATGGAAGAGGCAAAAAAGGAACAAAATTCTGTTAAGGAAATTGAAAACTTCTAGATATTTCTGCATGTGTGCAAAATTCAAATAAAGAAACACCTCTAGAAATTTTCCCTCTACTCACTATAGGTTCATAAGCTGATTAGGAGAAAGAACTGAGAGAAATTTTGAAAGATCAATATGAATCAGTATTCAGCAATCATAACAAAAGAGTTGTGGATCTAGACTTTTTTTTATTACTGCTGCTCACCCTACAAATCAGATACCCAGGGCAACTCCAAAAGCTTTATATATGAGGGGCTTAGGAATAGCAATTTGGTTGAAAGAAGAGTGACCTAGAGGACTTGTCTTCCAGCAGTATTTTTTTTTTTTTTTTGGGGAAGCTTTGGAGGGAGGAATGATGGAATTTTTCAGGGATTTCAGCCCTGCCTTGAATTTTTCCTTCCATTAGTTATACCATTGCATATATCTGATTTACATATTCCACAGAATTTGAAAAAAAAATAGAAATAAGGAACTCACATGTTGCACCGGTCCCTGATTCATGGACCTCTATTTATAAAGAAGAAGGAGCACTTATCATTCTGTGGAAGAAGAGCTTAGATCTGAGTGAAATCCCAGAGGTCTTAACCCTTGAGCTGTCTGTCATGTGCATGTATGTCATAATGATTAGAGGCTATGATGTACTAATACATAAAATTATTAGAGCTCTCAAATTTAATGTAAGTGGCAAATTTTGGCTAGACATGAGAGAATGGGTCTGTACATCGGGTGTGCTCAGTATAAAAAAAAAATCCTGCCCCATGTAGTGCATGGAAACAGCTAGCCTCTGACCCTGTGTTTGGGTTAAAATAGTGACTAAGAATTTTTTTAGGTTGTTTGCCTGGTTATATTTAAGGGTGTGCCAAAATATCAGTGGGTATTGGCTAATTTTGGCAGTAATGGTATTGGTATCAGCCTAAAACTGAGTATGGGTATTGGTATCGGTAAAATTGTTGATATCATTACATCCTTAGTTTTATTGGCTATTTTTTGGTATCAGATAGACCAGGAGACATGCTAATGAGAGGGAGAAGATTTTGGTTGGTTTAATACTAGAAGTGGCCTGAAATAGGCCTCAAAGTGGCAAAATTGGTCAATTTTAAGTGATTTTAGGGGGGAAAGGTAGGGGTTCTTTCTACCCCTTCCACCACTTCCCCTCATCTGTTTTATTGGGATGGTTTAAACTATGACCAAGGATTCTTGGTTATGGTTCATCAGCTGAGAAATAGGTTAAAAAGTTAAATTTTTTGAGTGACAATGTATTCAAAATATAAAGGGCAAGTCTTATGTAGGAGAGGCCTGAGAATATGATTAATGAATAGAGGGAAGGTTCCTTTACAGCTGCCTACAGTGTTTGTTTTGGGCTTTGTTTTTAATTTGGAAGTTGTTAAAAATAATGCAAATTTGGCCAAATTTTCAACTTCTGGGTAGCTCTGATGGATGAATGGGCATTTTCTTGAAATTATTGGATAGTATGGAAGGCATACTAGTGAAATAGCCAAGAATTGGGTAGGTTTGAGCACAGGAATTGGTGTAAAATTTGCCTCAAATTGGGTAAAATCACTGTTGCATAAAGTGTTCCCTGACCCCCAACTTTTGCATTCAGAGTTCTGTAAGTTTGACATCAAATTTGCATTTTTGGTGTCATTGCCTTCAGAAAATAATTTTCTACCATTTCAGAAGACATTTATTTTTTTTTCTAACTTGTGGACACAGAGGGGGCTTTCAGTTTGGGATGTGTTGGCAGTTTAAGGGCTAAAATGTACATGTATAGCTTCTTTGCACAAAGGAGGCAGTAGAGCTCTGGCAAACATCACACATTACGAAAGTTTTCGAAAGGGTGGCGAGATGCCAAATTAAAAGTTTTATGTAAAAGAATGACTTACATAACCCAAGTCAACATGGATTTAGAATGCGAAGATCATGATTGTCGCAAATATTCAACAGTTTGCGTAACTGTGGAAGGTGTGGAAAAATTAAAAAACACTGATGTGTTCTACATCAACTGTTCTAAGGCATTTGACAAATGTGATCATGGAGTGATAACCCATAAAATGATGTCTGTAGGTATAACAGCAATAGTAGGAAAATAGATATTAAATTTTCTAATAAAACAAAGAATAGAATAGTACAGTAATAAAAGCAAAATCAATGCTTAGCAAAGTAAAATATTGGTATCCCAAGGCACAGTCCTAGCACCTTTACTATTTTTCATCCTCATAGCACTAAAAACACTAGTCATGGCTTGGTGTCACTGTTATACACAAATAAGCAAGAAAGTCATGGAAAGAAATGGAAAATTTGCAAGCTGGTATAAGCATAGTCTTCCGGTAAGCAATAAAAATAACATAATGGTCAATGATAATAAATTCCAACTATTTAGATATGGAAATAATGAAAAAACTTAAAAGCAGCACTGTAGGACCATCTCATAGAATGAAGGGAACATATAAGATACAGTGGACCCTTGGTTTTCGTTGAAAATTCTTTCCAGAATGCTGTTTGAGTGCCGTTACCTAACGAATTTGTTCCCATAAGGACAAATATAAATTAGATTAGTCGTTTCAGACCCCCAAAGATACACTTACAAAAGCTCTTATGAAAATACACTTACATAATTGTTTGCGTTTGGTGGTGAACGAAAACCGAGGGTCCACTGTACTTGGGTACAGTATAATAATGTCAGGTGACTCATCATTAAAGAATACAATAAGATAAGTTCTGTTAAGGCCAGACAAAGACAGGGTGAATAATGAGAACTTTCAAAACGAGGAATAATGGCAATGGTAGCACTATGAAAATCACTTGTGCTCACTTGTTTATACTATTATTGTTCAGTGTTGACAGCCTGACTAAGGCTGAAGGGATATCAGAGCTGGAAAAATAGGGATCATTTACACCCCCAGAGAGCCAATGAAGCTTTTAAACTGCTGGCATTGCCTAAAAGTACTTCTCTGGAATACAGAAGAGAACAACATCTGATAATATACATGGAAGTTTACTTGCATAGTCATAATGACATGATTGTAAACAACCCACTGAACGTAGGGTTTAAATCCATGGCAAACCACTTTCGTGAGTTACATAGAAATTGTTTAAGGGCCAATGTACTGGAGTAAGAGAGAGGAAGGAAAGTCTAAAATAGGCCCAGTAAAAAGCAGTGGAACCATGGTATCCAAGGTTGAAATCTATTCAACCTGCTACCAGGAAATACCAGAAATATTGCCAGAATATGTGTAGAAATTTTCAAGAGGAATGTGAATCACTACCTCCAACAAGTACCAGGTGAACCAGGTTGTGGTAGATATGTGAGACAGTGGGCCAGCAACAGCCTGATTGAATAGATAATGAACTGAAAAGCCTGGTTTCAGGCAGGGTTGCGAGGGTAGGAAAACTCTCGAAGCCAGTTATTGATACTAGTAACGAACAAAATTCATTCCAGAAGCCTGCTCAAGTGCCATTACCGAACGAATTTACTTCCTTAAGAAATAATGTCACGTAGGTTAGTCTATTTCAGACCCCCAAAAATACACTTCCACAAGCACTTACAATATTATACTTACATAATTGTACGATTTCCGGGGTGTTCGTTAGGCGGGGGTCCACTGTATATTCAAATAGCTTTTTATTCCTTCTGTTAAATAATTTATATAATGTAATGTATCTCCATGGAAAAGTGGAACAAAATTATTCCTCCATAAACCATGCATGTCATAAGAGGCAACTAAAATACTGGGAGCAAAGGGCTAGTAACCCGTTCAATTCCTGTATAAATTACTAAATTTAAAAAGAAAAACTTTTGTTTTTCTTTTTAGGTCACCCTGCCTTGGTGGGATATGGTCAGTTTGTTGAAAAAAAAAGATTTAGTAAGTACAGTGGACCCCTGGATTATGTACTGCTCCAAACTCGAACAATTATGTAAGTGTATTTTTGTAAGTGCTTTTGTAAGTGTATTTTTGGGGGTCTAAAAGGACTAATCTAATTTACATTATTCTGGAATGAAATAATGACATAATCCGGGGGTCCACTGTTTTTTCATTTCAGACAGAAAATATGATTCATTGTAATACAGTGGACCCTCGGTTTTCGTTCACCTTCAAACTCAAACAATTATGTAAGTGTATTTTCGTACGTGCTTTTGTAAGTGTATTTTAATTAAGGGGGTCTGAAATGACTAATCTAATTTACATTTGCCCTTATGGGAACAAATTCGTTCGGTAACAGCATTCTGAAAAGAATTTTCAACGAAAGCCGAGGGTCCACTGTAGTTTGTTTCATATTCCTGTAGTGTTTTGTTTCTGTTGGGAACTTTATAGAAAGCTTTCTTAATCTAAGTAAATGCAATCTGTTTATTCATTTTTTTCATGAATATTTTCTGTGACTATTTTAGTAGCTTATCAGATGTGTTAAAAAAAGTGTAAATAACTGATTGACAATAAGACCATTTAAATTGCTTTGTAAATAGTTCAACTTATAATGTTGCTGTGTCTGGGAGAAGGGCCTTACCTTTTCTTCCTCTCCATTTTATCCAATAGTGTTATAACAGTTGTAATTTGAAGGTATTGTGGTCTCTGTTACCCAGTGTTATTCACTAGTACAAGAGCTTGTAATATAGTGATTCCTTAAGTTATTAATCTGTTCCAGAAGATGTATCGTACCTCAGAACTATTGTAACTCAAACTATAAAATACAAGGTTTTATGGTAATTCATTAAAGGGCCCTGGAAGTGCAACTTTTACTGTACCTTGGACATCAAGAGTTGATGGTGTGGTGGTGGGGGAGAGGGTGGAGAGAAATTACTGTAATAATGTTGGTAAAATTATTGACTATGTTAAGTAGAAGGACATAAGTGAATTAATGTGACATTTTATTGTGGCAACATTTCGCTCTCCAGGAGCAAAACGTTGCAACAATAAAATGTCACATTAGTTGCACTTGTGTCCTTTTACCTAACAGGAAATTACTGCTTGCAAAAAGATCCTTACATCCACTGCCTCTTGAAAAAACTATCCGGGGTTGTTTGTCACGTTCTTCTGAGGCTCTTAAAATAAGATAAAACAATATTTTCAAAGACACAGGAATAGAGTTCAGTTTTTTCAATGTCTGTAGTTTCTTATGATTCTTTTCACACCTTCCCAATGAGTAAACAACTGAATTTCTGCAGCTGTTATCCTATGGTAATCTTCGTCCTCCCAACTGTCCTTCTCATCCATCTCCCCTAATTCCTGGAACTTTTCTGTTGTCAACCCCCATCTATAACTCTGAATTAATTTCATATCCTCTTTCATCAACCACCGGCCTCATTGTCTCACCAAGAGCAGTGGGGCCTCAAAGCCTTCAAGGTCATAGGTGACTGAAGGCCACCCATGCGTGCTGATCATCATATGCATGTCATATCCCAAATTTTTCTTCCCAACTCGAAACTAAATTCTTTTATGAGGGTAAATTGTAACTCAGAATTATCACATAACTCAAGACCATCGTATTTCAAGATACTATTGTATACAACCTTTTAAAATAAATTAGTCAAGGCCCCATAATTAGGTTTATTTTTCCTGAAACCTTCCCAAAAGTACTGTACAGTATAAATATAAAACTTTTGTTAAAGAGCAATATCACACAATAATAACTTTTCAGCAAGTTTGTTTCATGAATGGTAGCACTACTGGCAACTTCAAATTTAAAGATTGCTATATTACCAGTTTTTTTTTTCTTTTGAAAATTGCAGTAGTATACATTTTTGATAATGATTATTGATGAAGATTTTTTGTAAAGCAGAAATTTACATTATTGTATGTTAGAATTGGAGTGAATGTTATTGCCCATTTTTCCTAATTTCTTATTTCTCTTATGTAGAATTATGTTAACCTGTGAATAGTATATTATTCTTATAGTTTCACTGTGGGTCATATATCCAGCCTAACAATGTCATATTGTTAAGGTGTTGCATATATTTATTATGATTGTTGATATATTGATTATGCAACACTTAAGCCTTAAGTTTACCACATAAATGTATTTTTGGCCATGATTTATATATAATACTACTACATTTCAAGGGGGGGCCTCTGAGGCTGGTGAAGGACTCTTGATCCTAGAAATTAGAGCTACCCTTATTCTTTTCATCAATTCTGATTATACCCCCTTTGCCTTGTTGCTGTATTACCCTTACGGGTTCAACACTTCCCCGTAAATATAATAATATAAAATAATAATAATAATTCAGAATCAAATTGAACTTGCTCAGTCATATAACTCAAACCATCCTAAAAACCTATGCAACTTTGAAATCATGCATGCCATTGTAATGTACCCAAAATTTAGCAAGTGGTTTTTTTATTACTAATCATATCTGATCTGTATTTTAGCTGTGACTTTGTTTTATAAGTGATACTTCTGGAAATGTAGAGGGCTATATAAAAGATTGTGAGGGTTTGAGGATATGATGTGCTCTCTTAAACGGTAATGAAAATATTCATCAAAATTATATTGTACTACTAAACTATCTGCTAATGTCAGACACATTTACCTCAGATATTACTCTAGATTAAGTCAAACTCTAGTTCCCAAGTTAAAAATTCTGTTTTCATTAAAAATCAAATACAGTATATGTGGATTGTTCTATCATTTATGTTTGTCTTAACACTTACATATTACCATAATGAATTTGTATTGCGTTAAGTGATTAAGTATATCGTGTAGCTTTTTAAGGTTTTTAAGAATGATGTGTGGTTATGACAGAGACATTTATTTTCCTTTATAGAGCTCTAGACAAGGAAGTGAAGGTAGTGTTTGAGGACCATGCGTGCAGTGTGTATGTGGCAGGAATGCCCCATGTCTTCAATAAATGCTAATTCATGCTTTTATAAGGCTTTGATTAAATCTTATTATATTTAGAATGCTATACTGTACATGACACAGTTCAATTCAGTGTGCTTTCTTAAATACTGAAATTTTTTTCTTCCGTTATTACACAGAAACGACGCAAGAAGTCCGAAATGTTTAGCAGAAAAAAAATTCATGCCTCTCGATACTGGCGGTGGAAGATGGCCCAGCGGGAACTTGAGCGGCAGCGGCTTGAGCGGGAGCAGCGAGAACATCACGAATTGGGGGGGCGGGAGCAGCACACAACAGATACAGCAGGTGGGGGCAGCCGGGGGGAATGATGACCCAGTGCCCATCTCATCCTTGCCAGGATATCATCTTCTGTCCCAGAGAGAAAGGAAGGTATGACTGTTGGCTTTTTTCACCCCAATTCATTTTCATTTAATCATGTTAGTATATAGTAGTAGAATTTACTAATTATTTATTCTCAGCCCATTGATAAGGTCTAAAATGTATACTGAGTTTCTTTTATGTATGCAGTACTCTACTGTATAATATTCTCTTTAATCTTATACAGTACTGTACCCAGATGGTTCTAAAATAGCAGTCAAGGTATTGCTAGGTTTATATAATATTTCAGTTTATTCACAGCATGTTTTTTTTTTTTTCAACAATTCGGCCGTCTCCCACCGAGGCAGGGTGACCCAAAAAGAAAGAAAATCCCCAAAAAGAAAATACTTTCATCATCATTCAACACTTTCACCACACTCATACATAATCACTGTCTTTGCAGAGGCGCTCAGATACGACAGCTGAGAATAGTCCCTCCCAACTGTCACTATCCCAGACCCCTCCTTTAAAGTGCAGGCATTGTACTTCCAATTTTCAGGACTCACGTCCAACTAAATCAATTAACTGGTTTCCCTGAATCCCTTCACAAAATGTTACCCTGCTCACACTCCAACAGATCGTCATGTCCCAAAAACCATTCGTCTCCATTCACTCCTATCTAACACGCTCACACATGCTTGCTGGAAGTCCAAGCCCCTCGCCCACAAAACCTTCTGCATGTATCCACATTATACATCTGACACTTCATACTGTAAGTTCCCATCCCTCCTTCCCTCCCTTCCTCTCTTCCAATAGATCACCCCTGTCTTACATTACAAAGACAGTTAAACCTAACATCTTACATATTCTTCACCACAATTATTATGTTCTTCTTGTAGCACGAATAAAAGCATTATTCAGATTTTTCAACAGCTTTCAGCATTGCAGCTCTAATTATAAATTTTGACATTAGGGTAGGCTCTGGAACCTGGTGTAACTCATTAATAGATGTTGCTAACCAGAGAACTGAGCAGATATCACTGTCAGTAACACATTTTATTGAAGGTAAATAGTGCCAAAAAGTCCTGCTATACCACAGGCCTGTAGTCTCAAGTGTGTAGTTGAAGGTCATTTGCTTTAGAGGTGTGAAATGGTGTTTTGCTGCTGGGGTATTAAAAATAATATTTATCAGGATTTTGAGTTATACGTACTCAGTAGATCTTCTGTAAAGAGTAAACACTGATTCCAACTCTCAGTTGAATTTCAAACTAAACTGTTTGGGTTAACCATTTCACGGTCTTCCATGTAGATCTACTTCATCACTTGCATAGATCTATGTTTTAAGCACAGCTCTCTTAAATATGCTGTGATCAACAAATTTTGGCCTAGACAAAAGAGAATGGATCTCTGTAGTGAATGTACACAGAATTAAAAAAAAAAAAAACTTCCTCTGACCTTATGTTTATTCAAATAGCAACTTTGAGGTGGTTATGGTTTTATTGGCTATTGGTTGGCCTCAATTGATAGAGCAGAAAACCTACCAGTGAAATCAATTATTTTAGTCAGTTTTGAGCCAGACGGAGCTTGAAATTGGGCTCAAAATAGCGGAAATATTTGATTTTTGGTGATTTTCCTGAGGAAGGGTAGGGAGAACCTCCTAGCTCTTGGGTTTGTTTTATGTTTTTTCCTAGGTCTGCTTCAGTTATTTGGATAACCCAAATCATGACCAATCATTCTTGGTTATATTTTATTATTCGTTATTATCCGAGAAGTAGGGTAAAACTGATTTTTTGTGTGATGAAGGATTCATAGTAGAGGACAAAAGTTATATAGGAGAGGCCTGAAGATGTGTTTAATGAACTGAAGAAAAGCTGCTTTTGTGGCTGGAATGCCTACAGTATTTATTTTGGACTCTTTTTAATTAAATTAGAATTTTTTAATTTTGTGTTAATTTGGACATATTACAGACTTCTGTGCACATTATAAGGCAGTTTTGTTAGTTGATAGAATGGAAAGCATGTTAGAGAAATAGCTAGGAACTGGAGCAAATTGATCATTAGAAATGGCTTAAAATGGGACTCAAAGGGTGAGATCGCTGATGTGTAAATTGCGCCCAGACCACCAACTTTGCACCTACATAATTCTGTAAGTTTTCCATCAAATTTTGTATTTTTGGGAATCATTATGTTCAGAAAAAGGTTCTTTCTCGTTTCAGAAGATAAATTTTTTTTTTTTAAACTCTTGATACTGTTAGCACTAATTTCAGGGATTACGACTGTGAAAGTGTTAATGTTCAGTGCTTCTTCAACTGCCCTTTCCACAAGTTAGACGAGATGAGAGAGTTTCTTAATGATCAGTTGCTCTTTTGGGAGTTTTGCTCCCTCTTCTGTTTCTTCTTTTTCTGTATACGTTGTCTTTTTAATACAACTATGACTATCAGCAGCTTTGTGTCTAATGCCTGAAGTTAGGGTAGAATGTCTTTCAGAGTGCATTCATGGTTTGCCTGTAAACAATTGCAGGGGTCAGTGCCCTGTTGCCCAGTCAAAGACCTAGCTTCCTGGTGAATGGCCTGATCACTTGGGCTGTTAGTGCTGGCCACACAGTCCAATGTAGGCACCACAGCCTGGCTGATCAGGAACTTATGAAGTTTCCTCTTAACTAGAGGCTTGTTGAGAAGTCTTAGTCCCTTTATACTTACTAATTTATGTCTTAGTGAGTTCATTGTACCCCTGCTATTAATTGGGGTATTTTATCTACTGAGCTAATTACTTTCCTGGGGAATGATTTGTGTATCCAGATTTGGGCAATTTCTTCCAGAAATTTCTAGACATGCATTCCACAGACTATACTTCCAAGAACTTCACCAGTAGCAACAGCCTGGTTGACCAGGTAAGCACCAGACGAGCCTAGCCCAAGGCCAGACTCTGGGAGTAGAAAAACTCTTGAACTCATCGAAGGTATATATCAGTTATTACCTATAATTTAGGTGCTTGACTGAATTTATATGGACAGTTCATCTTATGGAACTTTGCTCTTCTGGTTGACATGCATGATGTTATGACTCAAGTTTTGGGATGTTGATTTATTGAGACAATCAAGTCCTTTCAGAATTGCTGTGAGCAACCATTGGAGATCATCAGTAAAAGCTACAGATGAAGACTGATGCAGTCTTTTATTTACCGTTTTTTTTTTTTAACACTCGTCAGTTGTTCAACTTCTTTTTTCTACTTGGATACATAAAAAATATTTAAATGCTTTGGCTGCTCCTTGTCCTTTTTTATAGTCACATCAATCATCTTTTGGACCCAGTGGGCCCTTCAGGCTGGGAACAAGTTATATAGGGTTCAGCAGGATGTAGGTAGGGGTCATTCAAAAAAAAAAAAAAAAAAGGTTGGAGGAAGTGGGGCAAAGGAGGCTTTGAGTTTTAGGGGCTTAAGTATCCAGCAGGCTTGTGTATGTTAGATATGCATGAATGGAAACGTGTTTTTTAATGGATGTGTTGTTGGAGTATGAGCAATGTATTATTTATGAAGGGATTCAAGGAAACCAGTTAGCTGGGCTTGAATCCTGAATGTGGGTAGAGCAGCACCTGCACTCTGAAAGAGGCGTGGGGGATGCTGCAGTCAGAGAGTGATCTGAATTGTGATGTCATTACACTTGGCAAGGCAGTGATTGAAGGAATGATGGTGAATGAGTTTCTTGTTTTTGAGTCACCCTGCTTTGGTGGGAGATGGCCATTGAGGTTTAAAAAGAAAATCACATGTTATTGAATTGAAGATTAATGCCATATTTTTATTTCAGCTGTGTGCCTCTTCAAATATCAAACCATCCCAGTACATTGCTTACAAGGCAGTTTTACTAAAGGTCAGTTTAAAATGGCAAATTTAGGATGAAATTTGAATTATTGATACTTAACAAATTTAATGGTTCTTTTTATGGAGTGTCTTATAGTTTACAAACAAAGATTAATTTTGACTTGATAATAGTACAGTATATGTGGTGTGTGATTAGTAATCAGGGCATTTAATTAATGCTATTGTTTTTGTTAAGTTATTAAACTGAAATGTATTAATGTACAACACCTGTTTTTTATAGGATGAAGGTGACAAGCAGCAAGCAGGTGTGGGCCCTGCTACCCGTAGGGGCGTATGTTGTCCACAAGGCCTTGATTCTCACTCACAGCGCATGATCACCACTTTCATGACCCAAGCGGGTTGGATCTCTTCATTTACATGACCATCAGTTAATTTTGGGACATAAGATTCTTATCTCCTCACCTTCATAAATTGCAGTCAATGTAGAGATACAGCCAATCTCTTACACTACAGTACTTGTCAAAGAGCATATACACCAGTAGGTGTATATACAATGAGTTTACTTTGATCCCTATTTTAGGGATTAAAACATTCTTGACTGGTGGCATATGGATGAAATTTAGCCTTATTGACTTTCATGCAGTCAATAGGTTTTAAGGCTAACATACATACAAAGTACTTTGAATAATGATCCTAGTATGAGGAGAGTTCAGTGTCCCAAAAAAAATCTGATATTGTAATTCATTAGTCCAAGAACTCAAGGAAATGAATGCTGTATATATTTGGAGGTCACAGAGTTTTAATTAGAATAATGTATTAAAAGATTCGCATCAGATGATATATTATGGCTTAAGGTGCCTAAGAACAGTATTTTCTGTAATGGGCATGATTGACAGACACGCATAATTAAAGCGTTTGTTATTTTTCCTCTGCACATTCTGTTGATGGTCTAATATGTGGTGTCATGTTATACTCTTCAAGAATTTTTAATGTTCATTGATATAGACAATGCAGTTACAGCTTTGAAATGAGAATTTGCTGTCAAATCTTGCTAAAGCCTTTGAGAATGGCAAGAATAGCCTTTAATCTTTATGATAGTCATAAATATTGGTAAAACTTAGTTGCAATATTTGCACATTGCTTGTACTGGTGATGGTTGTATACTAGTGTTACAAGTATTCTCTACTCTGTTGCAGGGATTATTTCTCTCACTGGACACACTCCTCCAGTACCAAATCAATATATAAATCATGTTAGCCATTTTTAAAGTTAAGTGTTATTGTAAATATCTTCGTGGAATTTCACTCTTAATATATTGTATAAAAGAACATTTTTCATTTCATTTACAGTTTTAATTGGCCCTCTGCAGTTGTGTGCTAAAATGGTCTCTAGTCATGATGATACAGATACAAACTCTAAGCTATTAAAGCACTGCTGGCAGAGATGGGCTTTCTTACTTTGATTTGTAAGATCTTAATATCATTACTGGAGGCAGAAGTTATGAAAGATAAAAGTGTTACCTATCATGTTTTGTAAACATTGCATATATGGATTATTTTTTAAAAGAGAGAATCTTGGAAAATTCATACCAAGAAGTATTGTTTAGTTTAGACATAAGGATATTAATTTTTATACAAATCTGTACCTGGATATTTATCTTTTTTTAAAAGACTTGTAGTATAATTCAGAGTTTAATTGACAGTCCTTCATTCCACCCTCTCAGCTGATTAAGAGCGTATAGTTATGAAGACTTGGAACCACGTCAGAAATGGCCATATGCATGGTTCCAGTAATTGAAAAAGAATAGATGTTTCCTGCAGGAAGTGCTGAATCAGCTAGGTTGTAATGGCAATGTAGGTCTGAAGGCAGCTTGAGACCAAGTGGTCTCAAGCTGGGCTGTGAGAATGCAACTCACAACTGGTCACAGGTATGTATTGAGCCTTTCCTTATTTACTTATGCTTCAGTGGCAGATAAATAAAATTAGGTGATTATTTGACACTAAGGTAAAAGGTTCCTTTTAATACATGGGGGCTACCCCCTAGAAGAATTCTTGAATCTGCTATTGTAATATTTATTTTCATTTATAAGTAGTACTTTTATGAGCAGAAAAATAAAAATGGGGCTATATATATATGTATATATATAACTTCTCTGCATAATTGTAAATTTTTTCCAACACTGGCCATATCCCACTGAGACAGCGTGACCTAAAATGAAAAAAGAAAGTTTTTCTTATTAAATTTAGTAATTTATACAGGAGAAGGGGTTACTAGCCCTTGCTCCGGCATTTGAGTCGCCTCTTACGACACGCATGACTTACAGAGGAAGAATTCTTTTCCACTTCCCCATGGAGATCAGTTGTAATTTTTTTTTTCTCAAGTCAGCCGTCTCCCACCGAGGCAGGGTGGCCCAAAAAGAAAGAAAATCCCCAAAAAGAAAATACTTTCATCATCATTCAACACTTTCATCTCACTTACACATAATCACTGTCTTTGCAGAGGCGCTCAGATACGACAATCCAGAAGTCCCTCCAAACTCGAGTCCAGCTAACTGGTTTCCCTGAATCCTTGCACTAAATATTATCCTACTCACACTCCAACAGCTCGTCAGGTCCCAAAAACCATTTGTCTCCATTCACTCCTATCTAACACACTCACGCACGCTTGCTGGAATTCCAAGCTCCTCATCCACAAAACCTCCTTGTGAAGGTTGTCGCCAATCTTCTCAGGAAAAGTATAATAGAAAAAGACTAATAACAAGAAAAATAAACACTTTATTTTAATAGAATGAAATTTAAATAATAAATACGTAAATATGATTATAATAATCATATCTTAAGAAAAATGAAAAATGAAAACAAAAAATATATATATAAATCCAAAGCTAGATATTTACAGCTGTGATGATCTTAACACTGAAGCAATGAATCAATGTGATGACTCCGTGGTGGTGGTATTGTTGTTGTTGTTGCCTCGATGTTTTCCACTAATCCAACAGTTTTCCAAACTTCCACAATGTCACAAATGATGTCAGGGACTCAGTTGAAAGTTGTCCCCTAGTGACGTCCAGTTGCCTGATGTTTCTAGTGTGTACTGAGGTACTACTGGTGTAGTGCAGAATTGGTAGAACGACTCTGTTTCTCAATTGGTGAGTACGCCGGCCCCCCACTCAGCCTTGAATCCGATGATCCGAGCGGAAACAGAGGAAGTGAGATCGAGCGTGGTCAGTCAAGTGATTTCAACCGGTGGCCGGAGCCCAGCATTACACCTCTCACTGGGTAAAAATGGGGGAGTATAGCAGCAGCGAGACACTCACCCCACCTTAACAAGCAAACTACCATTCAACCATCACTCTACATACCTTCACACTTTCATCACTCCTATCTATGGACTTTTCCCTCACACTCCTTTATCCCCTCCCAACCTTTTCAAGGACGACCCCTACCCCGCCTTCCTTTCCCTACAGATTTATATGCTCTCCAAGTCATTCTACTTTGATCCATTCTCTCTAAATGACCAAACCACCCCTCTTCAGCCCACTGACTAATACTTTTAGTAACTCCACACTTCTAATTTCCACATTCCGAATTCTCTGCATAATATTTACACCACACATTGCCCTTAGACAGGACATCTCCACTGCCTCCAGCCACCTCCTCGCTGCAGCATTTACAACCCAAGCTTCACACCCATATAAGAGTGTTGATACCACTATACTTTCATACATTCCCTTCTTTGCCTCCATGGATAATGTTTTTTGTCTCCACAGATACCTCAGTGCACCACTCACCTTTTTTCCTTCATCAATTCTATGGTTAACCTCATCCTTCATAAACCCATCTGCTCACAAGTCAACTCCCAAATATCTGAAAACATTCACTTCTTCCATACTCCCTCTCTCCAATGTGATATCCAATTTTTCTTTATCTAAATTGTTTGATACCCTCATCACCTTACTCTTATCTATGTTCACTTTCAAACTTTTTGCCTTTACACACCCTCCCAAACTCATCCACTAACCTTTGCAACTTTTATTTAGAATCTCCCATAAGCACAGTATTATCAGCAAAAAGTAACTATGTTTACTCCCATTTTGTACTTGATTCCCCATAATTTAATCCCACCCCTCTCCCCAACACCCTAGCATTTACTTCTTTTAAAACCCGATCTTTAGATGTATTAAACAACCATGGTGACATTACACATCCCTGTCTAAGACGTACTTTTACCGGGAAGTAATCTCCCTCTCTCCTACACACCCTAACCTGAGCCTCATTATCCTCATAAAAACTCTTTACAGCATTTAGTAACTTACTACCTATTCCATA
The DNA here is from genome assembly GCA_009830355.1 of Cherax destructor. Classification (NCBI taxonomy): domain Eukaryota; kingdom Metazoa; phylum Arthropoda; class Malacostraca; order Decapoda; family Parastacidae; genus Cherax; species Cherax destructor. The sequence goes on along the minus strand of WNWK01000551.1, from coordinate 341,260 downwards.
CACTTGCAACATCTGCCACATTGCTTCCCTACCCACTCTAAAGTCTCCTTGCTCATCTGCAATTTCAACAAATTGGCCGTTTCCCACTAAGGCGGGGTGGCCCAAAGAGAAAAACAAAAGTTTCTCTTTTTAACTTTAGTAATGTATACAGGAGAAGGGGTTACTAGCCCCTTGCTCCCGGCATTTTAGTCGACTCTTACGACACGCATGGCTTACGGAGGAAGAAGTCTGTTCCACTTCCCCATGGAGATAAGAGGAAATAAGAACAAGAACTAGTAAGAAAATAGAAGAAAACCCAGAGGGGTGTGTATATACATGCTTGTACATGAATGTGTAGTGGGACCTAAGGGTAAGTAAAAGTAACAAGACATACCTGAAATCTTGCATATTTATGAGACAGAAAAAGACACCAGCAATCCTACCATCATGTAAAACAATTACAGGCTTCGTTTACACTCACTTGCAGGAGGTAGTATCCCGTGGTTGCTGTCTACCAACCTACTACCTAGACTCAAACTTTTGCCCAAGGATGTGTAGTTAACTCTCCCGTGTGCTCGAGCTTGCTGTCATAAGAACCAACCTACTAGCCTAGACTCGTAAACCTTATTCCCCTATAATTTCATACAAACTTCTTTGTCCCCTCACTTGATAAGAGCAAAACGCTGCCAATCCTATACCTTCCCTTTCATACATTTATTTAACAAAAATACCAACCACAGATGAAAGAGTGGGAGAGGCTCTGTCAAGAAATTTTGCTGAAAACAAGAAAAAAATTTGGAGTGAGATAAACAAGGTAAGAAAGCCTAGGGAACAAATGGATTTGTCAGTTAAAATCAGAGTAGGGGAGTTAGTAGATGGGGAGCTGGAGGTATTGGGTAGATGGCGGGAATATTTTGAGGAACTTTTAAATGTCGATGAAAAAAGGGAGGCGGTAATTTCATGCACTGGCCAGGGAGGTATAACATCGTTTAGGAGTGAAGAAGAGCAGGATGTGAGTGTGGGGAAGGTGCGTGAGGCATTACGTAGAATGAAAAGGGTTAAAGCAGCTGGAACTGATGGGATCATGACAGAAATGTTAAAAGCAGGGGGATATACTATAGTGTTGGAGTGGTTGGTATTGTTGTTTAATAAATGTATGAAAGAGGGGAAGGTACTTAGGGATTAGCAGAGAGCATGTATAGTTCCTTTATATAAAGGGAAGGGGGATAAAAGAGATTGTAAGAATTACTAAAGTTAAAAAGAGAAACTTTTGTTTTTCTCTTTGGGCCACCCTGCCTTGGTGGGAAATGGCCAATTTGTTGAAAGAAGAAAAAGTAGTTTACTGAGTATACCAGGTAAAGTGTATGGTAGGGTTATTATTGAAAGAATTAGAGGTAAGACAGAGAGTAGGATTGCAGACGAGCAAGGAGGCTTTAGAGTGGGTAGGGGATGTGTAGATCAAGTGTTTACATTGAAGCATATATGTGAACAGTATTTAGATAAAGGAAGTTTTCATTGCATTTATGGATTTAGAAAAGGCATATGATAGAGTGGATAGGGGAGCAATGTGGCAAATGTTGCAAGTGTATGGAATAGGTAGTAAGTTACTGAATGCTGTAAAGAGCTTTTATGAGGATAGTGAGGCTCAGGTTAGGGTGTGTAGGAGAGAGGAGATTACTTCCGGAAAAAGTAGGTCTTAGACAGGGATGTGTAATGTCACCATGGTTGTTTAATATATTTATAGATGGGGTTGTAAAAGAAGTAAATGCTAGGGTGTTGGGGAGAGGGGTGGGATTAAATTATGGGGAATTAAATGCAAAATGGGAGTTGACACAGTTACTTCTTGGTGATGATACTGTGCTTATGGGAGATTCTAAATAAAAGTTGCAAAGGTTAGTGGACGAGTTTGGCAGGGTGTGTAAAGGTAGAAAGTTGAAAGTGAACATAGATAAGAGTAAGGTGATGAGGGTATCAAATGATTTAAATAAAGAAAAATTGGATATCACGTTGGAGAGAGGGATTATGGAAGAAGTGAATGTTTTCAGATACAGTGGTCCCTCGACTAACAATCTTAATCGTAACTCGAAACCTTATTTCCCGTTTCCACCCAAAAATTTCACCAAAAATTCATTTTTTTAAAGAATAAATACTATAGTTTTACATACAGAAAACAATAAAAATAAAAATAAAGAACTAATTATAATGGACAAATGAACAGTTAAATAAGTTTTACCTTTATTGAAGACTCTTGTTGGCATATGAGAGAGTTTGTTTGGAGGCAGGACAAAATAGTCCTTCAATATGACAATAATATCAACTCTACAGCTTATTTATCTAGCACAATTCATCTAATATGACATAATAAACAATATTAATAACATAGAAACATGATATAAACTCTAGAATGAATAAAACATGGCATTACGAATCTAAGGAGTGGTGGAGTGTGTTGGTGTTGTTGTTGGGTATAAGTGCCACTGACCATAAGCTGTGGTGGTAGTCGGTTTCAGCAGAAAGCCATCACCACTATCACACAAACAGTGTGCATAATATATAAATAAGAAATATTTACACTTTAATTTATAAATAAGAAATATTTACACTTTAATTTATAAATAAGAAATATTCACACTTATATAAATAAGAAATATTCACACTTATATAAATAAGAAATATTTACACTTACCTTGGAGGAGATTGTGGCAGAGGGCGGCACTCTTGGCAGTGTCCCTATAATCCTCAAACATTGTAGAATTTAAGTTTTGTGTCGTCATTTTCTATCGATTAATCGCTTAACTTACTTAAGTAAGTTTATTCAGGTATACACAAATTCAGCTATACATAGATTATCATATATAGCAGCATATGTGTAAAAAACCTAGGATAACCCAAAAAAGTCAGATAGAGTGACTTATTTCCATTGCTACACTGTTAATGCTACACTTTATCACTGGCTGGTGCTATAGCCTTTATCGACTTGTGAAGCTTCTTTGGACCCATGGTGACTTATTTCAGTGACAATCACTAAACCAGCAACAAACACAATAAATTTATTGTGAAATGTTTGAAAGAGTGCACTGGGTATTGTTCACTTAAGTGTAAACAACGCTAGACTGATGTCCTGCGCGGCGAGGTGCGCAAGCGCAGGCAGGCAGACAGGTCTGGTACGGACCGTACACGAGAAAAATATTGACCGTAAAAAGCAGCCTTTACATGAAAAAATCTTTATTCGGACAGATCGTTACTTGGGGTTCTACTGTACTATTTGGGAGTTGACTTGTCAGCGGATGGATTTATGAAGGATGAGGTTAACCATAGAATTGATGAAGGAAAAAAGGTGAGTGGTGCGTTGAGGTATCTCTCTTTCCTTCTTTCAACACGTCGGCCGTTTCCCACTGAGGCAGGGTGGCCCAAAAGGAAAAACAAAAGTTGTTGAGGTATCTGTGGAGACAAAAAACGTTATCCATGGAGTCAAAGAAGGGAATGTATGAAAGTATAGTGGTACCAACACTCTTATATGGGTGTGAAGCATGGGTTGCAAATGATGCAGTGAGGAGGCAGCTGGAGGCAGTGGAGATGTCCTGTCTAAGGGCAATGTGTGGTGTAAATATTATGCAGAAAATTCGGAGTGTGGAAATTAGGAGGTGTGGAGTTACTAAAATTATTTGTCAGAGGGGTTGTTGAGGTGGTTTGGTCATTTAGAGAGAATGGATCAAAGTAGAATGACTTGGAGGGCGTGTAAATCTGTAGGGGAAGGACGGCGGTGTAGGGGTCGTCCTCGAAAAGGTTGGAGGGAGGGAGTAAAGGAGGTTTTGTGGGAGAGGGGCTTGGACTTCCAGCAAGCATGTGTGAGCGTGTTAAATAGGAGTGAATGGAGACGAATGATTTTTGGGACCTGACGAGCTGTTGGAGTGTGAGCAAGGTAATATTTTGTGAAGGGATTCAGGAAAACCAGTTAATTGATTTAGTTGGACTTGAGTCCTGGAAATGGGAAGTACAATGCCTGCACTTTAAAGGAGGGGTCTGGGATAGTGACAGTTGGGAGGGACTTATTCTCAGCTGTCGTATCTGAGCGCCTCTGCAAAGACAGTGATTATGTATGAGTGAGATGAAAGTATTGAATGATGATGAAAGTATTTTCTTTTTGCGGATTTTCTTTCTTTTTGGATCACCCTCCCTTGGTGGGAGACGGCTGACTTGTTGAAAAAAAAAACCAACACTGTATCCCCCCTTGCTTTTAATATTTCTGTCATGATCTCATCAGTTCCAGCTGCTTTACCCCCTTTCATTCTATGTAATACTTCTCGCACCTCCCTCACACTCACATCCTGCTCTTCTTAACTCCTAAAAGATGTTACACCTCCCTGGCCAGTGCATGAAATTACCGCCTCCCTTTCTTCATCGACATTTAAAAGTTCCTCAAAATATTTCCACCATCTACCCAATACCTCCAGCTCCCCATCTACTAACTCCCTTACTCTGTTTTTAACTGACAAATCCATTTGTTCCCTAGGCTTTCTTAACTTGTTTATCTCACTCCAATATCTTTTCTTATTTTCAGCATAATTTCTTGACAGTGCCTCTCCCAATCTTTCATATGCTCTCCTTTTGCACTCTCTCACCAAGTTGTAAATTTTATTATTATTAACACATCTGCCGATTCCCACCAAGGCAGGGTGGCCCGAAAAAGAAAAACTTTCGTCATCATTCACTCCATCACTGTCTTGCCAGAGGGGTGCTTTACACTTCAGTTATAAAACTGCAACATTAACACCCCTCCTTCAGAGTGCAGACACTGTACTTCCCATCTCCAGGACTCAAGTCCGGCCTGCCGGTTTCCCTGAATCCCTTCATAAATGTTACTTTGCTCACACTCCAACAGCACGTCAAGTATTAAAAACCATTTGTCTCCATTCACTCCTATCAAATACGCACACGCATGCTTGCTGGAAATCCAAGTCCCTCGCACACAAAACCTCTTTTACCCCCTCCCTCCAACCTTTCCTAGGCCGACCCCTACCCCGCCTTCCCTCCACTACAGATTTATACACTCGAGGTCATTCTGTTTTGTTCCATTCTCTCTACATGTCCGAACTACCTCAACAACCCCTCCTGAGCCCTCTGGATAATAGTTTTGGTAATCCCGCACCTCCTCCTAATTTCCAAACTCCAAATTCTCTGCATTATATTCACACCACACAATGACCTCAGACATGACATCTCCACTGCCTCCAGCCTTCTCTCGTTGTGACATTCATCACCCATGCTTCACAGCCATATAAGAGTGTTGGTATAACTTCATCATCATTTTGACCAGAGCTTTGGTAAGATGGGGAAGGAAGAAGGATAGGTAAGGATGGAAATTGGGAAAAATAGGGGGTGTGTGTGGAGGAAGGATAAAAAAGGTAAGTGGCCCAACCACTTTGGTGCATAATGTGTGTGTTTAGTGGTATATATCAAGGTAATATATCAAAAGGAGGCATAACATTTGCCCAACAGTGTCACACAGGTATAACAAAGTTATAGTTGCATGACTCTGTATCGGCAAAGGGTATACTAAGTGCAATTTTTTTTTTTTTTATATAAATTGCTGGACGTAAATTAAAGGACGATAGCAAGGCGAGTGATGGTTTTAAAAACTGCTATCTAGAGATGCTGGCCGGCGTGCTTTGCAAAGGTGGTGTCCAACATTTGTATTATTGGCACTGTTACGTAAATGGATGTAATAGCTGTGAAGTAAAAACAGGAATCACCAGAACTTGGGTTAGAAGTGATATCAGTAGACATAGAAAGGTTCTGGAGTTACCCAATCATCTGGATCCTCTGGAAGGTCACTCAAGATCTTGGGGCGTTGAAAATCATCCTTATGTATATATCTTCTCACTCGCTGATGGAGGGTCATCCTTTGAGTTCTATGAGGAGCTGCATTAATAACGTAATCGGTGGTATTGACAAAAAAGGTAGGATGTTCTCTGTCTGGGAGATACAAATCCTGCATGGTATACAACTGCCTTTTCTTCAACTGATCAAGCGAACATTCATTGCAACAATGTCTTGCTGAACGTGTAGATCAGCCATTCGAATTATATCTCTTCTCCTTGTGCCTGTAATAAAACGGAGTGCTTTGTTCTGAACTCGTTGTAGTTGAAGCATGTTTGTTTTTGTTGTTAATGACAAAGGCACACACGGATATTCAAGTAAGGTCTTATCATCATCTTATACAGGTTTTTTTCACGTGAGATGGAGCTGATTGAAATCTGAATAGAGTGGCAAGTCGAGCTTTAGCTAAATTTATCTTTTTGGTGACATGGGAAGTGGAGTGAAGTATCCTGTCTATCTCATAACCCAGTATCTTATTAGGATTATGAATGGCTATAGGTATATCTGATGGAGATACCCCCTTTATCTTCAATGGTGGAGGAAAAACAACCAATTGTACTGATAAGAACTTTGTCTGGGTTAGTAGTAATACTCCATTTCCTCTCCCAGTTCGCTGTTCTACGTAATTCTGTATTCATTTTTCTATGACCCTCTCATATTTATATTTACCTGTAACAGGAGTGGACGAAACTACATGAATTACATCATATGCAAATTGAGTAATAATTGTATCATTATACTCCGGTTGAGGTAGATCATTGACATAAATATTGAATAATATTGGGCTAAGACACGAGCCCTGAGGTACACCAGCTGTCGGTATAAACGGTTCAGCTGTCTTACCACTAAAGAAAGGAAAATTTTTCTACTGGAGAGGAAGTTGTATATAAAGCGAAGGAAGGTCCAGTTGTGTTCAGGAAGGTCAATCAGTTTGAAAATGAGGCCATCATGCCATAAGCTGTCAAAGGCTTTATGAACATCTCTGGTGGCAATAAGGGCAAGATTGCCTTGTTTCCGCAAACTGGCAACAGCATTGTAAATGATATTTATGGATGTTGGGTACCTCTATGAGTGCGGAAACCAAACTGTTTTTCAGTAAAAAGGTGATTGTATTCCATGTAATAATTTAGTCTATTAGCAATAATCTTCTCAAGGACTTTACCCGTGACCTCTAATAACGAAATAGGTCTATAATTATCAGGTTTATGGACATCTTTATTTGGTTTTGGAATAAAAATCATCTTCGCTGTTTTAAGAGCAATTGAAAATGTCCGGTGGCCAGAATGGCATTAAAGATGTTGACCAGAGTTTTTTACAATTCCTAGGTAAGTATTTTACTTGCTTGACAGTTATTCCTGATAAACCAGGTGCTTTGTTCCTCATTTTACCTATAACTTGACACATTTCTCTGAGGGAGATTGGTCTAGTGAGAGGATGATCCTCTTCAAGAGAAGATATATCAATCAGCGGGAGCGGTTGGAGATCATGTAGGTTGTCATCTCTCCATGTATTGACCTCTTGATAGTGGATATTATTGAATCTTCTACTCGTATTGTGGGTGAGAATTTTCTCCCACACCTCACCCATTAAATTAACTTGGTCTTGTGGATCTTCTAATTTTATGGTTATTTCTTCATCATCTTCGTCATTAAAAATGTATGTAAGGTAGTTAGCAGCCTTATGTTTAGCCCCTAAAAGCTGACGAATCTTGCTCCAAAACTTTTCCGGTTGACGTTTATACTGGTTTGCTTGTTGAACAAGATGTTTCCACAATTCGGTCTTATGTTGGGAAAGCAAAGTAATTAGTTCTCTCCTCAACCTCTGCAGTACAGCCCGCGTTGTCTGACTTGTGAGGAGATGCCTGTTACATTCAGTTTGATAATTCCTCATGCAGTCACGTATTTCGGAAGTAGGTTTATATTGCTGGTATATTTTTGATGTTGTTGTTTGACAAGTTGCATGTGTTGCCTCTAGTATACGATCATGCAAAGAGTGTAATGCATCATCGATTTTATCGAGAGGCTGGCCATCAAGTGAGATGGTATCATCATGGCCCAGGTATTCTCTGAATGGGTCAAATCCCAGAGAGTTTAAGTTAATTTTTGGAGGAGTGGGAATCCTAAACGGTGATGCCTGCAGAGTGATGATAACTGGGATGTGATCGGAACTCACATCGCCACCAGGGAGACCCTGCAGTGGTAGAGGTCACAATCTCTATTGGTCAAGACTATGTCAGGTGTCCCTGGTCGGTGGCCTACAAATGTCTTAAAAAGGGACCTTGAAAGGAGAGGTGTCGTGCTGACATGATATTAAATAACTGCTTTCCTTTTAAGTCACCTCGTTGATTTCCGACTCCACAATTGAAAAGTGCAGGATGATGGGCATTAAAATCACCAGCTAGGAGAGTGGGAACATTTCTACTAAGTAACCCATGCAGAGGATAGAGGCTATATATGATGCCGAGGAGGAAATAGGCAGTGCAACACAGGGACCCTCGAAGTTCAAACCCTGGAAATGTACATTTATGTAAGCTAAATTTGTAAGTGCTTGAAAAGTATTTTGGGGTCTGAAATAGTCTAACTCACGTGAAATTTTTCCTTAAGGGAGAAAATTCGCTCGGTAATGGCACTTGAGCAGACTTCAGGAGTGAAGTTTACGAAACTCGGGGGTCCACTGTATTAACTGGCCATATGAGGTCATTAGTTCCACAGCAAGAATGTTGTCCTCATCAAAATGAATGGGGCGAAAGACATGCCCTATTTTAACTAGGATGGCCACTCCACTGAAGGGCCCTCTCGATTTCTCTATAGTATAATACCCACGTAACTTAATATGTTGGTCTTCCCTTGCAGCTGTCTCATTAAGGAGGATGATATCAGGGTTATGGTTACACAATTCAACCTCAAGGAGGAAACGGTTATTAAAGAAATGTTTTATATTAACTTGAACAATTTTTATTCCCATTATTGCTTCTTGTTTGCATAATTTTGGAGTCTTTAGGTAAGGTTCCAGTACTACGAGTGCTTCGTCTTTCCCTGCCCATACTCTCCCTACTTGATTCATCAGAGAAAGAAGAGTAGTTTTGAGTAGTTTGTTGCGTATCGACCACGTCTAAGTCTTCACTGCAATTGGAGACATCTAAAGAATCATTAGAGTCTTCTGATTGAAGAGGTGTGGTACATCCATGTACTGGCCTCAAAGATTCTCCCAGAGGGGGAGACATTGGTTGCTCCAAATGAGAGTTCGTCCAATCCATAGAATTATTACGTGAAGGCATTTGTATTACAGGGTCAGCTTCAGTAGCGGTATTTTGAGTACCATTGTCTGGTGCAGGTTCATTGGTAGTTAATACTGAAGCACCTGGCGTTGAAACAGGTTCTGTCAATACATTAGTAGTGGAAGTGAAGGAAGGTTGCTCATGTATGGGAATAGTGGAGGGCACATACGTCCTATCTTGAGGAGGTTGCTCCATAATCAACTGTACATTATGTGGAATAAGTATGGGAGGAAACCCATTACCCACTAACAAGTCATTGAATATGGAGGTACAGAGTTTAATATTGTTTCCAGCAATCTCCTTGGCCAGCATGAACAGAAGAGGAGTTGGTATAACTATACTCTCATACATTCCCCTCTTAACTTCCATGGACAAAGTTCTTTGTCTCCACAGACTCCGAAGTGCACCACTCACCCTTTTCCCCTCATCAATTCTATGATTCACCTCATCCTTCATAGACCCATCTGCTGACATGTTCACTCCCAAATATCTGAATACATTCACCTCCTCCATACTCTCTCCCTCCAATCTGATATCCAATCTTTCGTCACCTAATCTTTTTGTTATCCTCATCACCTTACTCTTTCCTATATTCACTTTCAATTTTCTTCTTTTACATACCTTACCAAATTCATCCACCAACCTCTGCAACTTCTCTTCAGAATCTCCCAAAAGCACAGTGTCATCAGCAAAAAGCAACTGTGACAACTCCCACTTTGTATTTGATTCTTTGTTTTTTAACCCCACACCTCTTGCCAAGACCCTCGCATTCACTTCTCTTACAACCCCATCTATAAATATATTGAACAACCATGGTGACATCACACATCCCTGTCTAAGGCCTACTTTTACAGAGAAATAATCTCCCTCTCTCCTACACACTCTAACCTGAGCCTCACTATCCTCATAAAAGCTCTTCACTGCTTTCAGTAACATCTCACCCATTCTCTCATTTGCTCTCTTTTTACATTGCTTGACCACTCTCTTAACCTCTCTTTTTTCCTTCATATACTCTTCCCTCCTTGCATCACTTCTACTTTGTAAAAACCTCTCATATGCTATCTTTTTCTCCCTTACTACTCTCTTTACATCATCATTCCACCAATCGCTCTTCTTCCCTCCCGCACCCACTTTCCTGTAACCACAAACTTCTGCTGAACACTCTAACACTACATTCTTTAACCTACTCCATACATCTTCGACCCCATTGCCTACACTCTCACTAGCCCATCTATCCTCCAATAGTTGTTTATATCTTACCCTAACTGCCTCCTCTTTTAGTTTATAAACCTTCACCTCTCTCTTACTCACTGCTTCTATTTTCCTTGTATCCCATATACCGTTTACTCCCACTTTAGCTACAACTAAAAAGTGATCTAATATATCTGTGGCCCCTCTATAAACATGTACATCCTGAAGTCTACTCAACAGTCTTTTATCTACCAATACATAGTCCAACAAACTACTGTCATTATGCCCTACATCATATCTTGTATACTTATTTATCCTCTTTTTCTTAAAATATGTATTACCTATAACTAAACCCCTTTCTATACAAAGTTCAATCAAAGGGCTCCCATTTTCATTTACACCTGGCACCCCAAACTTACCTACCACACCCTCTCTACATGTTTCTCCTACTTTAGCATGTAGGTCTCCTACTACAATTACTCTCTCACTTGGTTCAAAGGTTCCTATACATTCACTTAACATCTCCCAAAATCTCTCTCTCTCCTCTACACTCCTCTCTTTTCCAGGTGCATACACGCTTATTATAACGCACTTTTCGCATACGACCCTTATTTTAATCCACATAATCCTTGAATTTACACATTTATATTCCCTCTTCTCCTTCCATAACTGGTCCTTCAACATTATTGCTACCCCTTCCTTAGCTCTAACTCTCTCAGATACTCCTGACTTAATCCCATTTATTTCTCCCCACTGAAACTCGCCTACCCCCTTCAGCTTTGTTTCGCTTAGAGCCAGGACATCCAACTTCTTTTCATTCATAACATCAGCAATCATCTCTTTCTTATCATCCGCACTACATCCACGCACATTCAAACATCCCAGTTTAATAAAGCTTTTCTTATTCGTTTTTTTTAGTAAATGTGTACAGGAGAAGGGGTTACTAGCCCATTGCTCCCGGCATTTTAGTCGCCTTATACGACATGCATGGCTTACGGAGGAAGAATTCTTTTCCACTTCCCCATGGACAATAGAGGAAATAAAGAAGAACAAGAGCTATTAAGAAAAAGAAGAAAAACATAGATGTGTGTATGTATATATATATGCATGTGCATGCCTGTGTAGTGTAACCTACTTGTAAGTAGAAGTAGCTAGATATACCTGTTATCCAGCGTGTTTATGAGACAGAAAAAAGACACCAGCAATCCTACCATCATGTAAAACAGTTTCAGGTTTCCGTTTCACAGTCACCTGGCAGGACGGTAGTACCTCCCTGGGTGGTTGCTGTCTACCAACCTACTACCTACTTATATTACTATATTCATGTGTAAGGGAGCAAGGGGCTAGTAACCCCTTCTGTATACATTACTAAAGTTAAAAGAGAAACTTTTGTTTTTCTTTTTGGGCCACCCTGCCTTGGCGGGGTACGGCCGGTTTGTTGAAAGAAGAGTCGTGTAAAACTAAACCCATTAGGATCATAAGGTGTCACCTAAAAGTGAAAAATCTGATCTTATTTGTGACTTAAATACAAATTGTATTTAGATCTCCTATAGTATTAGTAGTGTACTATACTGCATTCATGCAGATTTGACTGAAATTTGACCTATTTTTATTTCTTATATAATAAATTATTACACCTTAACCCCTTGAGGGTCCTGACCCCCAATGTGAAGTGTTCACAGGGTCCAAGAATTAAAAAAAAAATATTTTTTTCTTATGAAATGGTAAGAGAATCTTTTTCTGAAGGTAATAAAACAAAAAAGTATGAAAATTGATGGAAAATTGACAAAATTACACTTTTACGAATTTTACCAAGTGAGCAATATTTACGTATCAGCGATTTTGCTCACTTTGACTCCTATTTTAAGCAAATTACATTATTCCAGTCAACCAAATTTTTAGCTATTTCACTAGTATGCTTTCTATTTTATCGATTGAGCACAAGAACCGCCCAGTCAACTATTTCAACTATGCAATAAAGTGATCAAAAATTGGTAATTTGGCCAATTTCACACAAATTTCAAAACATTCCATTTTCAGAATAGTCCACAATAAATAATGCAGGCATTCCTGGCACTAAAATAACATTTCCTTTGTTCATTAGTTACATTTCCAGGCTTTAAACATGAATTAAAAACATAAGAACATAAAGAAGGAACACTGGAGCAGGCGTACTGGTCCATGCGAGGCAGGTCCAATTCTCCTACCGGCTTAAGCCAATGCCCTAACCTAGTCAGGTCAGGTCACATTCACTTAAGGAAGGAGCACAGCATCTGACCTAGTAGCACAAGCTAGTCAGGTCCAATTCACACCCACCCACACCCACTCATGTATTTATCTAACCTATTTTTAAAAATACACAACGTAATGACATATTTTATTCATTCTAGAGTATATATCATATTTCTATGTTATTAATATTGTTTATTATGTCATATTAGATGAATTGTGATAGATAAATAAGCTGTAGAGCTGATATTAGTGTCATATTGAAGCATTTTGTCTTGCCTCCAAACAATAAACTCTCCTCCCTCTCTCCTCTCTGTCTTCCATACACCATGGAAATAAATGGTATAAAATACTGACACAATGGAAAAAAAAATACTGCTTATGTGTTTATTTTTCCTTCCATACACTAACAAGAGTCGCCAATAAAGGTAAGTGTGATGTTAAATGTTCATTTATACATGTTATTAGTGCTTTATATTTATTTGTCATTCTTTTCTGTATGTAAATCTATATTTAATCTCAAAAAAATTATTTTTTGTTAATACTTCTGGGTGTCTGAAACAAATTAATTGAATTTACATTATTTCTTATGGGGGAAAATGGTTTCAGTTTTCACCGATTTCAGTTTTAGCCGATCTCTCTGGAACGGATTAAACACGAAAACAGAGGGTCCACTGTATTAAACTGCATCTGCCACTTCTCTGACCACTGCATCAGTCTATTCAAATCATCCTGGAGTGCTCTAATGTCCTCATTAGAATGAATTGGACGGCTTATTTTGGTGTCATCAGCAAATTTGCTTATGTCGCTATTTATTCCCTCATCTATGTCATTTATGTAAATTGTGAACAACAAAGGGCCCAACACTGACCCCTGTGCTACACCGCTTGTGAAGTGCCCCATTCTGATTTCTCCCCATTTATGCAAACTCTCTGCTGCCTATTTGTCAACCAGGCCTTTAGCCAGGAAAAAATTTCTCCTATTCCGTGTGCCTTAAGTTTCCTCAATAGCCTCTGATGTGGAACTCTATCGAAAGCCTTACTGAAGTGGAACAGAATTCTTCCTCCGTAAGCCATGCATGTCATAAAAGGCGACTAAAATGCCGGGAGCAAGGGGCTAGTAACCCCTTCTCCTGTATATATTACTAAATGTAAAAGGAGAAACTTTAGCTTTTCCTTTTGGGCCACCACGCTTCGGTGGGAAATGGCCGACGTGTTGAAAGAAAGAAAGATCAACGAATGGGATTGGAAGTTCCTTGCAGTAACTGTCTAGCCAGCAATTTATACCAATTGCCCTAGACATCCATTCATTGCCCACTCCCCTTCTAGGCAAGATGCTCATATGATTGGGATCCCTCCCTTAGACCTGATTACATCTGGCTGACCTGTACTTATCCAGCAGCTCCTGTCTCCTGCCCTTCCTGATGTCATTTCCACCAGTACTAAGACAGATAAGGGGCTTGTTCCCATTACCTGACATAATATTATCCAACCTGCTGACTATGTCACCAACACCAGCTCCTGGGAGGCACACTCTTTGTCTGACCTTCCTATCTCTGTTACAAAAAGCACAGTCCATATATCTTACCTGAGTCTCCCCACAATCAGAATATTCTTACCTTGATTACCAGGGGAGTCATTGGTACCTTTAACCTCACTAACCACTGAAGTACACTCGTCCTGGAGAACAGAGAATCGATTTCCTACCTTCACATCTCTATTAACCTTCCTTATCTTCCTTCTTCCTGAATTGTGAACCACTTGCTACTTTAAGCAGCTGACACTCTCCACCTCACTGCTGGTAATCTTTTCCTCCTTACCAGCTGCAACCATCTCTCACTCACTCCCAAACCCATCTAGGCGAAGCTTCAGCCTCCTATTTTCCTCCTGAAGAAGTAGAACCTCCTTCTTCAACACTTTAACCTGAGATTCTAAAACACTACAGCAAGCCATGGTGCTCGGTAACACCCCACGCTAATTCCCAGACAGATTTACTCTTATGCAATATTGCAATAATTGTATAAATAATATCTTTGCATTCATGAACGCATATTAGACCCACCAGTTGATGCATAATGTGATTTGTTTACTTTTGAATATCAGCAAAAATTTAACATATCCACTACTTTGAGCTCAATTTCAAGCTATTTTCATTCCTAAAACCAGTCAAAATCATCTCCATTTCTGTAATATGTTTTCTATTCTACCAAATGAGACATAAGAAACCGCGAATACAACCATAAAAAACCATACGAAAATACACCGCAAAGTCGCTGTTTTAATCCAAAAATGCTGTCAGTTTTTTTTTCTCATTATGCACTGTGTGCTTCAAGATTTTTTTTTATATGGTGCACATTTACCACATAGACCCATTCTCTTATATCTAGGCCCAAATTTACCGCTCACAGCTTATCTGAGTGAGCTGAGCTCATGACGTAGTACTACGGCACTGACCCTGGCTTTAGAGCTGTAGAACTACGGCACTGACTCTGGCTTCAAAGCCGCAGAACTACGGTACGGACCCTCAAGGGGTTAAATACAGCAATTGTGTGACATCTTTGTCTTTGTTTTATATAGTCTAGGATAATCAATACTTTCTTAGTTGTACTTCCCTAGTTGTGTTTTCAGGGGGTTATCATTCCTGGCACCATGTAAAATCTTGTTGACTGGTTTTACTGAATTTGGGCTTCCAAGGAAAGAAAAGTTTTATCACCCATCTATTTGAGGGCACATTCCTTTTCATGGTGGATATTATGGCTTTTGTTAGTGCCTTGAAGGCCACACTGGCTGGGGCCTTCCATGCTAGGGAGGCCACAGCCACAAAGTGTACTGCAATTTGTCTCTTTTTATGCATGGAGACTCAGCTTTTTGCTTACCTAGAAGTTAAGCCTGCCCCTGGAGTGCATCCCACTGCTGAGTCAAATGCTTTGTTGATTACATACAGGTTAAATGGGAGGTTCAGTGGTGATCCTACTGAATTAGTCTGCTGCCCCTATTTGGCAAGGATCAACCAAGCATTGGTTGGTACCTTACCTTTGAAATACCTTTGAAGAGTTTGGTCCTGTGTCTGGTCCCTGCATTTCTTATGATTATTTTCCATTACGTTTGCTGCCTTTAGTGAGCTTGGTGTCTACTTATGTTTGGGTAGGCGATGGTTAGACAAAGAATAGATGAAAAAATACTTAAGTTTTTATTTGTACAGCCTTGTACCTCCTAGGATTTGTCAAAAGTGACCAGGCTTGTAAGGGATTTTAGAAAATTCTCCATTATTATAGTTCCATAGATCTGCTGTCTAACAAGATCCAACTACTCCCAGTTAGTCTGTTACATCGACCACTCTGTCCCCAATGACACCTTATATTTGTATAAGGGATGGTGTGTAGCTCGCTGGTGAGAGCATTCGACTCATAATTGCAAAGTCATGGGTTCAATTTCCTACCATATTGAAACATTTGAGCCAGTTTTCTTACACCCTTGCTGCCCCTGCCAACCTAACAATAAAGATAGGTACTTGTTCATTAGGTAACTTCTTTTACCTGTGACCAGTATTGAGGGCTTTACCCCTGCAGCTCTACCTGAGACCAGACTTTCTTAGCCAGGTCACATTCAAGAAAAAATGTGTTAGAAAACTACAGTCTGTCTGGAACATTATGTCCTGTGTAAAAAAAAAAAACTTCATTCTATAACTCCAGTTCCTGCTGGAAACATATGAATGTTTGGGTAAAATGTATCTATGTGCCTAATAATCTTAAATAAAGAAATGCCAAAAAAAAAGTTCTGCTGAGATATGTAGAATTTTTTTTCTTCATCCAGCCAAGTACATTCAGAGAAGGGTTTGATGACAAATCTGTCAACAGTTAGCTATGGAATAATTTAACATAAAATTATGACTTAAGTTCACATTGTGAATGTACAGAATTATTCTTATCAACCAAGCTGTGATGGATATGTGGGGCAGCGGGCCTCCAGCAGCAACAGCCTGGTTGACCAGGCAAGCACCAGATGAGCCTGGTCCATGGCTGGGCTCATAGAGTAGAGAAACTCTCGAAACTCTTCAAAGGTATATCCTTAAAATGGGGGTGCCTTGATGCTAATAAAGGGTTCTTTTTTTTTCTAAGAAATTGAAGCTACCTTGCACCTTCCTTGGATCACACCTGATTACCTTTAATTTCCTTTGCATTGCATGACCCATACAGGTTTAGTGCTTTGCCATTCTTATAATCACAAGTGGGACACACATTTATACTTGGATCCTTTTACTTCAAATGTGTGACTGTTCACTTTAGAGTACGTACTTTGAAGATTTTTGAAGTACGTATTGAGTTTGTGTGCGACCTTTTGTGTCTACCAACTCAAACATGATCAAGTTGTAAATAAAATCTTTAAATGATGCTATACAACTGCATCAGAGGTTCCCTTCTTAACCATATGGGCAGAATATAGTGCATTTTGTGACTAATAAATTCATTAAATTTAAATTTGTATTGATTAATAATGAAATTTAAAATCTTCAATAAACCAAAGAAAAAATGCCCTTCAAGCAAGGGTGTCATGTCAGTTGTTTAATATATCCTATTTGAGAGCTGTTAATACTAATAAGTTAATACTAAGGTTTGCCTTAACCAATTATTTGATTTCCTCTCTCTATGACCCGTACTGGTTGAGTGCTTCCTCGTGCATATAATACCTGTAATGATGATAATGATCTTGAATGCAGTGCTAAATTATCCATATGGGTTTATCACTTTGTGTTCGAGTTTACAACTATTGCTTCAAATTACTGTACGTATTTGTTAAACATTTATATGCATATGTAATGAATGCAGAGTCTAGGAAATGAGATTAACCGAATTTCTCTTGAGGCCGAGTTTTCTAAGTATATATCTGTACAATAAACACTTTTGTAGCTAAAGATTTGTATTAAAAAAAGAAACTTAGTGCATTTTACAAATCGTGTCAGTGTCAACCACGGGGAAGACTGTCAACACCAGAGTATAGCGAGCTTAAACATAGCTACCAACTCTGTTACTGAAGAAAATTATTGCAGTCATTGGATTGATTCTTTCCATTAAAATTTAAAACAACAGGTAAGCTAAATTTTGAGAATATTTTTTGTAAGCTAAATTTTGAGAATATTTTTTGTAAGCTAAATTTTGAGAATATTTATATTTTTTTATTTTTTAGTAAGCTGTACAGAAAAAGGAGTTACTAGACCATTGCTCCTGGCATTTTAGTTGAATTTAGAGAGGATGGAGCAAAATAGGTTGACTTGGAGGGTGTATAAATCTCTAGTGGAGGGGAGAAGGGGTCATCCTAGGAAAGGAGGGAGGGGGTAAAAGAGCTTTTGTGTGCAAGGGGCTTGGACATGCTGCAGGTATGTGTGTTAGATAGGAGTGAATGGAGACGAATGGTTTTTGGGACCTGATGATTTGTTGGAGTGTGAGCAGGGTAATATTTTGTGGAGGGATTCAGGGAAACTGGTTAGCTGGACTTGAGTCCTGGAGGTGAGAAGTAAAATGCCTGCACTTCAAAGGAGGAGTTTGGGTTATTGGCTGTTTGGAGTGACATCTAAACTCTCATACCTTGGCGCCTCTGTAAAGACAGTGATATTGTGTGATTAATGGTGATAGTGTTTCTTTCTGTTTTGGATCACCCTGCTTTGGTGGGAGATGGCCGTCATGTTAAAAAAAAATTATATTACATAACTTTTTTTTTTTTAACATGTCGGTTGTTTCCCACCGAGGCAGGGTGACCCAAAAAGAAAGAAAAAACTTCATCGTCATTCAACACTTTCACCATTACTCATACATAATCTTTGTCTTTGCAGAGGCACTCAGATACAACAGTTTAGACAGTCCCTCCAAACTGCCAATATCCTAAACCCCTCCTTTAAAGTGCAGGTATTGTACTTCCCATTTCCAGGACTCAAGTCCGGCTAACCAGTGTTATCTTTATAAATATGCATTTTCTTTGTATATTTAACTACAGTCAAACCTCAGTTGTTGATTGCACTACTTGTCGAATAAATCAGTTTTTGAATGAGGTGTTTAAGAAAAAACGTCCTGGTTTTCGTACACTCTCTTGGTTGTCGACAGACAAATTTTCGTGTGTACAGAACGGGACAAAGCGGCTCAGGTCAATTGCTCACGGAATGCGCACTGGACAAAGCGGTGGCCCTCTGTCTCTCTAACATGTACAATGACAATGTAATGTCTCACTTTAGACAAGTGTTAAAACGAAGCCTGAAACAAACCTCACTGGACAGGTTTTCAGTGCAACAAAGAACCAGTGAGCCAGAACAAAATGATAGTGATGAAAAAAGACAAAGAAGAGAAACAACATTAGCTCTCCTCTGACAGGTAAGGGGCAGTTAAATTTTCATTTACTCTACAGTATTTTAAGTTAAATTTTCATTTTGCATTCATTTTAGTTTCCCTGTGCTGTATAATTTTATATTTTGTAGTAGTTAGTACATTACAGTGGAACCTCGGTTTTTGTTTGGCATGGTTTTTTTTCTAATTCAGTTTTCGACGACTTTTTTCATCAAAATTTTGTCCCAGTTTTCGTTCATCACCTCGGTTTTCGTCGGTCCATTGTACCAAACGTATCCACCTGCCCGCGCCCACACAAAGCATCCCACGCGTTCTGAGTCAGTCTGGCTTTGTTTCTCGTCGAGTGAGCATTACTCTGCGCGTTCATCCGAAACATTTTGTATAATCCATTGTTTTTTGTGCTTGTTTATTGGCCACCATGGGGCCAAGAAGGTGAGAAACCAATATAATTCAAAAGGAGGAGGAAGAGAGAGGGGAGAATGTGCCTTCTTCAGTGATTAAGGACATGTGTGCAAAGTGGAGTGAGTTGCAAAGTTTTGTGGAGAAATATCCTAACAAAGCTGTTGCAAACCATGTCTGCAACATGGTCAATGACAATGCCTTGTCCCATTTTAGGCAAATCTTAGAGACGCCAGAAACAGACCTCTCTGGACAGATTTTTTGTGCGGCAGGGGTCCAGTGCCAGTAAAAGACAAAGAAGGGAAGTAACCCCAGATAGGGACTTGATACCTGAAGTCCTTATGGAGGGGGATTCCCCTTCCAACCAATAACCTCTGCTCCTCCCTCTCCCCTCCTCGCGTCTTCCATACGCCAACAAGAGTCTTCAATAAAGGTAAAAGTGATATTAAATGTTCATTTATCCATTTCATTAGTCCTTTATATTTATTTCTTATTGTTTTCTGTATGTAAAACTACAGTGGACCCCCGGTTTACATAATTAATTTGTTTCAGAATGCTGTTCAAGTGCCGTTACGAAATGAATTTATTCCCATAAGGAATAATGTAAATTAGATTAGTCCTTTTAGACCCCCAAAAATACACTTACAAAAGCCCTTACAAAAATACACTTACATAATTGTTCGAGTTTGGAGCAGTACATAAACCGGGGGTTCACTGTATAGTTTTCTCTATAAAACGTATTTTTTGTTAATGCTACTTTTGTGTGTCTGGAACGGATTAATTGGATTTTACATTATTTCTTATGGGAAATATTGCTTCAGTTTTCTTCGAATTCGGTTTTCATCAGACTTTCTAGAACGAATTAATGATGAAAACCGAGGTTCCACTGTATTAATATATTATATTGTCATTTGAGGTTTGAAACGCATTAATTCTGTTTACATTATTCTTAATGGGAAAAATTGCTTTGGTTCTCGTCGAATTTGGTTGTTGAATCGACATCTGGAATGAATTCAATTCAGAAACCGAGGTTCCACTGTATGTATTCACAGAAAATACATTGGATGTTTTGGACAGTGAGATATGTGAGCAAAACTACAATGTACTTACATATGTAGATGTGGGAGTTGATAAGTCACAACAAGAATAGACAGGAGTAAGACTCACTGTAAGAAACTTCATTTTTCTCACAGTACTAATGACATCATCAAATAATACAGTAGAAATACTAAGTATTTAAGTGGAGACAAATAATCTGGTAATTACCCTTGTATATAAACCACTGTCAGCAATGGCAGATGAAGTCATAGAACAGATAAGAAGGCCTTGAAAATTCTACACCAAATATCATCCTTGGAGATTTCACCATTTCAGAAACTGAAATGTTAATACTAGACAGAAGCACAAAATGAACAAAAAAGCTATTGAGGAAATAACATGTCACCATGGTTGTTTAACATGTTTATAGATGGGTTTGTAAAAGAAATGAATTCTAGGGTGTTGGGACAGGTGTGAGAATTCAAAGATAAAGAATGTAGTACAAAGTGGGAGTTAACACAATTGTTTTTTGCCAATAACACGGTGCTTTTGGGAGGTTCTGAGGAGAATATACAAAGGTTGGCAGACGAATTTGGGAGGGTATGTAAAAGGAGGAAATAAAAAGTGAACATAGGAAAGAGCAAGGTGATGAGCATAACAAAAAAATTAGGTAATGAGAGATTAGATATCAGAATGGAGGGAGGGAGTATGGAGGTAGTGAATGTGCTCAGATATTTGGGAGTCGACTTGTCGGTGAATGGGTCTGAGTGATGAGGTGAACTTTAGAATTGACAAGGGGAAAAAAAGGTGGGTGGTTCATTGAGGCATCTATGGAGACAATGTTATCCATAGAAGCAAAAAGGGAAATGTGTGAGAGTATAGTGATACTAACACACTCTTAAAGGGGGAGAGGTTAGAGAAAGATAGGATGACTTGGAGGATGTATAATCTGTAGTGGAAGGAAAGTAGTTATCCTAGGAAAAGTTGGAGGGGGAGAGAAAAGGAGATTTTGTATGCGAGGGGCTTGGACATCCAACAGGCATATGTGAGCATGGTCGATAGGAGTGGAGACAAATGTTTTTTATGACTTGGTGTACTGTTGGAATTTGAGCAAGGTAACATATATGAGGAGCAAGGGGCTAGTAACCCTTCTCCTGTATACATTACTAAGTTAAAAAGAGAAACTTTTGTTTTTCTTTTTGGGCCACCCCGCCTCGGTGGGAAACGGCCGATTTGTTGAAAGAAGAAAGAGCATATATGAATGGATTTAGGGAAATATTGCAGTTTGGAGGAGCAATCTGAACTGCAGTATTGGTGTGCCTCTGGCAAGCCAATGATGGAGTAAGTGATGGTGAAGTGTTTCTTCTTTTTGGATCACCCTACCTTGGTGGGACACGGCTGGTGTATTGAGAAAAAAACTAAAAAAATCCTAAATATTTCTACACTTAGACAAAATGAAAAATAAAAGATACAGAATTGGCCCACTATGAACAGGAGATTCATGCACTGATTGATAAAAAAGATATAACCAAAATTTTGTAAGACCTGAATGAATCACTGTTAAACAATATAGTATTAAACAGGAGAGTTGAGGATCCATATAGTGTTTTCATTACATGTGCCCACAATTCAAATTGTATATCACAAATATGCACAAATTCCTCAGAATTTGAAAAGGAAATGGAAAACATGCCTACACATGTAGCCCCTGGGCCTGATTCATTAAAAACTATTGCTGTGTGGCCCTAGTGGTTTAGTACTTAGTTTTCATTATAATAATAATTAAAAACTATCAAGATATGAAAAATATCAATTGTATGAGCACTCATTTTTTGTAGCAGGACCTAGGTAAAATCCCAGAGGCCTTAAAATACAGATCTGGTCTACATAGACTTTGCTAAGACATTTGACAAATACAATCATGGAGTTATAGCTCATAAAATAAGACTAATAAATGTAACAGGAAAAGTAAGAAAATGGATGGTAAATTTTGTAACACAAAACACAAATAATAGCAAACAAAGCAAAATTCAGTATCCAAGGGCCGCGCTGTATAACCCTTGTGGTTTAGCCTTCTTTTGATTATAATAATCAGTATCCAAGGTATAGTCCTGGTGACTACCTTTTTTCATCCTCATAGCAGATAAACACCAACCATAGTTTGGTATCTTCTTTTGCAGGTGATACCAAAATAAGCATGAAAGTCGTATATTTACAAAGTGAGCAACGGAAAATATGGTGATCTCTGGTAACAAATTCCATTACTCAGATATGGAGAGATGAAATAATTAATAGGATCACTGGATACAAAACACAGGAGGACCATCTTATGTAATGAAAGGAACATTTAAGTCTTTGGCATGTCAATTGACCTATCAGAGAACACAAGGCAAATGCTGAGATCTGAAAAGTAACTGGGTGGTGTCACTTTTCAAATCACTTGTTCTCTCTTGTTTAAAATATTGTTTGGCGTTGACTCTTTAAGGCAAGAGAGCTAAGAGCTGGAAAAGGTACGCGATGGACCCACCTTTAACTTAGACACTCGTTGATTTTTTGACAGCAACTGATTTACTGCACAAACTTTGATGCTGCCTCTAGCACTCCTCACAGCCCTTTCTACCTCCCGCTTGCTGCCCTCTACCCCTGCACTATCTCCTACCCCGCTGCACTATGACCCAATAATAATCCCTCACCCTCCTGCTACCCAATACTCCTGCACTGTATGACCCTTGTAGGTTTAGCGCTTCATTTTTTTATTATAATGGAAAAGGTACAGAAATCATTTACTGCTTGTATAGAGCCAACAAAGCATTGAATCCCATAATTGTATCCGACATACTAGTATACAGGTAAGGACTACATGTCTGTTTTTGTGGCTTCAAAAATGCCACCTGCCAATATTTTTGACCTCGGCACAACTGAGCCTTCATCATCCTCATGCCTTTGAAAAAATCATGAGTAACATTGTCTAACTAGCACAAGGTAAAACAATAAAACCAACACCTGTGCAAACAGTGTGTAGAACTAACAGGAATATACCTTATTCATTCCAGATTCATGATACTAACAAAGTCAACCTATATAATCGAGTAATGCGACATATTTCCATGTTTTGATGAGTAATACTTTGATATTATTTTTTCATTGTAAATATATGTTTTAGTGACCATAAGGCGCGCACGTGTTATCGACAAATTACATTGTTTATAAAACCCAGGAATATCCTGAGGAATGGGATCAAGGGGGCTTCACAAGCATCAAGGTACATTGAAGGGCTTGTTTATCATTAAAAACTTTTCGTTCCCTTATTGCTTCCCATTCCATAGACACTGTACAACTCGTCTGGGTTTAGTGCTTTCCCAAAGCTTATTTTTTATATACTGTGAAAATAGATGTACAAGAGATGTTTCATCTGCTCAGGAGACTTGTTGAAACACTGGTGACAACAGAGGTTGATGAGGTGATTAGTCGCTCGGTATTTAAGAAAACGTTTGTCATCAATCACTCAACCTGGGAAAGTATTCATCTTCATACTCGCCTATATGTGGTTCCAGGGGGTCCATAGCTTTGATCAATGCGAAGCATAGGCATGAGAATGTAGCCTTAACTTCACATCGATCAAAGCTATGGAGCATTTACCAACGCTGATGAATTGATCACCTCATATCTACTTGTTGGTATTGTGTACAATTAATTAATATAATATGACACGTATAATCCTCAGGTGAAGCCAAACAGTTGAAGGCTATGTAAAACACAGTTTCAATCACAACTATTTATTCCAAAGCATTTTTTTATCTTTTTTCTTAGAAGTGCTGTAACAAACAATAACACACAAAGACAAGGTGATTGAACAAGACAGGACAAGAGTATCAAATATTGTTTATGTATATAACTGCCTTGGAGGATTTAGATATTTGTGTATATAATGAGGCTTATTAAATAATGCCATTAGGTCAATGTTTCAGAATTATACATCCAGAGATCATTTGATTTGTTTATAAATAAATTTTTATAAACATGAAATAGTATCCCAGAACAATACCTTGCATAGAAAAAACACATCACTCAAAATTCAAACACTTCTCTACACACAGCAAACTTCTTTGGGAGCATGCAAAAAAATTATTGCATGGAATATATTATTTAATTAGGTGTAAGTATAGAAAATGGAATGTAGCAAAATGAAATGAGTGTGACCTTAAGACGCCCACTAACAAGATCAGCTAATCTTAGAGTAGATGCGCCAATCCTGAAACAGGCTTTGTCTAAGTGACCCATGTTGGCGTCAGATATTTACAGGTGCTAGACTTTAAGTACTATTAACTACACTGGTTTAAGAGAATCTGACAGGTTGTACCTGCTGTATTCTTTACTTACTAAAATGAAATGAAAAATATTGAGGTATAGTCTGGAATATGTCGAGTAAATATAAACTAATAGGAACACAACACTTTAGAGAAATAAACCTTAAAATTAGTATAAATATACAAACTTTGGAATGAGAATGCAGCCTTACAAATTATGAGATAAATTATTAGGTCTAATTATTTACATACACTAACCATAACTTTGGCATCTAGCCTTAATACTTTGGAGATGAGGACTTAAAGTATAAATAAAGATAAGAAACTACTCAATCCCTGATCCATATAGATTGTCTCGATCTATGGTAGATATGCTGTCATTCTTGGCATATGACCCGACCCGACATTTTAAATTATTGCCATACATTGGCAAACTGGCAAATGAAAAGCTTAGGCACAAGAAAAAAGATTTTGGCCCCTTGTATTTGAACAAAATGTTTGAAACATTGGCAACTAAAGAAAACACTACAAGATAATATTTTGGCAGGTACTGTACAAGCAAACAAATAACAATGATAACGAGTAAATAACAAATCAAATGGGAGACATCACAGACGAAAGGAATGAAATTATATTAACAAAATAATATAACCACCGAGTTGTTATATACATCATATATACAAAACATTAACTTACAGATTACAGAAGTGTCTAGGGCACGTCGTCAAGGCACGAATTATTGAATTTCAAGGCAAACTGTGAATGCATTAACATTGAAAATAAAATATTGAATGTAACCCTTAAGAACAACTACAAGCTATGACATACATTGCACTCAGCTACGGAATGGAGAAGTGATCTTGAAGAGAGGAGACCCAACAGTTTGTTTGTAATTTGTCAGTTATGGACGCTCACTTCACAAACACACTGGACTAAGCTGCTAGTTTATCGGACGCCTAATAACTTTGCAGCGTCGTCAGCAGACTTGGATGTTAACAATCTATCCACCACTGCTCGCTTTGTTCCTAGCAGATTGGAGATGAAATCTGTTCCTTCAGTTTCATCCTTACGTTCCTCCTTGATCTCTGTCTTAATTATTGGAGAGGTTACACATGCATCCTTGTGTTCATCTTCAGAGGTGACTGGAGAGGACGGTCTAACATGATCTGTTGTAATGTGTTGTTTGAGTTCGGCGAGACTCCAGTACCGCTGCAGACAAAACATGCAACTCACCTGTAATAATATTTTTAGTTTAGATTTGATGAGTAAACAAATATATGCACTAAAATATTAAGTTATTGCATGATATATTTAGGGGAAGCTCTAAATCCGTAGGGGTCATATAGCACCTGGGAGATGGGAGGCAATCAGGTTCAAAGTGAAGGAAAAGTCCAATTCCTTAGTTAAAGAGCCCCTCACTAGCACCATGGCACTTTCCGTAAAGGGTGTTGTTAATAGCACGAATAAAGCAAGAAACAAATACAGTATAATTTATGTAGTGAACATGTATCAGAATTACACGATTTAAGAGGTCTTCAAACTTACTCTATCTGTTGTAGTTGAGTCAGGAACAGGAGGCTCATTATTGTTGTCAGTAGTGATTGGCTCTGTGTTGATTATGCTCTGCGCATGCTCTGGGTGAGCTTTACCGAGGTGATGCAGAGCAGCTTCACGTGTTGCTAGAGGAGTCTCACAAACATGGCACCTGAAGGGTCTGGTATCGTCACGCAAAACTGCTGTATCACTTGCTTTCTCATGTTTGAACATTTCATGCTTGCGAAGGCTCTCAAGATTGGTGAAAGCTGCCCCAGGACACTTGACACAGCGGTATGGACGGTCACCTCCCGTGGTGTGGGGAGAATCTGGATGCTTTCTTAATAAGTGCCGATCACAGTTTGATTTTGTGGTGAAAGGAAAGTGACAGACGGGACACAAATAAGGCTTCTGTCCTGTGTGGGTTCGGATGTGACGTACAAGAGAACTGGACCACGGGAACTTTCTTTGACAAAATGGACATTTTTGTTTTTGTGGGGCAGAGGAGTAGGCACTGCGTTTTCCATCTTCTGACATTGGAGTGGAAGACGTCGAGTCTTCCTCGCCTGGTGGTTCCTCCTCACCCTCGCTGCCAAAAAAAGGGAAGCTCTGACTTGATGCGGTAGACAGCAGCTTGTGAACACTGGCCAGATCTGCTCCACAATCTTCACGACTTCTCTCATCTGTGCTATTCCCATCAATGTCTTCATCATCTTCATCCTCATCTTCCTCTTCATCCTCCCCATCTTCCTCGGGAACATCATCAATGACTAACTCACTCTCTTCCTCTTCCCTTTGTCTGATTTCTATTCTTTCATCATTAGATTCTTTTTCAATTTTGTTGATGAGCTGCTCTCTTACTGTGTCAGAAATGGTATGTGGTGCATCAGCTGCTGATGCTGGTGTGTCCGACTCTGATCTTGAGGTATTGATGCCTCGCGGCCTCTGCTGCCACACGTCTGGATGTTGCTGCTTCATATGGCGCTCCATATTCGATCGTAGCGTGAAGCCTTTATCACAGAGATCACATCTCCATGGTCTTTCTGTTCGGTATCTTCGTTGCTTTGGTTTCTTCATTAAAACTGAGTTGCGCATTGTAAAATGCATTACATCTTCATCACTTGGTTTAGACACAGAAGTCTCCAAATTGTCTACTACAGGAGGATCATCGGCTTTACTTTCAACACTACGAATTTCAGGGCGTGGAATGCGCAGTGGATTGCGACGGGCAGCAGCCAGAGCTAGGGCAGAGAGAGGAAATGATGGTGAAGTGTGATGTAAAAACCCTCCAGCTCCACTAAGCAATGCTCCACCGGAGGTGAGCTGCAACCCACGCTTCAGCTCCTTCTGATATTCCTCTAGTAGAGCAGAATCAAACTGATGGACTGGACGTATACCATAAGGGTCCATAAGAATAGGATATTGACTGGATGTAAAAGGGCTACAGAGGGACAGAGGTTGTGGGTACATTGTACTAAGTGGAAAGGGCGGCCGTGGAATCTTGAGCACATCAGAAGTTGACTCTTGTAAAGACTCTACAGTTTTCTCAACAGTTGCTTCATCCTCTTTCTTCAGTCGTGGCTTTGACAAGTCCTCAGGCTCTATTTGTTCAGTCTTTATATCGCTAATCTCAACGTCTACGTCTTCCTCCTCTTCCTCTTCTTCCCTTTCCTTATCCCTTTTAGAATTCATGCTAAGGTCTAAGGGAGCATCCTCCGTGTCAGAGAGCATAGGAGGTACAGGAGTGATGGTAGGCGTGAGAGGACGGGCTGGGACCATGGACAATGGTAAAGATGGCTTGTGTGGGAATGCTATGGGCAAAGAAACTGGAGGTGGCTGATGAGGAGTGCTCAGAGGCATCGCCATGGGTAACTTAGAAAAGTTAAGGAGAGACTCTACAGGCGTGAGGTCAGGATGTTCGTGACGATCCTCCAGTGAGGAACGGTTCACTACTAGCTGCTCAAGTGTGGGTCCTGAAGCAGACTCGGCATGTTGCTGGATTACATGACGCATCACATCATTTTCAGATGAGAAGGCACCTCCGCATATCTTGCAGGAGTAAGGTTTAGTCATTCCTTCCGGGTGGGAGGAACGTATGTGATCCCGCAGGACAGAACGTGCCTTGCAGTCAATGTGACAAATATGACAGACAGTATCGAGGGAATGATCACTGCTTGTCCCTTCCTCTTGTGGAATGAAGTTCATGCAGCTCTTTACCTCATCTCGTGACTGGCGCCCATGAATATTTTTAATGTGACGTTCACAATTGGCTTTTGTGGTGAAGGCTAAGTTGCACAAGTTGCATTCATATGGGGTATCGCCTTTGTGACTTTTCATATGTTCTTTCAAAGTGTTTTTGTCATTACTAAAGAAAGAGCAAAGGTTGCAACGATAAGGGGGCGCTACCATGTGCACCAAATTATGGGACTTAAGTTTACGTAAATTTGCAAAGATTTCTTTGCACAAGCGGCATGGATACTGGCCATTTAATTTCATATCACGATATTCACGTGCAAACTGTTCATCGTGAGAGAGAACCGGGGCAGTAGACACTAGCGGAGACACACTACTGGTAGTGGTAGTTGTAGTAGCAATTCTACCGGCTGTTGGATGCTCTGGCGATGCTTTAGCAGAGTCCGCAGGTGCAGGAGAATGCTGGCCTGGGGGAGGCATTCCTAGAGGGGGTCTCAAACCCCCAAGGAAGGAAGTTTCCATTGTGGCACCAACGGACGTAGACGTTACGTCACGCTTCTGCTTGTTGAGTAGGTCCAGCACAGCCAAGAAGCTCTCCTTACGAGGCTGAGGTTCCTCACACAAATGGCGTTGGTGGTGGTGAGCCAACTCTGCCAAGTTTGAGAAAGTCAGGTCGCACCGTAGACACCTGAGGGGAGGTGGGGGAGCCGAGGATGCTGCTGCATGCTCTCTCATATGCATCAGCCATGAGTCTGCACAGGGAAAGGTAATGTTACACATCTGACATCTGTGAACACCGATACCCTCGCCTGGGTGCTGCTGCTGTCGACTGCTCGCCTCACAAATTTCTTTGGCAATGAGTGGAAATTTAGAAGTGGAGAAGTCTGTGAGTGTGAGGTCGAGCTGTGGTGGAGAGACTGTAGCTGTGGGGTGGACCATAGAGTTGTGTAGATGCAGGGCACGGTAGTTTTTAAAACCCACTTGGCAGGTGGTACAGGCCACCTGGTACTCAGGATGGATGTTCTCCACGTGTTGCTCGAGAACGTGTTGGCTGGGCTGTTCCACTCCACATGCTGGACACGCCAACTCCTCCTCTGCTTCACCAAGACGCACTGTCTTGGACGACACCACGTTATCCTCGTCGTCTAGGCGTCGCTTGCAGGGCGACGACGAGCTTTCTTCTGATCCTAAATCGCTCTCCCCGGTGTCTGAGCCTGGACCTCCACCGCCGCTGCCTCCATTGCGGTAGTGGCCGCGGATGTGGCGATGCATGTTACCATTGGTGGTGAAGTGTGTGCCGCATATGTGACAACGGAACGGCCGCTCGCCTGAATGAACGAGCATGTGTCTGTCCAGAGAGCTGTTGCTGCTTAATTGTTTCTTGCAGATCCCGCAGCAGTAGACTTTGGTGCCATTATCGGTCTCGAGGACGTGGTTGTGCTTGCGGATGTGTTGAGTAAATTCATGCTGGGAAGAGTGCACTTCTTGGCATACTGGACAGGCGAAGCTACCAGCCACGCCCGCCTCGCTCTCACCCTCGCTCCCACATTCCGTCTGCAACAAAAAGAAAAACCATTATTGTGGGCTGGCCACCACCACGGCGCCCCCTGACCCCGCCGCACCGCACGCCAACAGACGGCAGGCGCGACCCTCTTCATCACGCCCCCACACTGCCAACACACACACCCACCCTTGTTTTCACCTTAATATTCTCTCTCTTTAACCACTGAAAAGCCTCAATTACTAACAAACTAAGAATAAACTAATGACGAATATTTTATGAATAATACAAGTTTGCTTTTACTGGCAGAGTGAAGGCAGCTTAAGCTCTTCCGGATTGTCTGACATGATAACATATTATTGCATTCACAGCTAAACACTAAACCTGGGAAATGAGATGGGTGGGGGATAATCAGGTTTGATCCAATTCCTTGTATAAAGAGCCCCTTTCCATATCAAGGCAGTCTCCCGGAAGGGCTCAACAAGGTGACAAAGTCGAGAATATTGTGTACACTTAGGGATGGGTAGAAAACAAAATATTACTGTAAATAAGTGGTCAGCTTCTGTACTATAATATTACAAATATGTCTAGAGAAGATCACGTAAACATCCTCGTAGCCTGAGGAGAACTTCCCCTCCCACAAACTTCCTTACCTCAGGTGCAAGGATGAGGGAGGGGACTGCAAGACGGGGAAGAAGATGAAGAGCAACCTGGGGGGAGGGGGCGATGAAAGAAGGTAGGAGGAAACAAGAGAGAGAGGGGGGGGGGGGGGAATGGAGCAAGGGAAGAAGTTGGGGGATTCGCACAAGTGCAGCCCGAGGGTGTGAGCGTCTGCCCTGAGGCTCCTGGTGCCTCTTGCTTCCCACCTCTCTCACTGCCCCCTCCCTCTTCCCTCCCCTCCCCTCCTCCCTCATGTAACAGCCCCTTCCACACACATTCGCCCCAACACACTAGAACCTTGCATAACACTCGCTTCTCCCCAAGACGTGCGCTTCCCCAACACCCAAATCTTCTGAACAACCCCCTCCCCCTCTAACTCATGCATGTAAATTAGCTTTATGTGCTTTAAAAACATCTATCAAACACCCAGCCAACACCGGGTCCTCAACAAGCGCCACTTTCTCACTACACGGTGCTACTCAACACACGCAACACCGGGTCCTCAACAAGCACCACTTTCTCACTACACGGTGCTACTCAACACACGCAACACCGGGTCCTCAACAAGCATCACTTTCTCACTACACGGTGCTACTCAACACACGCAACACCGGGTCCTCAACAAGCGCCACTTTCTCACTACACGGTGCTACTCAACACACGCAATAAACTCATATTACCCACCACTGGTTTACCTTAAATTTATGTCACAAATGATGACATCGTGCTTAAACTAAATACATTTTTGTTTGAGATATCTTTTAAAGAGTATATATATATTGCCTTCAGAGCCTCAGTTTTAAGTTAAAAAATTATTATTAATTCTATTTAGCTTTATATCTCTCTTTGAAGTACAGTGTTTTTGCACTCGTGCCATTACTGTATGTGTAGCTTCGTGCCATTACTGTATGTGTAGCTTCGTGCCATTACTATATGTGTAGCTTCGTGCCATTACTATATGTGTAGCTTCGTGCCATTACTATATGTGTAGCTTCGTGCCATTACTATATGTGTAGCTTCGTGCCATTACTGTATGTGTAGCTTCCTCCAGGTTGAAGAACAGTTAAAACACTGAAATAATGTCAGATTACTTATTGTTTCGAGAACATAAAGCAAACTCATCAAAAGCCAGGAAAGGTTGGATTATTATATCTTTGAAAACAAAGATGCCACACCAATGGTCTTTCTAATCACTTGTACTAACACACGTCTCCTATATTGTTCTGCATTCACAGATTCTCCTCTCGTTAGGGTGCCTCGGTATCCGATCTCAGGATTAACTTTAAGAGGAGAGAGCCTCCTAATTCAGCCCTACCCTTCTAGCAGTTTGGTAGTTTAATGGATACAAGACCTCTAAGGTGTCTTGTAGTAACGAGTGTCCAACACTGCCAGTATGTTGAATCTTAGCAAAAGGTTATGGGTAAAGGTAAATTCGCGAGTACCAGACGCTGAATGACCCCCACAAGAGCTTAGAGCTTCGTGAAATCCTATTCTGCATTCAGAGCTGCTGTCAAGGTAGAATAAATAAAACTTCTAGACTACTGGGAAAGACTCAGAACACTCGCAAAGAAAAAAACATAATATATAATTATATAAATATATAACAATAATAATAATATTATAATCATGAAGCTCTCAACCCATAATGTACATACACTGACACACACACACACACACACACATACACTAGGATAAATACTATAATCTACACACTACCGATATTATAATCCTTAGAATATATGACAGAAGTGTAGAATATATCGAGAGAAAAGAAGGGCTGCCATAGGCACAACCAGAGAACACAACACCCATGGTCAGACTCTTCAATCTTCTACTAGAAGATATAAGAAATGTTGCCGGAACAAAAGGTACAAGAAATCATAAGAAATTGATGAAGTTTTGTGCAGTTAGTGCAGGATCAGCCAGGTTAGTATGCCTGTGTAGTCAACATGTTGTCGAGGCACTCAACGTGGGAGTCTGACCTCAGTCTGGGCTTTGAGACAACTCTGACCACAGGTGATTCTACAGCAATCATATTATTGTTAGATAAAAGGACACAAGTGCAATTAATGTGACATTTTATTGTGGCAACGTTTTCGCTCTTGATAAAGCTCCTGGAGAGCGAAACGTTGCCACAATAAAATGTCACATTAGTTGTGTTCTTTCATCTAACATTTTGCCGGTAATTCTACCAACATTAATACAATCATATTATTGATGGCGTTCCATGCTGACAACTTGATGAATTAGACACACGCAAAACTAGGGTTCTATTTAATGCCGAAACGTTTCGCCTGCACAAGTTTCTTCAGTCTAATAGAGGGGAATATAACACTGAAGACAGTACGATGTAACAGTTTTGAGGCGATCAGTCCCTCAGCCTGGGTAGGTAGTCAGTCCCTTAAGCTTGAGGGCTTCATCATATCAAAACTACTACTACTATGTCCAGTGATATATTCGCCTATACTCGAATGAAGAAGCCTCATGTATAGGCGAAACGTTTCTGCAATGAAGATACCTAAGTGTTGCACATTTCTCTTACTGACATTTTTTTTTTAGTTTTAATCCACTGATAAATTACAATTTAATTTTCAAGCGCCATTTTGTTCACAAGACCCTGACTGTCTCATCCAATCCTGCACTTACTGCCACGACAACTTTTACTTAGTATTATCTAGAAAATTCTTCTAAAATCTGAGATACTGTACATAAATACTTTTAACCGAGATACATAAAAGTATCAAAATTTCTTGAATTAATGTTACGTAATCTTCATGAAGTGTACAGACAACCACAATCTAAATATCATATGAAGGCAAAAGCAATACCGATGTGGCCAGTATCAGAGTCCAGTTCACACTGAACGTTGTCAATAAGAGTGGTGCTTGTGTATACCAGCCGTCTTATATTTTAACAAATAACGTTAGTTTTTCAACGCATTACATCACACGAGTGTCTTCTACAAACGTAAAGTATATAGTCGAAGCACAGTAAGTGATTAGCACGTTCTTTTTTCGAAGCTCCACAAGTGTTTACTAACGGAACCTCTCCCAGCTTCCCCCCCCCACCAAGAAAAAAGGTATAAACTAGGAGGCTATCTCATAGTAACGCACAGCAGATAAACACACACACGATACACTAATATGCAAACACGCTGGAAAACAAACGCTGGGTATGAGAACGGGCTGGAAGTGTTTTGTCAACACTCATGTGTACCACTGTACTGTGTTGGCCTCAAGCTCTGGCTCCACCTCACAACCACATTTGAAATTCTTATAATCCTGACAGAGGTCGATATTATCAAACAAATAAGGCTCCAATTTCTTAACACAATCATGATAGTTCAAATAACATTTAAAAGGAACAATCTGCCATAATCCAAAGTTTAAAGCACTAATCACAATTCAGCGGTATACAGCCAACCATAAAGGTTCTCAATGGAATACCAAACTGACACTGAAACACAATAATCCTGTGGAAGAGCGAAGGTTGCAATCCCAGTATGGTCCAAAATACTGAGAGTCAACCACTCGGAACTGATCTCATTACACTGGCTGCCGCTCAACAAGTGTATCTCCATATATCACATCATACACGGGGCATTCACAAGAGAAAAATATGCAAAGTTCTTAAGTACATTTCCATGGGGGTTCTTACCATGTTAATACACATGGATAGCACTTGCGAGAACCCCTGTGGGACAAGATGAGTTAAGTAGTACCCCAGCACCATCGATACACTTGCTAGCTATGGAGATAGTGTGTGGCACCACCTCATCTTAGCAGCAGTGGAGGTGCACTAAGCCAGTGCAGCGGACACGGGCGCTGCTGCACCCTCTGCGGGGCGTGGCAGTGATTTCAACGCGCCAGTGTCCGTTGGCAGTGACCAGCAGACGGCACTGAAGGAGGAGGGAAGAGAACGGCAAGGGGAGGAGCTGCCCTTACCTCTATTTTGTGGACCTTCGTTGCTTTGCGCTTCTTGGCACCCAAAAGTGGTTCCTGATTGGTCAGTAAGTGTGAGTCTGGGCTGACCAAGTGTGTGTCTGGCCTCTCAATGGTGGAGTGAAGACGCGCTGCGTTATGATTGGTGGGTTCAGCGGCCATGTGGGCGGAGTCTGGGGTGGGGGGAGCCTCTGGCGATGGGGGGGTGGAGCCGTGGGTGGATCCTCTGTTGGGGTCACACTCCGCCCTCAGGGGGACGAGCCTGGGGGTCAACGTGCCCTTAGGCTCCGGAGACGCTGTTGCTGCTGCCATGTCTGTCTCGCCTGAGAAAGAGAGATTCCCACGTTATTCTTTGGCTCTGGGAGAGGAGAGACACAAAGACAGAGAATATATTATTTCCCATTTTAATGTGGGTTTAAACAAACACACACACACATATATATATATATATATATATATATATATATATATATATATATATATATATATATATATATATAACTTACACTGAAAATACATGAAGCACAGAACAGTAATGAGATCATAAAGAATAAAAAAGTAATGAACTCTGTTATAAGTTTCAGCCAAGTTATTACTCATTTAATGTACATACAGCACACGTTATTGTAGCGACCAGTGAAGAGGCAGGGCCAGGAGCTATAAATCGACCCCTGCAACCACAATTAGGTGAGCACAGCATACCTACATTTATTATGTACACAGCATGCCCAGATAGTATATTATGTACACGCCACATATGTACATGTATTTACAGCACGCCCCCGTACATAATATACACATTACACACCACATATATATATGTACACCAAACGTCAGAATGTACACATGCACTGTGCACCCAAGGATAATGTACAAGTACACTGCACTCGCGAATAATGCACATACATGGATAATGTACAAACGTACATCCACGCACAAGTAATTACATTATGTCGTCCTTTTCACCCATAGGTACAGAAGTCGAATTTCATCCCCCCAAAAAAAAAAAAAAATATTACAAAACTTTACTCGAGGATTTCGATATGTACGTGAAGTTAGATATCTAAATGGCTAATTTGTAGTAAAACGTAGCAGCATAATCTAGCAAAAATTTACTTAAGTCTAATGTGACTAAACTCTGCCTAACATGCTGCAAATTAAGTGACGATACTACAGAAGTAAAGGAATACAATAGTTGGGTACATAGAAGAATAGAATAAAAAAAAATTTGGATACACTCAAGAACTGGATACAATAATTTACACAAAAAGCTGAATACATCAATAATTGGCTGGATACAATACTTTATAAACAAACTGAATACAACACTTGGATACACACAAGAACTCGATACAACACTAGCTGGATATACAATAATAATTATATACAAGGAATAAATACACATAAGCGGAGATACAGTTGGATACACAAGAACCAAGTACACACAACAAGAACCAAGTACACACAACAAGAACCAAGTACACACAACAATAACCAAGTACACACAACAAGAACCAAGTACACACAACAAGAACCAAGTACACACAACAAGAACCAAGTACACACAACAAGAACCAAGTACACACAACAAGAACCAAGTACACACAACAAGAACCAAGTACACACAACAAGAACCAAGTACACACAACAAGAACCAAGTACACACAAGAACCGAGTCAAAACTGAGTAGTACACACAAGACCTGAGAAGTACACACAAGAGCTGAAACTAAGCAGTAAACACAAGAGCTGAAACTAAGCAGTAAACACAAGAGCTGAAACTAAGCAGTAAACACAAGAGCTGAAACTAAGCAGTAAACACAAGAGCTAAAACTAAGCAGTAAACACAAGAGCTAAAACTAAGCAGTAAACACAAGAGCTGAAACTAAGCAGTAAACACAAGACTGAACTAAACAGTACAAAGAGCTGAAAATAAGCAGTAAACACAAGAGCTGAAACTAAGCAGTAAACACAAGAGCTGAAACTAAGCAGTAAACACAAGAGCTGAAACCAAGTAAGCAGTAAACACAAGAGCTGAAACTAAGCAGTAAACACAAGAGCTGAAACTAAGCAGTAAACACAAGAGCTGAAACTAAGCAGTAAACACAAGAGCTGAAACTAAGCAGTAAACACAAGAGCTGAAACTAAGCAGTAACACAAGAGCTGAAACTAAGCAGTAAACACAAGAGCTGAAACTAAGCAGTAAACACGAGAGCTGAAACTAAGCAGTAAACACGAGAGCTGAAACTAAGTAGTAAACACGAGAGCTGAAACTAAGCAGTACACACAAGAGCTGAAACTAAGCAGTAAACACAAGAGCTGAAACTAAGCAGTAAACACAAGAGCTGAAACTAAGCAGTAAACACAAGAGCTGAAACTAAGCAGTAAACACAAGAGCTGAAACTAAGCAGTAAACACAATAAGTTAGCAGCACAGACGATAAGAACCGAGTATACACAATAACGGAGTACACCAGTAACACTACGCTAACGCCACCTCTAGTTATACGCCATTATTATAATCAAAAGTACCAAATAGTTATACACCAGATCTCGCGCATCTGCAGCCTCTCTATAATTATGCTATTAAATATAAACACTTACTATACAGTTCAAATGGATAATTCAGAATTAGATGAATTATATTTTAATGAATTTAAGGATCAGCTTCTAAAAGCACTGTAGTTATTTAAAATTATGATTAAAACAGGAAAATTAAAGACTTATTCATAAATAGTACGGAAAAATATTAACAAAACATTATTTTATCTAGTTATGAAGGTGGAAGGTATAAAGATATCTTTATTGGTTACGTTTCGGTTCTGGGACTTTGGTCACTTCAAATAATTTGGAGTGAACATGGTCCGAGGACCGAAACGTGCGCTATGAAGATGTCCTAAGTGTATACACCTGTCCTTTCATCCTTGCCTGGTTATATCTTAAGAATTATATATTGCATAGTCAATTATAATCAATTATATTATCTAGAGTTTTCCTAATACGTTAAAACGCATTTTACTACTGATCATCACTGACTCTTCAGCAGACCACCTTCCCTACAGCAATGTTTAATAAACACGGTGCTAATTAAAAAACCCACAGCTGATAAACATTGACAAAATGTTGATGACTTGAGGTACAACAACAGGTAGCAGAGGAAAAGTACTCGTAAGTGTTGACACAACCGTTGCAAATATTAATCAATTGTATAATAACGAAGAAGTGAAGATGACGAACATATCTCATTATTACATTCATGGGGAAGCACTAAACCAGGACGAGCATGATCGTGCTCGTGTAGTGACAAACAGGTAAATGTACTTACAGAATATGGTGCCGTGGTCTGGAGAGGGTATGACACCGAAGATTTTGTGACGATACTCTTCTGCCGACACCACCATGTCTATACACTTACTACAGTAATTAAAGCTTCAACCAAAACACAACTTGATGTCTATTATAAATAATGCTACTTATAGCGTCTTTGGTGTACAGCACTAGACAGCAGTTTACACTTTCCACTAGAAAGCACTACTGGCTACGTTCACTAGTTGCACTAAATTAACCTTGGTCAAGTATTAACAACCATTTCACTGGACGGTACTGGTGGTTCCACCCTCCTCACTAGGGCAGAGATACGGACTCTGGGTGAGCAAAGACGCCGTGTATGACTAGTTATATTGGTTGTGAGGAACTGAGATGACGACCCGCCTCTCCCGCTATATATACCCTCCCCCACCTCCCCAATTACCACTCATCATCTATTTCATTTTACCAGCTTATTCTTGGGTATTAAGGATATAAAAGCATATTGACAGACAATATGATCTTCATTATTATATTAACAACGAATACAAAGTTATCATTGTTGAGTTAAATGCCTAAAAATTATGTTGAAAATGTGAGTAGTGGGCAAGTTGCTCACCATCCGGCCGAGCAGACCATCCAAGGGGCGGAGTAAGCAGCTCTCTGGCTGACATCATAAGCTGGTATTTACATCTAAATTTTCACCAAAATAATTGCTTTTTTATAATAAACAATACACATTTTCCTCTTTAAAACATAACCATATCCATTTCTACCTGAAAAATATAATAAAAACTCAAGTGAAAGAAATCAGCTTAAAAAAACGAGTTGTGTTAAACGGTGCAGCTGATGCTAACAATAGGACAAACACGTTTCAATGATAAAGATGGAGTAATTATTGCGTTAGGTTAGAGCAAGACAAAGGGGAAGGAGGCAGGATAAGCTTGAGTTGGTGGTTGCGACGCCACACTGTCTACCATAACCAACTTATTGCCACACATCACTACATCACTCGTTTCCTCTCAACCATTCTTAAACACGTAAATGTTTAACGCTGACTAAAATCCCTTTACTCAGAACTAAGCATAACATTGTCCTCCATTGTTTTCTTTCATCCGCAGATTATTAAACGGGTTATAAAACAGCGGTTTTGGTCCATTTTTTTCGACTTTGAAGCAGGTGTGCGCAACGATGTTATCATCTCCCAAGTTTCAAGGTTCTGTGTGTGTGTGTGTGTGTGTGTGTGTGTGTGTGTGTGTGTGCATGTGTACTCACCTAATTCACCTAATTGTGCTTGCAGGGGTCAATTCATAGGTCCTGGCCCCACCTCTTCACACTCTCCCTGATCCATTAGCTTTATCTATCGCCTCTCTTCTTAAAGCTGTATATATAGATCCTGCCTCCACTACATCACTCTCAAGACTGTTCTACTTCCTGACAACTCTGTGACTGAAGAAATACTTCCTAACATCCCTGTGATTCATCTGACTCTTCAACTTCCAATTGTGACCCCTTGTTGCTGTGTCCCATCTCTGGAACATCCTGTTCCTATCCACCTTGTCAATTCCTCTCAGTATTTTATATGTTGTTATCATGTCCCAAATATTCCTCCTGTCCTCCAGTATCGTCAGGTCGATTTCCCTTAACCTCTCCTCGTAGGGCATACCCCCATAGCTCCAGGACTAGTCTTGTTGCAAACCTTTGCACTTTCTATAATTTCCTTACGTGCTTGACCAGGTGTGGGTTCCATACTTGTACTGTATACTCAAATATGGGCCTGATGTACACGGTGTACAGAGTCTTCAACGATTCCTTACTAAGGTGTCGAAACGCTATTCTTAGGTTTGCCAGGTGCCAATATGCTGCAGCGGTTATTTGGTTGATGTGCGCCTCAGGAGATGTGCTCGGTATTATACTCACCCCAAGATCCTTTTCCTTAAGTGAGGCTTGCAGTCTTTGGCCCCCTAGCCTGTACTCTGTCTAGGGTCTTCTTTGCTCAGTCTTCATGACTTTGCACTTGGTGGGTTGAACTCCAGGAGCCAGTTGCTGGACCAGGCCTGCAGCCTATCCTGATCCCTTTGTAGTTCTGCTTGGTCCAGGTCCGATTGAATTTTCTCATCAACTTCACATCATCTGCAAACAGGGACACTTCGGAGTCTATTCCTTCCGTCATGTCGTTCACGAATACCAGAAACAGCACCAGTCCTAGGACTGATCCCTGTGGCCCCCCACTCGTTACAGGCGCCCATTCTGATACCTCGCCACGTACCATGACTCGCTGCTGTCTTCCTGACAGGTATTCCCTGATCCATTGTAGTGCCTTCCCTGTTATCCCTGCCTGGTCCTCCAGCTTTTGCACTAATCTATTGTGTGTAACTGTGTCAAACGCCTTCTTACAGTCCAAGAAAATGCAATCTACCCACCCCTCTCTCTCTTGTCTTATTGCCGTCACTCTGTCACAGAACTCCAGTAGGTTTGTGACGCAGGATTTCCCGTCCCTGAAACCGTGCTGGCTGGTGTGTGTGTGTGTGTGTGTGTGTGTGTGTGTGTGTGTGTGTGGTGTAGTGTGTGTCTGGTGTGGGTGTGTGTGTGTGGTGTAGTGTGTGTCTGGTGTGTGTGTGTCTGGTGTGTGTGTGTCTGGTGTGTGTGTGTCTGGTGTGTGTGTGTCTGGTGTGTGTGTGGTGTAGTGTGTGTCTTGTGTGTGTGTTTGGTGTGTGTGTTTGTGTGTGTGTGTGTTTGTGGTGTGTGTGTGTGTGTGTTTGTGGTGTGTGTGTACTCACCTATTTGTGGTTGCAGGGGTCGAGTCATAGCTCCTGGCCGCGCCTCTTCACTGATTGCTACTAGGTCCTCTCTCTCCCTGCTCCATGAGCTTTATCAAACCTCGTCTTAAAACTATGTATAGTTCCTGCCTCCACTACGTCACTTTCTAGGCTATTCCACTTCCTGACAACTCTATGACTGAAGAAATACTTCCTAACATCCCTTTGACTTATAGGAGTCTTCAACTTCCAATTGTGACCCCTTGTTTCTGTGTCCCCTCTCTGGAACATCTTGTCTCTGTCCACCTTATCTATTCCTCGAGGTATTTTATATGTCGTTATCATGTCTCCCTTAACCCTCCTGTCCTCTAGTGTCGTCAGGCCGATTTCCCTTAATCTTTCTTCGTAGGACAATCCCCTTATCTCTGGGACTAGTCTTGTTGCAAACCTTTTCACTTTCTTTTGTCGCGTAGGTCTTGGGAGAGATATATAGGAGGTCAAAGATACTCCTTGTTGGATGGTTACGGTATATTTACAGTAAGTGCAGGAGAGTCCAGCACACCGTCTGTCTCGCCTGTAGGTCTAACGTTAGTGAGGGAGTCTGCCTATGAGAGGTACCGTGACGTCACACGCAAAGGGACCAGCTGTATAAGAGGAAAGATACACTACACAAGTGTATATATGATACTGACACGACACTTTAATTTCTTGACGTGCTTGACCAGGTGTGGGTTCCAAACTGGTGCTGCATACTCCAGTATGGGCCTGACGTATATGGTGTACAGAGTCTTGAATGATTCCTTAGTGAGGTATTGGAACGCTATTCTTAGGTTTGCCAGGCGCCCGTATGCTGCAGCAGTTATCTGATTGATGTGTGCCTCAGGAGATGTGCTCGGTATTATACTCACCCCAAGATCTTTTTCCTTGAGTGAGGTTTGCAGTCTTTGGCCACCTAGACTATACTCTGTCTGCGGTCTTCTTTGCCCTTCCCCGATCTTCATGACCAGGCTTGTAGCCTGTCCAGGTCTCTTTGTAGTCCTGTTTGTGTGTGTGTGTGTGTGTGTGTGTGTGTGTGTGTGTGTGTGTGTGTGTGTGTGTTGTGTGTGTGTGTGTGTGTGTGTGTGTGTGTGTGTGTGTGTGTGTGTGTGTGTGTGTGTGTGTGTGTGTGTGTTAACACCATAAAGTTACAGTTACACTTTCAATACTAAGGAGAGAGCGAGTGATATCAGGTGATATTGATGGTAATGACTTCAGGTGGTGACGGAGGAGGTGGTAAGTTCAGGTGGTGATGGAGGTGGTAAGTTCAGGTGGTGATGGAGGAGGTGGTAAGTTCAGGTGGTGACGGAGGAGGTGGTAAGTTCAAGTGGTGATGGAGGAGGTGGTAAGTTCAGGTGGTGACGGAGGAGGTGGTAAGTTCAGGTGGTGACGGAGGAGGTGGTAAGTTCAAGTGGTGATGGAGGAGGTGGTAAGTTCAGGTGGTGATGGAGGAGGTGGTAAGTTCAGGTGGTGATGGAGGAGGTGGTAAGTTCAGGTGGTGACGGAGGAGGTGGTAAGTTCAGGTGGTGACGGAGGAGGTGGTAAGTTCAAGTGGTGATGGAGGAGGTAGTAAGTTCAGGTGGTGATGGAGGAGGTGGTAAGTTCAGGTGGTGATGGAGGAGGTGGTAAGTTCAGGTGGTGACGGAGGAGGTGGTAAGTTCAGGTGGTGACGGAGGAGGTGGTAAGTTCAAGTGGTGATGGAGGAGGTGGTAAGTTCAGGTGGTGATGGAGGAGGTGGTAAGTTCAGGTGGTGACGGAAAGTTCAGGTGGTGATGGAGGAGTGGTAAGTTCAGGTGGTGATGGAGGAGGTGGTAAGTTCAGGTGGTGACGGAGGAGGTGGTAAGTTCAGGTGGTGACGGAGGAGGTGGTAAGTTCAAGTGGTGATGGAGGAGATGGTAAGTTCAGGTAGTGATGGAGGAGGTGGTAAGTTCACGTGGTGATGGAGGAGGTGGTAAGTTCAGGTGGTGACGGAGGAGGTGGTAAGTTCAGGTGGTGACGGAGGAGGTGGTAAGTTCAGGTGGTGATGGAGGAGGTGGTAAGTTCAAGTGGTGATGGAGGAGGTGGTAAGTTCAAGTGGTGATGGAGGAGGTGGTAAGTTCAGATGGTAATGGAGGAGGTGGTAAGTTCAAGTGGTGATGGAGGAGGTGGTAAGTTCAAGTGGTGATGGAGGAGGTGGTAAGTTCAAGTGGTGATGGAGGAGGTGGTAAGTTCAAGTGGTGATGGTAGGAGGTGGTAAGTTCAAGTGGTGATGGAGGAGGTGGTAAGTTCAAGTGGTGATGGAGGAGGTGGTAAGTTCAAGTGGTAATGGAGGAGGTGGTAAGTTCAAGTGGTGATGGAGGAGGTGGTAAGTTCAAGTGGTGATGGAGGAGGTGGTAAGTTCAAGTGGTGATGGAGGAGGTGGTAAGTTCAAGTGGTGATGGAGGAGGTGGTAAGTTCAAGTGGTAATGGAGGAGGTGGTAAGTTCAGGTGGTAATGGAG
Organism: Cherax destructor; assembly: GCA_009830355.1. Classification (NCBI taxonomy): domain Eukaryota; kingdom Metazoa; phylum Arthropoda; class Malacostraca; order Decapoda; family Parastacidae; genus Cherax; species Cherax destructor. The sequence continues at coordinate 298,224 of WNWK01000551.1, read as the reverse complement.
GAGGTGGTAAGTTCAAGTGGTGATGGAGGAGGTGGTAAGTTCAGGTGGTAATGGAGGAGGTGGTAAGTTCAAGTGGTTATGGTAGGAGGTGGTAAGTTCAAGGTGATGGAGGGTGGTAAGTTCAGAGTGGAGATGGTAGGAGGTGTAAGTTCAAGTGGTAATGAGGAGGTGGTAAGTTCAAGTGGTATGGAGGAGGTGGTAAGTTCAGTGGTGATGGGGAGGTGGTAAGTTCAAGTGGTTATGGTGAGGTGGTAGTTCAAGTGGTGATGGTAGAGGTGATGTTGAGGAGATGGTTATAGTGGTAGAAGTGATAGTGATAACGTAATGAGTGGGGAAGGTTAATGTGGGGGTGGGGTAGTTATGGTGAGGTGATTATGGTGATGGTGATAGTTATAATGGTGAGTGGTGTCGGTTACTGAGATGCTTGTGATTCAGAGTGGTGGCGACAATGAAGGTGGTCGTGATGATTGTGGTTATGGTGGTGGTTGTGGTGATGGTGGTCATGGTGGTGGTTGTGATGATTGTGGTTATGGTGGTGGTTGTGGTGATGGTTTTGGTGGCATTGGTGAGGGATTTTGCTTATACTGTAAATGTGGTGATAGCTGTAGTGGTGAGAGTGGTAGTAGGAGTACAAAACAAATTCCAACCACACAATAGAGCGAAAAACTAATGTCAAAGACCTGGGAGTGATCATGTCAGAGGATCTCACCTTCAAGGACCATAACACTGTAGCAATCGCATCTGCTAGAAAAATGACAGGATGGATAATGAGAACCTTCAAAACCAGGGATGCCAAGCCCATGTTGACACTTTTCAGGTCACTTGTTCTATCTAGGCTGGAATATTGCTGCACACTAACTGCACCTTTCAAGGCAGGTGAAATTGCTGACCTAGAAAATGTGCAGAGAACCTTCACGGCACGCATAACTGCGTTAAACCACCTCAATTACTGGGAACGCTTGAAGTTCCTAAACCTGTAGTCCCTAGAACGCAGGCGGGAGAGATACATTATTATATACACGTGGAAAATTCTCGATGGATTAGTACCAAACTTGCACACGAGAGTCACTCCCTACGAAAGCAAAAGACTCGGCAGGCGATGTAACATCTCCCCAATTAAAAGCAGGGGTGCCACTAGCACGTTGAGAAACAACACAATAAGTGTCAGGGGCTCAAGACTGTTCAACTGCCTCCCAGCATACATCAGGGGGATTACCAACAAACCCCTGGCTGTCTTCAAGCAGGCACTGGACAGGCACCTAAAGTCGGTACCTGACCAGCCAGGCTGTGGTTCGTACGTTGGAATGCGTGCGGCCAGCAGTAACAGCCTGGTTGATCAGGCTCTGATCCAACATGAGGCCTGGTCACAGACCGGGCCGCAGGGGTGTTGACCCCTGGAACTGTCTCCAGGCCATGGTGGTAGTGGTGGTGACAATAGTGATAATGGTGCAAGATGTGTTGGTAGCAGTGGTGGAGGTTACGATTATGTATTTTAATTATTGGTGATGATAATGGTAGTGGTTGCTGTGATGATGTGGTGTTGGTACTGATGGTAGTAGTTGGTGGTGGTAGTAGATAAAGGTGGTGACTGAGTGATGAACTGGTAATAATAGCGGTGTCTGGTGGTGACGCTGAACGATTGTGATGATAATGGTGGTGGTGATAGTTGTGGTGGTGATAATGGTGGTGGTGATAATGGCGGTGGTGATAGTGGTGGTGGTGATAATGGTGGTGGTGACTACAGCTCAGCAGGTTATGACTCGTCAAAAAAGATAAAGATGTCAGATAAGGAGGATAAGAGCAAATAAGAATATCTCCACACATACCATACCCACTAGTGTCATGTCCCTATGTCGTCAACAGTGGGTCGATCCTACTGCATCTTCCCGGCTCTCAAAAAAGTCTCAAAATTAAAAAAAAAAAGGTCCAGCTCACAAGTGAGAATACCGGAGTTAGAATCCCGGGAGAGGGAAGACGTCATGGACAAGACTCCTTACACCTGCTGCCTACGTTCACCTAGCAGAAATTAGGTACCTAGCTGGTACTTGACTGTTGTGGGTCGCATCCTGGAGGACCTAACGAAAATAAGCCCCAGTGACTGCCATAAACAAGTATAATAAATCTCCATTATCCATGAATTACAGTGAGAAGTACAGTTTTATTGTGATGATTTGCATGGGTGAGAAAAGCACCTCCAGTTATTGTGGGTCTTTTGCTATTATTAACTCTCTGGTATTAACTATCTGGTATTATTAACTCTGGTATTATTAACTCTCTGGTATTATTAACTCTGGTATTATTAACTCTCTGGTATTATTAACTCTCTGGTATTATTAACTCTTTGGTATTAACTATCTGGTATTAACTCTCTGGTATTATTAATTCTCTGGTATTATTAACTTTAGTATTATTAATTCTCTGGTATTATTAACTCTGGTATTATTCTCTGGTATTAACTTTGGTATTATTAATTCTCTGGTATTATTAACTCTGGTACTATTATATAGAATAACAGACTCAGGGTGTGAAGACAAACACTAGTTGCTTGAACTAGACGTTTTGTCCAGAGTTTTATCAAGTCATGTTTCGCTCAGTGTAAAGTTTTATCAAGTCGTGTTTCGCTCAGTGTAGAGTTTTATCAAGTCATGTTTCGCTCAGTGTAGTTTTATCAAGTCATGTTTCGCTCAGTGTAGTTTTATCAAGTCATGTTTCGCTCAGTGTAGTTTTATCAAGTCATGTTTCGCTCAGTGTAGTTTTATCAAGTCATGTTTCGCTCAGTGTGAGTTTTATCAAGTCATGTTTCGCTCAGTGTAGTTTTATCAAGTCATGTTTCGCTCAGTGTAGTTTTATCAAGTCATGTTTCGCTCAGTGTAGAGTTTTATCAAGTCATGTTTCGCTCAGTGTAGTTTTATCAAGTCATGTTTCGCTCAGTGTAGAGTTTTATCAAGTCATGTTTCGCTCAGTGTAGAGTTTTATCAAGTCATGTTTCGCTCAGTGTAGAGTTTTATCAAGTCATGTTTCGCTCAGTGTAGTTTTATCAAGTCATGTTTCGCTCAGTGTAGAGTTTTATCAAGTCATGTTTCGCTCAGTGTAGTTTTATCAAGTCATGTTTCGCTCAGTGTAGAGTTTTATCAAGTCATGTTTCGCTCAGTGTAGAGTTTTATCAAGTCATGTTTCGCTCAGTGTAGAGTTTATCAAGTCATGTTTCGCTCAGTGTAGTTTTATCAAGTCATGTTTCGCTCAGTGTAGGTTTTATCAAGTCATGTTTCGCTCAGTGTAGTTTTATCAAGTCATGTTTCGCTCAGTGTAGAGTTTTATCAAGTCATGTTTCGCTCAGTGTAGTTTTATCAAGTCATGTTTCGCTCAGTGTAGTTTTATCAAGTCATGTTTCGCTCAGTGTAGAGTTTTATCAAGTCATGTTTCGCTCAGTGTAGTTTTATCAAGTCATGTTTCGCTCAGTGTAGTTTTATCAAGTCATGTTTCGCTCAGTGTAGTTTTATCAAGTCATGTTTCGCTCAGTGTAGAGTTTTATCAAGTCATGTTTCGCTCAGTGTAGAGTTTTATCAAGTCATGTTTCGCTCAGTGTAGAGTTTTATCAAGTCACGTTTCGCTCAGTGTAGAGTTTTATCAAGTCATGTTTCGCTCAGTGTAGAGTTTTATCAAGTCACAACGTGTTGCGGGCACGTCATGCGCTGTTTCGCACGCTCGACGTGACACAGACCAACAAGACTAATAATGAATTAAGGAAGGCAAGAGAGTAGATGCAAGAGAAAGGGCAGAAGTTCTTGGCACAACAGCGACCTGCTACTCCCACAACTACCTCATTCTCACACTTATAAACGCGCAGATTTACACGTTTCCATTTTTTTTCCTCAGCTTCACTGCCAGACGTACCACGGCTTTTTTTTTATTTATTTGGGTTATATGTAAGATTTTATAGCTTATGATAACTTAACGTAACTTAATCCTAACCTAAATTTAATCTTAATCTAAAACTGGAGAGAGAGAGAGAGAGAGAGAGAGAGAGAGAGAGAGAGAGAGATTTACCATCAAGAGTTATGGAGACAGATCAACGCTCGTATGCTCTGTATTATTATTATTATTATTATTATTATTATTATTATTATTATTATTATTATTATTATTATTATTATTATCCAGTAGAGATACTCGAAAGCTGTTTTACAATCAGATAATATTACATCAGAGGTTTTCAATGGTGTTGATTTGTTGCTGTACTGTGCTGATAACTTGTTACTGTACTATGCTGATAACTTGTTACTGTACTGTGCTGATAACTTGTTACTGTACTGTGCTGATAACTTGTTACTGTACTGTGCTGATAACTTGTTACTGTACTGTGCTGATAACTTGTTACTGTACTGTGCTGATAACTTGTTACTGTACTATGCTGATAACTTGTTACTGTACTATGCTGATAACTTGTTACTGTACTGCTATAACTTGTTACTGTACTGTGCTGATAACTTGTTACTGTACTGTGCTGATAACTTGTTACTGTACTGTGCTGATAACTTGTTACTGTACTGTGCTGATAACTTGTTACTGTACTGTGCTGATAACTTGTTACTGTACTATGCTGATAACTTGTTACTGTACTATGCTGATAACTTGTTACTGTACTATGCTGATAACTTGTTACTGTACTATGCTGATAACTTGTTACTGTACTATGCTGATAACTTTGTTACTGTCTGTGCTGATAACTTGTTACTGTACTGTGCTGATAACTTGTTACTGTACTGTGCTGATAACTTGTTACTGTACTATGCTGATAACTTGTTACTGTACTGTGCTGATAACTTGTTACTGTACTATGCTGATAACTTGTTACTGTACTATGCTGATAACTTGTTACTGTACTATGCTGATAACTTGTTACTGTACTGTGCTGATAACTTGTTACTGTACTGTGCTGATAACTTGTTACTGTACTGTGCTGATAACTTGTTACTGTACTGTGCTGATAACTTGTTACTGTACTATGCTGATAACTTGTTACTGTACTGTGCTGATAACTTGTTACTGTACTGTGCTGATAACTTGTTACTGTACTGTGCTGATAACTTGTTACTGTACTATGCTGATAACTTGTTACTGTACTGTGCTGATAACGTGTTACTGTACTGTGCTGATAACTTGTTACTGTACTGTGCTGATAACGTGTTACTGTACTGTGCTGATAACTTGTTACTGTACTGTGCTGATAACTTGTTACTGTACTGTGCTGATAACTTGTTACTGTACTAGATGCTGATAACTTGTTACTGTACTATGCTGATAACTTGTTACTGTACTGTGCTGATAACTTGTTACTGTACTGTGCTGATAACTTGTTACTGTACTCTGGTGATAACTTGTTACTGTACTGTGCTGATAACTTGTTACTGTACTGTGCTGATAACTTGTTACTGTACTCTGGTGATAACTTGTTACTGTACTGTGCTGATAACTTGTTACTGTACTCTGGTGATAACTTGTTAGTTACTATACTCTGGTGATGACTTGTTATGGTACTCTGGTGGTGACTTGTTATGGTACTCTGGTGGTGACTTGTTAGTTACTATAATCTGGTGAAGACTTGTTATGGTACTCTGGTGGTGACTTGTTAGTTACTATAATCTGGTGAAGACTTGTTAGTTACTGTACTCTGGTGATGACTTGTTAGTTACTGTACTCTGGTGATGACTTGTTAGTTACTATAATCTGGTGAAGACTTGTTATGGTACTCTGGTGATGACTTGTTAGTTACTGTGACTTGTATGACTTGTTAGTTACTATAATCTGGTGAAGACTTGTTATGGTACTCTGGTGATGACTTGTTATGGTACTCTGGTGGTGACTTGTTAGTTACTATAATCTGGTGAAGACTTGTTATGGTACTCTGGTGATGACTTGTTAGTTACTATAATCTGGTGAAGACTTGTTATGGTACTCTGGTGATGACTTGTTATGGTACTCTGGTGGTGACTTGTTATGGTACTCTGGTGATGACTTGTTAGTTACTATAATCTGGTGAAGACTTGTTATGGTACTCTGGTGATGACTTGTTATGGTACTCTGGTGGTGACTTGTTAGTTACTATAATCTGGTGAAGACTTGTTATGGTACTCTGGTGATGACTTGTTAGTTACTGTACTCTGGTGATGACTTGTTAGTTACTATAATCTGGTGAAGACTTGTTATGGTACTCTGGTGATGACTTGTTATGGTACTCTGGTGATGACTTGTTAGTTACTATAATCTGGTGAAGACTTGTTATGGTACTCTGGTGATGACTTGTTAGTTACTGTACTCTGGTGATGACTTGTTAGTTACTGTACTCTGGTGATGACTTGTTAGTTACTGTACTCTGGTGATGACTTGTTAGTTACTATAATCTGGAGATGACTTGCTATGGTACTCTGTTGATGACTTGTTATGGTACTCTGGTGATGACTTGTTATGGTACTCTGGTGATGAGTTGTTATGGTACTCTGGTGATGAGTTGTTAGTTACTATACTCTGGTGATGACTTGTTAGTTACTATACTCTGGTGATGACTTGTTATGGTACTCTGGTGATGACTTGTTATGGTACTCTGGTGATGAGTTGTTATGGTACTCTGGTGATGAGTTGTTAGTTACTATACTCTGGTGATGACTTGTTAGTTACGGCTCCTCCCTGGTCAGAGACAAGGTCCGGAGGCTCGAGTCTAAGAAAATTGATGTTAACGGTGGAGCTAAAGATTCGAAATCCTTTAAAGAAGTAGACTTGGCATTGTGCATATGCAAGACTGTAAGTATAGCAAATTCTGCAACTTTGAATGTTGCCAGCAGAGAATCTTCAAGAAGGACGGATGATGATGCACTGGTTGCAGACTTCCCTCACCAGGTCTTGCGCTGAGCGTGTCACACCAGTTTAGTGCTTCACAAATTACATCGCAAAGCCACACAAATTCATCACAGGATCTGTAAGGCCTACTAAGAGGAATTAAAGTGATAAAACTATGGCTGGAACTAACCAGCACTTATGATAGTAAACTTATGATGAAGCCGTTTCTTGACGCAGACGTTTCCTTATGAAGACGTTTCCTTATGAAGACGTTTCCTTATGAAGACGTTTTGAAGACAATGGAGAGGAACATTTCTCAAGGCTGAAGGACTGACCATCTCAAAACTAATTCAAGGTTGATTAACTGATCATATCATGTTTACCTCTCCACTGCTTCTACTGTCACCATATCCGCCACCTCTGTATTTGACTAAAGAAGCCTGCTGTGTAGGCGAGACGTTTCCGAATAAAGATACCTAACAGTTCAACATGTTTCTCACTCTACACGTCAGTATTACATATTATAATTTTTAAATAGGTTCCCTCTCATAAGTGGGGTTTATTTGGGAATAAAGACTCACAGTTGCCTCATGTGGCAGTACCCACGAAACTGGTCACAGGTATCAAAGACTTGCGAGATTTTAGTTGTTTTTCTTATGGCCAACAAAATGATCCAAGACACAAGTTATTCTCGATACTGGCCAAAGTTGAACTAACATCTGGAACAGGAAGTGCATTTTAAGACCAAAAACCCAAAAGAATACTAAAACAAAACAAAAAATCTGTTAAGAATGACACCATCAACATCCTCACGAGGCCACAGATTTTTGCCTTTCAAGTCAAAATTGGTCAGCCTCTTAAAACATTCTGGTGGTGGAGTCAAGGCAGATTTTAACATCACCGTATTATTATTTATTGGCTATTATCATTATTCTTATTATTTTCAAGGGGTAGCGCTAAACCAGCAAGGGTTCTCACAGCGCCTGGGGAAAGGGATGCAATCAAGTTTGATCTAAGAAGGAGAAGGAATATCCTGAGTCACCTTCATCCTTGATGGGTGACACTAGTGGCAACATCAACCATCACCTTAACACCAAGACTCATCAGCATCAATGTTTATTACACACTAAGAGTCATTGCATCACAAGATCCAGGTCAGCCAGGGAACAATATGAACTTTGTATGAAGCTAACATTTCACATAGGCGCTGTATAATCCCTACGGGTTTAGCGCTCCCCCATTATAATAATAATATTAATAATAATAATAATAATAATAATAATAATAATAATATTTCACACTAAATGTATGAGCACGTCATGTCAGAGCGGAAACAATTAACTTGAACGTTCTACTGAAGCAGTGGCGGCGCCAAGAGGTAAGGGGGGCTGAAGCCCCCCCCTATAATCTTTAACAGCCCCAAAGCTAAATAAATAAAAAGTAATAATAAAACTGTAAGACAGGTTATCTATCTTCCTTGCAAGCAGATTACCGCCCCTAGAGCCGCCTCTATATTGAAGCAAGAACAAGGTAGCGTCTGTGAAAGTATTTAGGAAACCTGTTAGCAGATGTGTTCTGGAGGGAAGGAAAGAAATGTTATGATTCTGTGGATCATTTGCAGTGTGTTGTCCATACACTTGTGGGGCAGGAAACACTTGTCCGGTGTCCTGACGAACCTTACCTTCTGGAAAGAGGGAATGAGTAAGTAATGTGTTGTCCGTCACTGGTTCACCTTGCCTTGGCAGGACACAGTCCATGTGCTACGAAATACCTCCAAGGAATATTTTTCTTTTTGTTGTTGTCTGAAAGATGCTGATGATACTGACTTTGCTTGCCTATTTGATGAGCTCGTTTTGGACATTAGAATCTTCAGGGTGACGATACTGCCACAGGATATACACCTTGCCCGACGTGTTGCTTGGCCTTGGCGGCGGCGGCGGCGCAGGTGGCCTTGTGGTGACAGGGAGCGGTGTTCGTCTGCCGCCACCTGCCTAAGTCTCCTTGTTACCTGTTGTGTTGACATCACAAGTGATGAATCTGCCGCCGCCTATCATCAATAACACCTGACCCGTTATGTTCTTCCTGCGGAAGTTCGCCAGAGATAAATAACTCCAGCATCACAGTGAATCCAGCACGGGTGAAGCAGAGGTCGCTGCTACAATGACCCACCATAGACAAGAAAGATAACAGGGGTGAGTGTGGAAGGTGGGATAGGTTAAGAGTAAGTTATGTGAAAGCAGAGTTATGAGGGTGAAGTGTGAGCTGCTGGGATCCCATCATAGTGCCAACAGCTGCCCTGTAATTGCAGTATGTCCTTAGACCACCATTTCTCCGCGTCCCCGACATAGTACCAGCACCATTGAACAATGACTCGTATCAGGTGATTTTCTCTGACGAGTCATGTCCAGCTAAACACAGCAACAGCAGTTCGTCCTCTACTGTAAAATAACAAGCGTTTGGTTTCCAACAAATTAAAGGACTTAGGTACATCATGTGCTGACCCTGCCATGCCCACGGGAATAAAATCCCTGATAACAGAATTTGGTTATTAGCAATTAAAAATACATAAATTGAGAGTAAAATAACCTTAAAGTAACTTAGCATAACAAACTTAAATCAATGTGTACGGAATGGTTGGCAGCGTACGACGTTCAACAACACACGAAAACGACGTGTTAGTAATTAACAAAGATTTAAATCCGTAATCGTCATTCAGTGCATGGAATACTGCATGCTCCATCTTCCATCCACTAATCGCGGCCCTCCGTACGACCAGTCAAGCTCACCAGAATGTGGACAGGTTGCATAATAAACCAAACTCTGAATCACCTGCCCGAGGTAAAGTGAGAGATAGAGTATTATGCTCTGAATGGCTGTAATCGGAGAGATTTCTGAGAGATACAGACGTGTTGTCCAGCGAGCGTGGGCGCGCTCACACCCTCAGTGTCCCAGGTGGGTGAGGATGGATCTGCAAGAATTTCCTAAGATGCTGCGCAACAGTAAGTGACCTTCATGGTGCAACATGACGTAGCTTCTTACAACTTATTAAGGCCGCCACATCTACACCTCAGCTCACACACACACACACACGTTTGTGTGTGTGTGTGGAGCTGGGAGAGAGAGGACCTAATAGCGATCAGTGAAGAGGCGGGGCTAGGAGCTATGACTCGACCCCAGCAACCACAAATAGGTGAGTACACACACACACACACACACACACACACATATATATATATATATAGCCATCTTTATATCAACAATGTATCTCTCAAATCTTTTGTACCATATTATGTAATAAAATATACCTATTGGTAAAAAAATTAAAAGATGGGTGGTAGGGAAGTGGAATATTCAAATGGCATCAGGAAGAAATCCAAATATTCTTCCTTGAAGCCTTTTATCCACTTCTCGAGGCTATGGATCCCACAATTTGTACCAGAGGTGGACCCCATCCTATATATATATATATATATATATATATATATATATATATATATATATATATATATATATATATATATATATATATATATACAAAACTGAGGTGTCGATGTGACCTTAAGTTGTTAATTTTAAGTGGGATACGTGGTATAAATGTCAATTCACAGACGCTGTTTTAAAAGTAAACAGGCTGGGAGGAGGGAAAGGGAGGGGTGTTACTCCTCCGGTAGTCACATTTATCTTGTGTTTTCGTCAATTTTCATGTTCCTTATGTCTTAATCTGTCTTCCCTACACACACACACACACACACACACACACACACACACACACACACACACACACACACACAGCATCGTGAATCACCAACTAATTGACTTACACTACTGGCAGCTTCACTTCTCCTGAATCCCTCCACCACCCCACCTTCCCCCGCCTCCACGTCTCCCTTCCCCACACGGTCATCCCCTCCCCTCTCCCTCATGATCACACACAATGAGACTACTATACGTATATACTTAAATACAACGAATAAACTAGATATAGTGCATTTCGGTGTCTGCACTATCGGAGAAGCTTATCCCTGTACTGTGTAACGCCAGTCAATGGTACTTCAATACACGTGATTGTCACAGACCAGAGTACGACACAAGTTTGTAATGCTTTTAAATATTAGAAACTCCACATTAATAAATACCAGCTTCGAGGCTGAACTGAAGAGGCATTCTCTTGTTATTTCAGACCAATATCCTAAAATACTTCAGTACATTAAGCCTGAAGTCGCTCTGAAGCTGATTTTCAAGTTATAAGCTTTGAGGGGTCGAAGTTAATCGGTTGCGACGCCCAGAAACTAGCACATAAAAGTCAATATCTACATTCTTTCTCATTTTCTTCTTAAAAGAAAGCAAAATGGGACCTACACAGGCCAAAATCTCTCCAAACATTTCTCTAAGACTAACTAGCTTTTAAATAATTAAGAAAGTAAAAGCTTCAGTCAAGGTTTGGAAACATAACTTTCAAACTTTAAAAAAAGTCATCTGAAGAGCACACAATGTTATAAGTACATTAAAACTATATTATGTAGTTTTAAGGTGCCAGTAAGACTGCCACATTAAAACTACATTATGTAGTTTTAAGGTGCCAGTAAGACTGCCACATTAAAACTACATTATGCAGTTTTAAGGTGCCAGTAAGACTGCCACATTAAAACTACATTATGCAGTTTTAAGGTGCCAGTAAGACTGCCACATTAAAACTACATTATGTAGTTTTAAGGTGCCAGTAAGACTGCCACATTAAAACTATATTATGTAGTTTTAAGGTGCCAGTAAGACTGCCACATTAAAACTACATTATGTAGTTTTAAGGTGCCAGTAAGACTGCCACATTAAAACTATATTATATAGTTTTAAGGTGCCAGTAAGACATGCCACATTAAAACTATATTATGTAGTTTTAAGGTGCCAGTAAGATTGTCATATTAAAACTACATTATGTAGTTTTAAGGTGCCAGTAAGACTGCCACATTAAAACTACATTATGTAGTTTCAAGGTGCCAGTAAGACTGCCACATTAAAACTTACACAACCTAAAATCAAGAGGAAGATTTCGTTGAGGAAAACACATCCGCACTAAAGTTTAAAGCCGACCAGAAGATGCATTCCCCAGTTACTGCACAGAATCTGACAAAATTTACACCTACAACACACGACTCATACCCAAGAAACGTTTCATACATTTCATACGATGTTTTAGTCATTAAGGAATGATGTCAATGGAAAAATAAACACATAAGCAGTATAATGTGATCCTTTATTGACAACGTTTCGCCCACACAATGGGCTTTATCAAAACGTTGCCAATAAAGGATCACATTATACTGCTTATGTGTTTATTTTTCCATTGTGTTGGTATTTTATACCATTTAATTCCATGCAATGATGTCGTTCTCAGTCGTTTTATTTTAATCAGGGGTAAGGCGCTAAACCTGTAGGGGGTCATATAGCGCCAGTGAAATGGGAGGCATTCAGACTCGATCCAAGCAAGTGGAGGATAAATCAAGCTCCTTGGATCAAGAGCCCCTCACCAGCATCAAGGTACCCCTCTACAGGTATCATAATCCAGTTATCTACTGCGAAATATTACTATACAAGTAGAACACACCAGCAGCCGACCAGAAGTGGCTTTCTAAAGTTATCTCGTGGAAACCAATTTCCAGAATGGTAGATATAAAATCAAGCAGAAGGAAACTGCCCTTGTTGATTGTTCCATGAACCTTCATCTAATAATTAATAACTGTCTAGGGTTGAAAATTTGAAGTCGTTCGGAGACAGCGTTCAGTGTTATAAGGAAGTGTTGGAGGAGGTTCCATGGGACAAGAACACTGCCCCTTTTCAGCGTGTCTGGCCTGGCACAATTTTTTTAAGGGATCACTAAACTCGTCAAAATTAATAAAAAAAAATACAAAAAAAGCGAGTTTACAATACTTCTCGATTGTATTTTTTTGCAGATGTATTCCATTTAAAATACTTTACAATCCTCTAATTAAAAACCTATGAAAGTTCAATTTGATAAAAAAAATCTATAAAACTGGCAAACTGGTACGTACAAAAGCCAAATTCATTCAATACAACACTTGCAATTATGAAACGCCAACAATGAAGTGTTTGAAGCCGACCAGACACCTCATTCCCTAGTTATTATGTGGAGATGAATTGTTTAGTACAATTTAAAATTTAAAATTTACACAGACCTAATGGGCTGTAAAAACTTGTATCACTGTAGACAACAACTTGTATCACTGTATCACCGTAGACAACAACTTGTATCACTGTATCACCGTAGACAACAACTTGTATCACTGTATCACCGTAGACAACAACTTGTATCACTGTATCACCGTAGACAACAAGAACATTTCATCCCTTCATGGAAGCTGCATTCATTTAATAGTATCTTCCGGCATATAAGGCGCGCTCCTCCCCACAAAAAAATCTTTGAAAATTATCCTGCGCCTTATATGCTCAAGGTCAGGGTCAAGGGTAAGCTTTGTGTTACGCTTTACCAGTTGGGTTTTAAAGTTACGTTACAACAGCTTGGAAACATTGTGTTACATGTCTTACATGCTTGTGCGTCTTATATGCCGGAAAATACGGTATATGTTGAAGCCCATCCCAAGAAGATCATCACTAGTAATTCCCTCTTTAAATCACCTGCAAAACCAACTCCCGAAGAAATTTCTGGCTTAACTGTTTGTAATAATATATCACAAGTTATATACACTTACGGATGTAAACAGAAGTCTACTGGCAAGGTTGCATCTGCTGTTGTCACCTCCCTAGTTAAGAACCATAGCAACCATGTTGAGTTGGTCATAAGAATTAACAACTGGGCGTCTACACTGTAAACTGAATTGTTTGCCATCCTAAAGTTAACTTATGACACTGAACTTGACTCTGTGATTACTGATTCCAAGTCATCAGTGAAGGCTCTTGACTCCCATGATGACTAACAACATGCTCACTGGAGAAGCCAAATACAGATACTCAAAAGTCAGAAAAAAGGGAAATTAATGTACAATTTTTATGGATTCCATCACACACTGGATTACTCCTTCATGATGAAACTGATAAGTTAGCCACAAACAAAGTGCTCTGACGGAAAATGTAGAATATAACTTTGGTATATCTGGAACTAGCATTAGGAATAAAATTAGGAGAGAAGTAAATATTAAAAGTGAATGTTATAGAAATGCCTGAGTAGATCTATCACTCATTGTGATATAAACGTACATAAGCATGTCTAAGGAGAAACTTGCAGTGATATTGTAGCAGCCAGACTTAGTCTATGTCGAGGGTAATGTCTGTCACATTGATTTCTTCCCCAGCTATGACATTTTCTCAATTTCTTTTTTTTTTAGGCGGGTAAAAGAGGTAATGTGATGAATGTCCTGTGTCCTGACTTACAAGCCGATAGACATGACACCTATTTTTTGTTATAAACTTGGTCATCTGTTGACTCGAGAGTTGACATGAGTGGAGTAAAGTGTAGGAAGGAGAAAGACGTCAGTAAAGGTTAAACCTGAGACAGAACAGAGGATCTCCTGACGGAGTAGGAGAGACAGAAGGGAGAGAGAACTATGGTGGAAGCAGTGTAGGAAGTTTGAGAAACTGGAAGTGGAGCCTAAAACACTGTGCACTTTAAACTGTAAGTGGTAGTACCATTCGCTCTGTAATTTAGTATTATTTCCATCTTCTAAAAAATCATAAGTTTACTGATGTGAAATTATGTTTCCTTAGTGATCAAATATTAATTGATAAAGTAATTATATAACCACCCAGTGTAGTATTAATAAACTTAGTGTAATCCTTTTATCTGGACTTAAAATTATCCCCTGAGAAGAATTTCTTGTACCGTGGTTCTACTAAACCTATTAACGTATATTACTGAATTGTGCACTGATAGACGAAGAGAGGGAAGGGGGGGGGGCCCTTGCACCCCTTTGTACAAAGTGGCAATCTAAATGGCGTACCAAGTGGCGAGTGAGGTAAACTCTTCCCTGGATAAGTAAGCAGCTAATTGATTACCCTGATTAATAATTTGGTTAAGTGTTGGAGAACTGTACGTGGCCACTTGAGTGGCATTTACTAATAAACTCTGCCCAGAGTAATTAGGAAGACCATTCCATACCCTTGGTATGAGAAACACGAACAGAGCTTCGTGGAGAACACAGCACGACTCAAACTTGATCTGATCAGAAGAGACATTCTTCACTTACCACGCGGGTTACAATAATTCCCAGTTTTATCAAATTTACAAACAAATTTACTACAATAACAAACTTGCTCTCACACAAACTAAACTCTATGGGAACTTTCCTGTCCATAAGATGTCTCAATCATTAAATATCGAAGTCCTTAAGAAGAGGTAAACTAAAAAATATTTAACCTGACAAAATGTAAATGTAAATTTCACAATGTTTTACACACAAAGTGAAGGACATATATGTAGCTACACTTGTACTTTACTCTCCTCCGTCCGCGAATTACGAAGCATCTGGGTTTTTTTAAGGTTTGAAGCTCAGCCAGTGAGTTTTAGAAGTTTACAGAGCCATTCCAAGATGCTGGGAATCGTTCCAACAACTTTGGGGAATATTAATAATCCACAGAGAGGTTAGGAAACAGTTTTAGTCTCACGATGATAAACAACTTAAATGAGGACCAGGCAAACTCAATACACAGTTTCAAAAGCAGGTATGATGATTATATATATATATATATATATATATATATATATATATATATATATATATATATATATATATATATATATATATATATATATTATACATATCACACGCCAGTGAAGAGGCGGACCAGGATCTGTGACTCGATCCCTGCAACCACAACTAGGTGAGTCACACACACACACACACACACACACATAGCCCCGGTGGCCAGTGGGTAAGCTCTCGCTTCACGCACGGAGGAGCCGGTTCAATTCCCGTGGGGCAGAAACATTTCGAAGTGTTTCCTACACACACACACACATACATACAACAGGCCTAGTGTCTAATTGACATGTGCCTAGGACAAAATAGTAACTAACACACACACAAGAGGAAATGCTTGCAAAGTGTTAGTGTAAATCCTTCTTAGATATCCTCCCCACGCTCTCCCTCCCTCTCTCTCTCCCTCTCACTAACTCTCCCTCTCACTCTCCCTCTCTCTCTCCCTCCCTCTCCCACTTGGTGTTTATCTCTGAGTCTTGTCTAACTTTCTGAGATATTATTGTGTAAACAAACAGGAAATGATAGTTGATAGAGAAGACACTTCTTGGTCATCACCACTGAGCTCCTCTCAGTGTTATCATGTCTTCTCATCACCCGTCACCTCCAACCTTACATCTCTTAATGCTACTTTCACTTACACAATTAAAGTAGTATCCATTTTATTTTATTATTACTATTATTATTATTACTGCCATTATTATTTATTATTATTATTATTATTATTATTATTATTATTATTATTATTATTATTATTATTATTATTATTGTCAGGTATCCTCGATGGGGGACCTTTAATAAGTTGCCTGAACTTTTTTTCTTTCTCCAACTGAAGGAGGTTTGTAAGAGGTGAGTATTTGAGCATGTTGCAGTGATGTGTTGCGCAGACACTCTTGGTTTCTGGAGTATTATGTGCTTCTGGAGTGTGAGTGAGGTAACATCTGCGAAGGATTCAATGAAGATTGGTTTAGCTGACCTTGTGTTCTGGAGGTGGGAAGTACATTGTGGTGGCGTTGCTAGGGTTTAGTGCCTCATTTGCACTATGATAAATGAGATCGGAGAAATATATGAGTGAGAAGGGCTGGGTTTAATTAGTACCCGAGGTGATTTAGAAAGATACGTAAGATTAAGACACGTTTCGCCTACACAGTAGGCTTCTTCAGTCAAATACAAAGGCAGCAGGTGTAGTAGTGAAATGAAGATGTAATCAGTCCATCAACCTTAGAGAATAAGTATTTGAGGGGGTCAGTCCCTCAGCCTGGAGAAGAGTTCAGCTCCATGGTCTGGAACAACCATGGAGCTAAACTCTAGCCAGGTTGAGGACTGACCACCTAAATATTTATTCTCAAGGTTGATGGACTGATTACATCATCTTTATTTCATTACTACTCCTTCGTTTCTATGTGACTGGAGAAACCCACTGTGTAGGCGAAACGTTTCATCTATAAACCCAACAGCTGCACATGTGTCTTCATCTTCAACTTATCGGTATTTTATACCATTTTCAAAAACAACACTTAGCTATCTTTACTGAGGAAACGTTTCGCCCCACAGTGGCTTCATCAGTCCTGTACAAAGAAGAATTGTAATAATGTTGGTAGAATTACCGACAATATGTTGGGTAAAAGGACACAACTAATGTGACATTTTAGTGTGGCAACGTTTCGCTCTCCAGGAGCTTTATCAAGCCATTGCCACAATAAAATGTCACATTAGTTGGACTTGCGTTCTTTTACCTAACACAAATAAGAATGGTGAAGATCAGAAGGAGTTTGAGGTAATCAGTCCCTCAAGCTGGAGTCGATGAGTCACTCATTCGATTGGTTTCAAACCTTCAACCCAATAACTTGATAATGTAACTTCTGAGCGGCTTCAAACTTACTTGTGCGGGTAGATGCACTTTAATTTCCCTTGTCTTTCTTCTTTTATTTGTTATACAACTGTAACAATTACGTACGGCAGGATTACCCATTCCTAACACCTTGTTAGTGATCTATTACAGTTCTTCCTTCCAGGTGCTCCAGCGCTCCTATAATAATAATAATAATAATAATAATAATAAAATAAAAATAATAACAATAAAATAATAATAATAATAATAATAATAAATATAATAATAATAATAATAATAATAATAATAATAATAATAATCTTTATTTCTACAAGTACATGATACAACTTACACAATCTTCACAAACTTCCTCAAAACTTAGGTTAACACGTATGTTAGTGTGTTGTGTTGGTCCTCATATACATGATGACCATCTTGACTTGTTTCTTCAAAGATTTGTGGCAGGTGTAGAGTGTGAAGGAAGGAAGGAGTGCTTGGAGAGCATCACTACAGTACAGGGTAACACACTGGGTCTGCTACCTCGCTTCGTACTCAGATAAGTTATCTCCTCCTACTGCTCTTATGATAGACTTCTTCACCAGGTGGTATTTTCTTTCTACCACCTGTTAGGCTGAGCTCACTCCCATGCTTGCACCAAGCTCCTCGCTTTCCTTTAGTAACCAGCTCCTATTTTAACTAAGCTCTTTACATTCGGCGTTGTTCTTGTTTTTTCTTCGTCTTCTCTTCTTATTTCTCTTACTCCTCTTCTTCCTCCTCTTCATATTCCTCTTCTTCCTTCTCCTTCTCTTGCCTTAATCACATAATTCTTTCCATTCATCACATTATGGATAACTTTACCTCAGTTTCGGTCTCCCGTGTCATATTTTCAAATTATCTTTCAGCTTTCCTTATAATTCCGGTAATTTCGTTGTTGACTCTCGTGTTTCCTGTGTTATCATGTGCTGTGTGCTCCTCGCTCTGCCTCTCGCACCTTGCCTCGTCTTCCCAACATTCTCACCTCAACCTTGGCCTCAATTTACATATTTCAGTGGATATCAAAAACTTTCAGTTAGAGAGAGAGAGAGAGAGAGAGAGAGAGAGAGAGAGAGAGAGAGAGAGAGAGAGAGAGAGAGAGAGAGACAGAGAGACAGACAGACAGACACAGAGATAGATAGACAGACAGAGACAGAGGCAGACAGAATGAGTATGCGCGCGTGTACGAATTTATATAATGGAGGAGTGGCGCCTCAGACAACCATCCCAACACTTCAACTGTCTCTGACTCACACGACAAGATAAAAGAAACTCCTCAAATCTTAAATTTGTGTACTTTGTGTAGGAGTAGAATTTTATATATATATATATATATATATATATATATATATATATATATATATATATAAAGAGAGAGAAGAGAGAGAGAGAGAGAGAGAGAGAGAGAGAGAGAGAGAGAGAGAGAGAGAGAGTCAGGAAGAGAGAAGAGCATAAGTGGCTATTAAAATTTAACCCACAGCGAATGCAAAGTTTTGAAAATCAGAGAAGGGCAGATAAGACTAGAAACACTACTGGCATGGGTGACTGAGGCAGCAAACATATCTGACAAGAGGACCTCGGGTGAATTTAGGTCCCGGCAAATGCGAAACTGACAAATTTAAAGATAGATTTCAGGAACCTTAACAAAGAGTCCTTCACGACACTATATATGGCACATGTTAAGTCCATCTAGGAGTATGCAGAACCAGTTTAGAACCTATATCTGCAAAATCATGAATAAAGTGCAAAGGTCTGCACTGAGACTAGTTCTGGAGCTGAGGGGTATGAGCTATGAGGAGAGACAGAGAGAGTTAAACCTGATCACGTTAGGGGACAGAAGGACCAGAGGTGACATGATTACAACACACACTAAATAATAAGAGGAACTGACAGGGTGGACAGGGCGACTTTAAGGTTGGAGGAGAGTAAGAAACTGAAAAATAATTTGGAAAAGTGTAACAAACACGTTAACAACGTATTAGCAAAAGGAAAGTGGTTTACTGTAGAGGGAGAAACATGAAATTGATAAAGATTAAAGAAGCGAGTTTGAAAAACTAAATCGTTTTGCTGTATTATAGGACCAGTATTCAGTGGTGTGTGTGGACAAGGCTGTAACTAGTTCCTCTACTAATAAAGGTAAGGAAATACTCATTGTAGGGGAACTCACAAGTCAGACAGAGGGAGCCAGCATTCTGTAGCAGGGCCAGGAAGATGGGGCAGAGGGTGTGCTTGTTAGGGGCCCACATGAGTGATGTAACTAGCAGGTTAGATAATATCATGTCAGACAATGGAACAACCCCATTATCTGTGTCAGTGCTGGAGGCAGTGACTGTGGGAGAGGCAGGAGACAAGACTTGGTTTTTAAGTATAAGACAGATATTGATTTAATTGGCTTAAAATGAGGGATCCTGATCATATGTAGCATTTTGCCTAGAAGATGAGTGGAGAGTGATGTGTAGGGCAATTGATGTTAATTCCATTCATTTACAACTGGAACCATTTCTATGGCAAACGTGTCATGTATGAAAGTGTTGGGGACATCTTACTGGGGCAGGGGTGACAGCGTTAGCCAATAAAGTCGAAGACACTGTTGCTGTGTTTGGTAAGACATTTAACTGATAGAAGACAAGTATGGATGTGTTTGAGGAACAAAGGGGTTATAGTAGTGCGAATGGAAGGAGCAGGAATGACTATGATATTATAGAGAACCGCTCAGAAATCATGATAGCTCATTAAATAGTTACTGATAAAACAAGAAAAGTGATCAACAAAGGGAGAGAGAGGAAGGCGAGTAATTAACTCTCTTAACGTTTATTATACTAACCCAAACAGACGAACTAAGGCTAATTGCTTATGCAAGAAACAAATGCAATGACTAACACCTGGTTCACTCTGAAAAATAGGGACATGTGTGCTGAATGCCACATACAGGAGAATAAATGATTCCACCCTGATAGAATACACAATAAAGGTGACGGTGTTGTGATATATGTCATTGAAAAATTTCAGCTGTAGTGTTGGAAATTATATAAAGACGGAAGAGGCAGAAACATAATGTATCTGGCTGCAGCTTCTTGAAGGAGTTAAAGGTTAATGTTTGATGTGATCAACACACCTCCAATCCTAGATTGCCACCACGATAAACTTCCATGGGACGAAATTTGTAAGACATCTGACTGAAAAATACTGAGAAGAAATTTAGAATCTAGTGCCTTTCTTGAACAAAACCAGGATTACTTTTTAAAGCAGTGTGTGAGGAAGCCAACTGGAGGATATACCTGTCTGACCTGCCTATGGCAAACAGAATTCATTGATAAATATTCTTGAGGTTAATGAAGAGCTTGGAGAAAGTGATCATAAATCATTGAGTTGCTATATCTCATGGAGTTGCCTAAATAACGATAATAAAGTTATAATTCCTGATTTTTGAACTGAGAATTATATAGGAGTGAGGGATTACCACCCGTGGCGTGGGCTGACCTGACTGAAGATTATCAAGACACACCTGACTGAAGATTATCAAGACACACCTGACTGAAGATTATCAAGACACACCTGACTGAAGATTATCAAGACACCTGACTGAAGATTATCAAGACACACCTGACTGAAGAAGATTATCAAGACACACCTGACTGAAGATTATCAAGACACACCTGACTGAAGATTATCAAGACACACCTGACTGAAGATTATCAAGACACACCTGACTGAAGATTATCAAGACACACCTGACTGAAGATTATCAAGACACACCTGACTGAAGAAATTATCAAGACACATCTGACTGAAGATTATCAAGACACACTTGACTGAAGATTATCAAGACACACCTGACTGAAGATTATCAAGACACACCTGACTGAAGATTATCAAGACACTCCTGACTGAAGATTATCAAGACACACTTGACTGAAGATTATCAAGACACACCTGACTGAAGATTATCAAGACACACTTGACTGAAGATTATCAAGACACACCTGACTGAAGATTATCAAGACACACCTGACTGAAGATTATCAAGACACACCTGACTGAAGATTATCAAGACACACTTGACTGAAGATTATCAAGACACACCTGACTGAAGATTATCAAGACACACTTGACTGAAGATTATCAAGACACACCTGACTGAAGATTATCAAGACACACCTGACTGAAGATTATCAAGACACACCTGACTGAAGATTATCAAGACACACCTGACTGAAGATTATCAAGACACTCCTGACTGAAGATTATCAAGACACACCTGACTGAAGATTATCAAGACACACCTGACTGAAGATTATCAAGACACACCTGACTGAAGATTATCAAGACACACCTGACTGAAGATTATCAAGACACACCTGACTGAAGATTATCAAGACACACCTGACTGAAGATTATCAAGACACACCTGACTGAAGATTATCAAGACACACCTGACTGAAGAATGGTGGAGGTGGTTGCCAATATGACATTTTTCAGAGTGTGTTGTGCAAGCTGCCCAAGCAACATATATTCTTAATAGAGGAATTAGATCAAACATAAATTGCCCTAAAAGAATAAACAATAGACTTAAACATGTCTTTGCTATAAAGAAAGACATTTACAAGCTAATCAGGATAAGAAGGGTTCATATTATGGACCTATTCAAGTTAAGATAGAAGTGAAAAAAAGAATAAGGAAAGCCAGGAGAGATGAAATTAAGGTTGCGAGAGAATCAAAGTCCAACAATAATAGTTTCTTTTAGGTATATAGGAACAAGATTAGGGAAAATATACACCCAATTTGATGTAACTCAGGACAACTTACTGTTAGTGGCTAAGAAATGTGTACCATTTTAAACACTTATTTTCTTTCTGTTTCCATACAAGATACAGATGAAATCTCAAAAATCAATAATTATACAAGCCAGGACGAAAATAATTTATGCAAGGTCATTGTCAAAAGTAAACAAGTCTCCAGGCCATGACCAACTGTTCTCCAGGGTTCTCCAAGGTTCTCCAGGGTTCTCCAGGGTTCAGTAAATAATTACAAACGGGTATCGTACCTGATAACTGGAAAATGGCTATTATGATCCGTTTACAAAGCAGGTGATTGGTCTAGCTTCAAATTATAGACTAATTAGCCTAAATTGAATTGTAGGAAAGCTGACTAAATTAATAATTGCCGACGAAATTCGAAGAAACCTTGAAAAATATAATTTGATTAATGAATCTCAAAAAAGGTTTTACAAAGAGGTTTTAATGTCTTACAAATTTGCCAACCTTTTTCACTAAGGTATTTAAGGTGGTAGACAAAGATGAAGAATTAGACACATGTGCAACATCTTGTGAAGAGCACCGTAGTCTTCACTACGGTGCTCTTCACCAACTCCAAGGCTGAGGGACTATCTGATTACCTCATCTTTTGTACATAATTCTACATTCATCACATTATGTCCTTGTATTGATAAAGACACTGGAGGGCGAAACGTCTACTAATAAAGATACCCAGATGTTTCACAAGTGTCTCATTTATCAACTAGCAGCTTTTCTAAACCAATTATTCACAACAGAGTTTGCATGAATGGTGACACGTTACCAGTGGTGTTCCACAGTGAACAATAATGGTGACAAAATGGGAACACGTTACCAGTGGTGTTCCACAGTCAACAATAATTACAATCAGTCAGGTGTTCCACAGTCAACTAAGTGACAAAAGTACCCGGGTTTAATGACATAACATAATCAGACAAGGCCACAAATAGCGACCTGAATAAGTTTCCCGACGAAACTAAAATAGGCCGTCAAATCATGATGATAACACTAGAGCGCTACAGAAAGATCCGGATAAGTGGTGGTGGTAGACGGAGTAGATGCTGGTTTAATGTGGCCACATCTAAGGTTCTATCTCAGGTAAAAGAAAATAACCGCAGCACTTATAAACTAAATAATATAAATCTCAATCAAAGTGAATGAGTGGTGGAGCCAGAAGTAAGAGAGGGTCAGGCAGAGCTTATGTTGTGGTGGTGTTTTACTCACCAGTTCCGATATTCTCTGAAATATTTGTTCAGCAATTCTGTAATGGAGATAGATAACTCTTTTTTTTAATGCATTTACTGCAGTACTGCACATGCAATTTTTAGTAGAGTATTTTAAAAGTATTTTCTGGGTTTCATATTCTTGGGCGTCCCTTATAGGTCAGGGTGCAGGGTAGCTGCCCGGCGGGCCAGCCCTATAATCCAGCCCTAAATCGAATGCGATAATGTTTCAGGAGTTGTGATTAGCAGTAATTTAAAGCCAGGACAACTGTGCAAAAGTGTTCAATATAAAACTAATAGAATTCTTGGCTTCATATCAAGAAGTATAAATACCAGAACTCCTCAGGTTTATTGAACTTTATACACCCTTGGTAATGTTTCATGTAGATTATGTTGATCACGTCTGGTTTCCGTATAACGAAATGGACATCAGTGCGATAAACAATACACGAAAAGGGATGGTGCTGAACTCTTCTCCAGGCTGAGGGACTGACCACCTCAAATACTTTATTCTCCAAGGTTTATGGACTGATTACATAATCTTTATTTCATTACTACTGTTTCTTCTGTATTTGACTGAAGAAGCTACTGTGTAGGCGAAACTCCTCATCAATAAAGATATACAGCTGTCGAACATGTGTCTTAATTTTCAACTTGTCGGTATCTTATATCATTTCCAGCAACAAAAGAAGACGTTCCATACCCCGGGTGGGGTTCGAACCCGCGGTCACAGAGTCTCAAAACTCCAGACCGTCGCGTAAGCCACTGGGCCAGCTAGCTTCAATAAGATTCATCCAACTAAGTATATTTCTACACCATAGGATGGTTAACATAGGCACCACTATGTCCACAAATGCAAGTTTTTACAGACGAATCTCCCGCTAGCATGGCCGTGACGAACTCTAGCTCAAGTCCCCCTCAAAGCCGTCAACATGACTCACGAAATCGTAATGACACGATTGCAAACAAAGCATACCAAGGGTTCGAACTCCACCCGTGGTATGGTTTGTTTGCAATCGTGTCATTACGATTTCGTGAGTCAGGTTAAAGAAGACGTTGTTGATCCCATGTATCAGAAATCTTTCTTACAAAGACAGACTGAACAAACTGAATTTACACTCTGGAAAGACGTAGCAACTGGGAACATATAACTCAAGTGTACACATGGAAACACAAACAAAGGCGATATAAATAACGTGATAAACACATCTGACTAAGACACGACTCGCAACAATGGGTTCATGTTGGGCAATACAAACAACAAGCAATACAGACAGCAAGCAATAGAGAACAGCAAGCAATACAGACAGCACGCAATACAGACAGCAAGCAATACAAACAGCAAGCAATAGAGACAGCAAGCAATACAGACAGCAAGCAATACAGACATCAAGCAATAGAGGCAGCAAGCAATACAAACAGCAAACAATACAGACAGCAAGCAATAGAGACAGCAAGCAATACAAACAGCAAGCAATACAAACAGCAAACAATACAGACAGCAAGCAATACAAACAGCAAACAATACAGACAGCAAGCAATAGAGACAGCAAGCAATACAGACAGCAAGCAATACAAACAGCAAACAATACAGACAGCAAGCAATACAAACAGCAAACAATACAGACAGCAAGCAATACAAACAGCAAACAATACAGACAGCAAGCAATAGAGACAGCAAGCAATACAAACAGCAAGCAATACAAACATCAAGCAATACAAACAGCAAACAATACAGACAGCAAGCAATACAAACATCAAGCAATACAAACAGCAAACAATACAAACAGCAAACAATACAGACAGCAAGCAATAGAGAGCAAGCATACAGCAAACAATACAGACGCAACAATACAAACAGCAAACAATACAAACAGCAACTACAACAGCAAAACAATACAGACAGCAAGCAATACAAACAGCAAACAATACAAACAGCAAAGCAATACAGACAGCAGCACAATACAAACAGCAACATACAACAGCAACAATAGAGACAGCAAACAATACAAACAAACAACAAAGCAATACAAACAGCAAACAATACAGACAGCAAGCAATACAACAGCAAGCAATACAAACAGCAAACAATACAGACAGCAAGCAATAGAGACAGCAAGCAATACAAACATCAAGCAATACAAACAGCAAACAATACAGACAGCAAACAATACACGTTTCCTGCTGATAAATTTATACTGATACGGAATTCTTACAGAACAGCTGACACAGTTACACAAGCTGCTATGAACAGCCTACGGTCTGGCAACACTACCTGAGCTGCTTAAAGCAGCCTAGGCGCAGCCCTACCCTGAGGAGCTGCTCTGAAGCAACCCTGGGTCTGGCAACCACTCACCTGAGCTTGAAGCACCTGGGCTGCACCACCCCTGAGGGCTCCTGAAGCACCTGGGCTGCAAGCAACCCTGGGGCTGCTGAAGCAACCCTGGTCTGGCACCCCTGGAGCTGCTCTGAAGCACCCTGGGCTGGCACCATACCCTGGAGTGCTGAACACCCTGGGCTGCAACACCACCCTGAGTGCTGAGCACCCTGGGGCTGGCACCAGCAACCCTGGGAGCTGCTCTGAAGCAACCCTGGGTCTGAGCACCCCTGGAGCCTGAAGCACCCTGGGGCTGGCAGCCACTCACCCTGAGGAGCTGCTCTGAAGCACCCTGGGGCTGGCAGCCACTCACCCTGAGGCTGCAAGCACCTGGGTGCTGGCAACCATCCCTGAGGGAGCCTCTGAAGCAAGCCTGGGCCTGGCGCCCTCACCCTGAGGAGCTGCTCAGAAGCCCCTGGCGGAGCCACTCACCTGAGAGTGCTCTGAAGCAACCCTGGGCTGGCAGCCACTCATCCTGAGAGTGCTCTGAAGCAACCCTGGGTCTGGCAGCCACTCACCCTGAGTGCTCTGAAGCAACCCTGGGGCTGGCAGCCACTCACCCTGAGAGCTGCTCTGAAGCAACCCTGGGTCTGGCAGCCACTCACCTGAGTGCTCTGAAGCAACCCTGGGGCTGGCAGCCACTCACCCTGAGGAGCTGCTCTGAAGCAACCCTGGGTCTGGCAGCCTCTCACCCTGAGGAGCTGCTCTGAAGCAACCCTGGGCTGGCAACCACTCACCCTGAGGAGCTGCTCTGAAGCAACCCTGGGTCTGGCAACCACTCACCCTGAGGAGCTGCTCTGAAGCAACCCTGGGTCTGGCAACCACTCACCCTGAGGAGCTGCTCTGAAGCAACCCTGGGCTGGCAGCCCTCATCCTGAGGAGCTGCTCTGAAGCAGCCCTGGGCTGGCAGCCTCTCACCCTGAGGAGCTGCTCTGAAGCAACCCTGGGTCTGGCAGCCACTCACCCTGAGGAGCTGCTCTGAAGCAACCCTGGGGCTGGCAGCCACTCACCCTGAGGAGCTGCTCTGAAGCAACCCTGGGCTGCAGCCACTCACCCTGAGCTGCTCTGAAGCAACCCTGGGGCTGGCAGCCCTCACCCTGAGGAGCTGCTCTGAAGCAACCCTGGGGCTGGCAGCTACTCACCCTGAGCCTGGCTCTGAAGCAACCCTGGGTCTGGCAGCCACTCACCCTGAGGTGCTCTGAAGCAACCCTGGGGCTGGCAAGCCACTCACCTGGAGCTCCTGAAGCAACCCTGGGGCTGGCAGCCACTCACCCTGAGGAGCTGCTCTGAAGCAACCCTGGGTCTGGCAGCCACTCATCCTGAGGAGCTGCTCTGAAGCAACCCTGGGCTGGCACCACTCACCTGAGGAGCTGCTCTGAAGCAACCCTGGGGCTGGCAGCCACTCACCCTGAGGAGCTGCTCTGAAGCAACCCTGGGGCTGGCAACCTCACCTGAGTGCTCTGAAGCAACCCTGGGTCTGGCAACCACTCATCCTGAGTGCTCTGAAGCAACCCTGGGGCTGGCAGCCACTCACCCTGAGGAGCTGCTCTGAAGCAACCCTGGGTCTGGCAGCCACTCACCCTGAGGAGCTGCTCTGAAGCAACCCTGGGTCTGACAGCCTCTCACCATGAGTGCTCTGAAGCAACCCTGGGCCTGGCAACCACTCATCCTGAGTGCTCTGAAGCAACCCTGGGGCTGGCAACCACTCATCCTGAGTGCTCTGAAGCAACCCTGGGTCTGGCAACCACTCATCCTGAGGAGCTGCTCTGAAGCAACCCTGGGGCTGGCAGCCACTCATCCTGAGTGCTCTGAAGCAACCCTGGGGCTGGCAGCCACTCACCCTGAGTGCTCTGAAGCAACCCTGGGGCTGGCAGCCACTCACCCTGAGTGCTCTGAAGCAACCCTGGGGCTGGCAGCCACTCATCCTGAGGAGCTGCTCTGAAGCAACCCTGGGTCTGGCAACCACTCATCCTGAGGAGCTGCTCTGAAGCAACCCTGGGGCTGGCAGCCACTCATCCTGAGGAGCTGCTCTGAAGCAACCCTGGGGCTGGCAACCACTCATCCTGAGGAGCTGCTCTGAAGCAACCCTGGGTCTGGCAGCCACTCATCCTGAGTGCTCTGAAGCAACCCTGGGTCTGGCAACCACTCATCCTGAGGAGCTGCTCTGAAGCAACCCTGGGTCTGGCAACCACTCATCCTGAGTGCTCTAAAGCAACCCTGGGTCTGGCAACCACTCATCCTAAGTGCTCTGAAGCAACCCTGGGTCTGGCAGCCACTCATCCTGAGGAGCTGCTCTGAAGCAACCCTGGGGCTGGCAACCACTCATCCTGAGGAGCTGCTCTGAAGCAACCCTGGGGCTGGCAACCACTCATCCTGAGTGCTCTGAAGCAACCCTGGGTCTGGCAGCCACTCACCCTGAGGAGCTGCTCTGAAGCAACCCTGGGGCTGGCAACCACTCACCCTGAGGAGCTGCTCTGAAGCAACCCTGGGGCTGGCAGCCACTCACCCTGAGGAGCTGCTCTGAAGCAACCCTGGGTCTGGCAGCCACTCACCCTGAGTGCTCTGAAGCAACCCTGGGGCTGGCAGCCACTCACCCTGAGTGCTCTGAAGCAACCTGGGGCTGGCAGCCCTCATTTTGAGGAGCTGCTCTGAAGCAACCCTGGGGCTGGCAACCACTCACCCTGAGGAGCTGCTCTGAAGCAACCCTGGGGCTGGCAGCCACTCACCCTGAGGAGCTGCTCTGAAGCAACCCTGGGTCTGGCAGCCACTCATCCTGAGTGCTCTGAAGCAACCCTGGGGCTGGCAGCCACTCACCCTGAGTGCTCTGAAGCAACCCTGGGGCTGGCAGCCACTCACCCTGAGTGCTCTGAAGCAACCCTGGATCTGGCAACCACTCATCCTGAGGAGCTGCTCTGAAGCAACCCTGGGGCTGGCAACCACTCATCCTGAGTGCTCTGAAGCAACCCTAGGGCTGGCAGCCACTCACCCTGAGTGCTCTGAAGCAACCCTGGGGCTGGCAGCCACTCATCCTGAGGAGCTGCTCTGAAGCAACCCTGGGGCTGGCAACCACTCATCCTGAGTGCTCTGAAGCAACCCTGGGTCTGGCAGCCACTCACCCTGAGGAGCTGCTCTGAAGCAACCCTGGGGCTGGCAACCACTCATCCTGAGGAGCTGCTCTGAAGCAACCCTGGGGCTGGCAGCCACTCACCCTGAGGAGCTGCTCTGAAGCAACCCTGGGGCTGGCAACCACTCACCCTGAGTGCTCTGAAGCAACCCTGGGGCTGGCAGCCACTCATCCTGAGGAGCTGCTCTGAAGCAACCCTGGGGCTGGCAGCCACTCACCCTGAGTGCTCTGAAGCAACCCCGGGTGGAGGATGGACGTGGATGGGCGTGGTGGATGAGAGTGGAGATGTCGGATCCGTGCACATGAATGACGGGAGGGAAGCAGTTAGTAGGGCAGTATGGGAGGGTTATTGGTAGGGCAGTATGGGAGGGTTATTGGTAGGGCAGTATGGGAGAGTTATTGGTAGGGCAGTATGGGAGAGTTATTGGTAGGGCAGTATGGGAGAGTTATTGGTAGGGCAGTATGGGAGGGTTATTGGTAGGGCAGTATGGGAGGGTTATTGGTAGGGGAGTATGGGAGAGTTATTGGTAGGGCAGTATGGGAGTGTTATTGGTAGGGGAGTATGGGAGAGTTATTGGTAGGGCAGTATGGGAGGGTTATTGGTAGGGCAGTATGGGAGAGTTATTGGTAGGGGAGTATGGGAGAGTTATTGGTAGGGCAGTATGGGAGGGTTATTGGTAGGGCAGTATGGGAGAGTTATTGGTAGGGAAGTATGGGAGGGTTATTGGTAGGGCAGTATGGGAGAGTTATTGGTAGGGCAGTATGGGAGGGTTATTGGTAGGGGAGTATGGGAGAGTTATTGGTAGGGCAGTATGGGAGGGTTATTGGTAGGGCAGTATGGGAGAGTTATTGGTAGGGCAGTATGGGAGAGTTATTGGTAGGGAAGTATGGGAGGGTTATTGGTAGGGAGTATGGGAGAGTTATTGGTAGGGAGTATGGGAGAGTTATTTGTAGGGAGTATGGGAGAGTTATTGGTAGGGCAGTATGGGAGGGTTATTGGTAGGGGAGTATGGGAGAGTTATTGGTAGGGCAGTATGGGAGGGTTATTGGTAGGGCAGTATGGGAGAGTTATTGGTAGGGCAGTATGGGAGGGTTATTGGTAGGGGAGTATGGGAGAGTTATTGGTAGGGCAGTATGGGAGGGTTATTGGTAGGGCAGTATGGGAGAGTTATTGGTAGGGCAGTATGGGAGGGTTATTGGTAGGGGAGTATGGGAGAGTTATTGGTAGGGCAGTATGGGAGGGTTATTGGTAGGGGAATATGGGAGAGTTATTGGTAGGGCACTATGGGAGGGTTATTCGTAGAGGAGTATGGGAGAGTTATTGGTAGGGGAATATGGGAGTTATTGGTAGGGGAGTATGGGAGAGTTATTGGTAGGGGAGTATGGGAGTTATTGGTAGGGAGTATGGGAGAGTTATCGGTAGGGGAGTACGGGAGGGTTATTGGTAGAGGAGTATGGGAGAGTTATTGGTTAGGGAGTATGGGAGAGTTATTGGTAGGGAGTATGGGAGGTAATTGGTAGGGAGTATGGGAGAGTTATTGATAGGGAGTATGGGAGAGTTATTGGTAGGGGAGTATGGGAGGGTTATTGGTAGGGGAGTATGGGAGAGTTATTGGTAGGGGAGTATGGGAGAGTTATTGGTAGGAGAGTATGGGAGAGTTATTGGTAGGGGAGTATGGGAGAGTTATTGGTAGGGAGTATTGGAGTTATTGGTAGGGGAGTAGGGGAAAGTTATTGGTATTGGAGTATGGGAGGGTAATTGGTAGGGAATATGGGAGAGTTATTGGTAGGGGAGTATGGGAGAGTTATTGGTAGGAGAGTATGGGAGAGTTATTGGTAGGGGAGTATGGGAGGGTAATTGGTAGGGGAGTATGGGAGGGTAATTGGTAGGGGAGTATGGGAGGGTAATTGGTAGGGGAGTATGGGAGGGTAATTGGTAGGGGAGTATGGGAGGCTCGGGGTGGAAGGAGGGGGATTTCCGGTTAAAGGGAAGGGGTTAGTCTCCGGGAGGTGTTGACAAACAGAGGTCAGCTGACTCAGAGGAGGGTGGTGTGTGTCAGGGTGAGGCATGCTCAGGGGGTGAGGCTGGCTCCGGGGGTGAGACTGGCTCCGGGGTGAGGCTGGCTCCGGGGTTGAGGCTGAATCAGGGGGTGAGGCATGCTCCGGGGGTGAGGTTGGCTCCGGGGGTGAGAATGGCTCCGTGGTTGAGGCTGAATCAGGGGGTGAGACATGCTCCGGGGTGAGGCTGGATCAGGGGGTGAGGCATGCTCCGTGGTGAGGCTGGATCAGGAGGTGAGCCAGGCTCCGGGGTGAGGGTGAATCAGGGGGTGAGGCAGGCCTCGGGGTAAGGCTGGATCAGGGGGTGAGGCAGTCTCCGGGGAGAGGCTGGATCAGGGGGAGAGTCTGCCTCCACCACTGCCTCATCCAAGTCATTCCAGTTTTCAACCATCCTGAGACTAAAGAAATACTTCCTTACATCACTATGGTTCCTCTGTGTCTTCAGCTTCCACTTGTGTCACCTTGACCCTTGTTCTCTTAATTAAAATATTCTATCCCTATCTGCCTTATCAATTCCTCTTAAGATTTTATACGTAATAACCATGTCTCCCCTTGTCCTTCTCTAAGTTCGTCATGTTCAGTTCTTTCAACCTCTTCTCAGTAGACGAAAGTATGGAGCAAAACTCTTCGCCAGGCTGAGGGACTGACCACCTCGAAACTACGTCTTCAAGGGTGATGGACTGATTATATCGTCTTTACATCTCAGCTGCTTCTGCTGACTCCTCTGTACTCGACTGAAGAAACCTTCTGTGTTGGAGAAAAGTTTTGGAATGAAGATACCTAACTTGCACATGTCTTACTTATCAACTGTTAGTATTGTGTACCATTATCATATTCACTCTGCTCAGAGTACATTCTTGTGTGTTCTTATGTGTTGCAGTTGCTTGTGTATGTGCTTGACCAGGTGTGGGCTCCATGCTGTGGCCGCATATTCAATAGTTAGTCCAGTATATATCGTATACAAGGCTCTGAACGATGCTTTATTCAAGTTCCTGAATACTATTTTTAATTTTGCTATTTCTGCTTATACCGCTGACGTTATAGGGTTTATGTGTTAATGGTGATATAAACCACTGTACGGGTGGGGATTAAACTCGCCACCCGTGCCCTGGTTTGTTTGTAATTGTCATTACGATTTCATGAGTCTTAATGGTGATATATTTTGCGTTACATTTATCCTACGGTCATTTTTACTCGGATATTAGTTGCTTCTCTGTGCCCATGTTGTACTCTAGTCTGCTCTCACTCTCTTCAATTTGAATAACTTTGAAGAATAAAAAGGCCTTAACGTCTCCTTTTAGTACATACCCCTAAGTTCCGGGACTAGTCTCGTTGCAAAACCTTTGCACTTTTTCCAGTTTCTTGACAATCTTGACCAGGTTTGGGTTCCATACTGGTGCTGCATACTCCAATATGGGCCTGACGTACATGGTGTACAGTGTCGGAAATGACTCCTTTCTTAAATGTCTATAAGCTATTCTTAGATTTACCAAAAGTGCATTTGCTACAGCAGTTTGGATAATATGCGCCTCAGGTGATGCTCAGTACAATACTCATCCCAAGGTCCTTCTCGAGTGAGGTTTGTAGCCTGTTTCAAGACTAGCACCTCCTAAAGACTTAAAACAGTCCCACTAAGACAGCCCCAGTGTCGAGAAAATCGCCCAAACGACGCTGTATGTATGTGTGTGTGTGTGTGTGTGTACTCACCTATTTGTGGTTGCAGGGGTCGAGACTCGGCTCCTGTGTGTGTGTGTGGGGAGGGAAGAAGGGAAGGAGTGAGGGAGTGGGGTGTGGTGGGGGTCATGAACACCAAGCGACCTTGACCAGAAAGATTCACCAAGCCTAGTAAGTTCCAGCGGGATGCTGACGCTGACTCTCTCTCACCCCCCACCCCCCACACACCTCTTACTCATTCCAAATTCTTCCTCCCTCCCTCCCCTTCCTCCAAGACCTCCCTCCGTTATTCCCAGCTCTCCCACACAATCTAGTGACTCATGTTGGTCTGCTTGCTACAATACTGTAATCTGCACTTTCTTATATAATATATCTTTATTTACTACAAATACAGGCCTAGCTGACATCAATGACATGCTACTATATAGAAAGCAAATTAGGTCAGTTTTGTCCCAGGATGCGACCCACACCAGTCCACTAACACCCAGGTACCCATTTTAAACTGATGGGTGAACAGGGACAGCAACAGCAGGTGTCTTATGGAAACACATCTCTAATATTTTCCAGCCGTACGGGAGGAGATTCGAACCCCGGACCTCAGTGTGTGAGCTGAGTACGCAAATCTTGTTGTTATTGAACATGTTCTCCCTCAACCCCCCTCCCTTCTCTCTCACATACACTGAACATGAATTAATTATTGAGAGGAGGAATAAATAAGGAACACCGACTAGAGGAAGGATAATTTAGTGACAACATACGAAGAAGATGAGAAGCGCAGGAACACACATAGTATTATAAACATTGCTAACTAACTAGCGAGGGAGATGCTTCCACAACGCTTAAAAGTTGTCCCCTAAAAACTCACCACACAAAGTATATGCAAGGAGCGCTACATGTATGGTATACATGTATGGTATACATGTATGATATACATGTATGGTATGCATGTATGGTATACATGTATGGTATACATGTATGGTATACATGTATGGTATACATGTATGGTATATAATACCGACGAGATGAAGAATTAGACACATGTGCAACATCTGCGTATCTTTCTTGATGAAAAGTTTCGCATACAGTAGGCTTCTTCAGTCAAATACAGAGGCAACAGTAGTAATGAAATGAAGGTGATGTAATCAATCCATCAACCTTGGTGAAAAAGTATTTGAGGTGGTCAGTCCCTCAGCCCGGAGAAGAGTTCAGCTCCATGAAGCTGACACACACAAATACAGGGCTTGACAGCATGCCACAAGTCAGCACCAACAGGATAAGAGACCCATGGATCGTTGTGAAAGTTCACACTTGTGTTGGTAAAAGTCAGGTGACAAACTCGCCAGAAGTAACCAAGGATCTCAGAATGAACAACTTTCTTTTCGAGAGTTCAATATTGCGATCTAGAGAGGAAATGCCTGCAGCCTCCTGGTCACGCGGCCCACCTCTGGGCACCTGGATGAAGGGTTCCACGTATAGATTTTGTGATGTCATGTTATTCTCAGTCCCTCAAGCCATTAATATTTGTGTAGCTCCTTACCTCAGGTACAATACCTTGATATATATCTGACATCAATGAAAAATATTTATAAAGAAAAGCACAATTTCCAAGGAACATAAAAAGAGCAGAGCAACACAAGAGTAATACAAGCAACATACAAGGAAAGATAACAAGAACAACAAACACGTAAGAACATACAAGGAACAAATAAGGAAAACTATGAACAAAGACCACAGAAGACAATAAGGTAAAAAAGAAGACTGAGAGGTGAGGTGGGTAGACGAGAGGAATGTCATGATCCTCACCCTCAGCTGATCTGCATTACGTCATGATGAGTTGACCAACACAGATAATAACCACGAGATGAAGCTTCCATATCCTGTTCTTATACTGACTCATTCACACTTTATATGACATATAACTACTACCAGCCACCACCACCACCACTACTACTACTACCCCCACCACTCTTGCCACCACCACTACTACTAATACCACCACCACTACTAATACCACAACCACGAGTGATTCATTCATCTACACTACAGTTCCGCCAACCCCCCTTTCAACCCATTAACCCTAACACCTCCCACTCACCCTCCCTTCCTCTCACCTTCCCACTCACCATCCCTCCCTCTCACCATCCCTCCTCATGCTAATCTCCTCTCCCACTCACCATCCCTCCCTCTCACCATCCCTCTCTCATGGCTGAGAATCTTCCTCTGCTATCCCACTCGAGCATCATCCTCCATCAATCTCTCTCTCTGATCTCCGCCTGGTACTACCTCCCTCCCTCCTCTCCTCCCCATCAACCCGAATCTCATCGTCCCCACCTTAAAGATGCTTGCGTCACAAGTGATACGTAAGGCATCGGGTATGTAGGTGGGTGGGTGAGTAGGAAGGTGAGTGGGTGGTGGGTGGATGATTGGGTAGGTAGGTAGGTAGGTAGGTAGGTGGGTGGTGAGTGGGTGGTGGGAGGGTGAGTGTGTTGTGTTTGGGTGGGTGGTGAGATGGTGGGTGGTGAGTGGGAGGTAAGTGGGTGGTAGGTGGGTGGTGAGTGGGAGGTAGGTAGGTAGGTAGGTGGGTGGTGGGAGGGTGAGTGTGTTGTGTTTGGGTGGGTGGTGAGAAGGTGGGTGGTGAGTGGGAGGTAAGTGGGTGGTAGATGGGTGGTAATTGGGTAATAGTTGGGTGGTAGGTGGGTGTGCTTTGTTTGGGAGAAACTTAAAGACTTTTAACGGAGTTTCCTTGACACTGATAGTGCACAACCCTGACTATCACCAGCGTTACTAACAACAACCCTGACTATCACCAGCGTTACTAACAACAACCATGACTATCACCAGCGTTACTAACAACAACCCTGACTATCACCAGCGTTACTAACAACATTGACTATCACCAGCGTTACTAACAACAACCCTGACTATCACCAGCGTTACTAACAACCCTGACTATCACCAGTGTTACTAACAACAACCCTGACTATCACCAGCTTTACTAACAACAACCCTGACTATCACAGCGTTACTACAACAACCTGACTATCACCAGCGTTACTAACAACACTGACTATCACCAGCGTTACTAACAACAACCCTGACTATCACCAGCGTTACTAACAACAACCCTGACTATCACCAGCGTTACTAACAACAACCCTGACTATCACCAGCGTTACTAAAAACCCTGACTATCACTAGCGTTACTAACAACAACCCTGACTATCACCAGCGTTACTAACAACAACCCTGACTATCACCAGCGTTACTAACAACAACCCTGACTATCACCAGCGTTACTAACAACAACATTGACTATCAACAGCGTTACTAACAACAACCCTGACTATCACCAGCGTTACTAACAACCCTGACTATCACCAGCATTACAAACAACAACCCTATCACCAGCGTTACTAACAACAACCCTGACTATCACCAGCGTTACTAACAACAACCCTATCACCAGCGTTACTAACAAGATCTCAGAGAAAGTATCACGAGAAGAAATGGTGGGAGGCTGGTGGGAGGCTGGTGGGAGGCTGGTGGGAGGCTGGTGGGAGGCTGGTGGGAGGCTGGAGGGAGGCTGGTGGGAGGCCAGTGGGAGGCTGGTGGGAGGCTGGTGGGAGGCTGGAGGGAGGCTGGTGGGAGGCCAGTGGGAGGCTGGTGGGAGGCTGGTGGGAGGCTGGAGGGAGGCTGGTGGGAGGCTGGAGGGAGGCTGGTGGGAGGCTGGTGGGAGGCTGGTGGGAGGCTGGTGGGAGGCTGGTGGGAGGCTGGTGGGAGGCTGGAGGAGGCTGGTGGGAGGCCAGTGGGAGGCTGGTGGGAGGCTGGTGGGAGGCTGGTGGGAGGCGGGAGGAGGCTGGTGGGAGGCTGGAGGAGGCTGGTGGGAGGCTGGAGGGAGGCTGGTGGGAGGCTGGAGGGAGGCTGGTGGGAGGCTGGTGGGAGGCTGGTGGGAGGCTGGTGGGAGGCGGGGAGGGAGAGCTGGTGGAGGCTGGTGTGATGCTGGTGGGAGGCTGGTGGAGGCTGGAGGGAGGCTGGAGGGAGGCTGGTGGGAGGCTGGAGGAGGCTGGTGGGAGGCTGGTGGGAGGCTGGAGGGAGGCTGGTGGGAGGCTGGAGGTGGAGCTGGTGGGAGGCTGGGAGGGAGGCTGGAGGGAGGCTGGTGGGAGGCTTTAGGGAGGTTGGAGGGAAGCTGGAGGGAGGCTGGTGTGAGGCTGGAGGGAAGCTGGTGGAAGGCTGGTGGAGGTGGAGGAGGCTGGTGAGCTGAGGGAGCTGGTGGAGCTGGAGGGAGGCTGGAGGGAGGCTGGAGGGAGGCTGGTGGGAGGCTGGAGGAGGCTGGTGGGAGGCTGGAGGGGGCTGGTGGGAGACTTGAGGAGGCTGGAGGAAGGCTGGAGGGAGGCTGGTGGGGAAGGCTGGAGGGAGGGCTGGTGGGAGGCTGGAGGGGAGCTGGTGGGAAGCTGTGAGGCTGAGGGAGGCTGGGGGGTGGAGGCTGGAGGAGGCTGGAGGGAGCGGAGCTGGAGTGGCTGGGAGGCTGAGGATGGAGGGAGGCTGGTGGGAAGCTGGAGGGAGGCTGGTGGGATGCTGGTGGGAGCTGGAGGGAGGCTGGTGGGAGGTTAGAGGGAGGCTGGTGGAAAGCTGGAGGGAGGCTGGTGGGAGGCTGGAGGGAGGCTTGAGGGATGCTGGTGGGAGGCTGGAGGGAGGCTGGAGGGAGGCTGGTGGGAGGCTGGAGGGAGGCTGGAGGGAGGCTGGAGGGAGGCTGGATGGGAGGCTGGTGGGAGCTGGAGGGAGAGATGATGCTGGTGATCTCTCACATTCTCTCACACACCTGGTCGACTTCTCAGAAGGAAGGATGAGGTGTTCCCTGTCCCTTCCCCTCTCCCCCCGTCACCAACTTCCCCTCCCTCCCTACCACCCTTCCCCTCATCCCCCACCCTCACAGTACTTGGGTACTTCACAGGATGACCTAAGGAACGTCACTCTGACGGAACTGGAGGAAAATATGTGTGTACACACACATGTGACAGGTATTGAGAATCCTTGATGGTGGGCCCGAGGCCAGACCATCTGGGTCACCACCTGATCTACCAGGCTGTGTCTACTAGCCGCCAGCCCGATATACTGGAAATACAACAGAGTTCAACACATACAAAGACCAGCAGATACGAAGACCAACAAATACAAAGACCAACAGATACAAAGACCAGTAGATACAAAGACCAGTAGATACAAAGACCAACAGA
Source organism: Cherax destructor (assembly GCA_009830355.1). Lineage (NCBI taxonomy): Eukaryota > Metazoa > Arthropoda > Malacostraca > Decapoda > Parastacidae > Cherax > Cherax destructor. The sequence continues at coordinate 260,317 of WNWK01000551.1, read as the reverse complement.
TACAAAGACCAACAAATACAAAGACAAGGAGATAAAAAGACCAACAGATACAAAGACCAGTAGATACAAAGACCAACAGATACAAAGACCAGCAGATACAAAGACCAGTAGATACAAAGACCAGCAGATACAAAGGCCAGCAGATACAAAGACCAGCAGATACAAAGACCAACAGATACAAAGACCAACAAATACAAAGACAAGGAGATAAAAAGACCAACAGATACAAAGACCAGTAGATACAAAGACCAACAGATACAAAGACCAGCAGATACAAAGACCAGTAGATACAAAGACCAGTAGATACAAAGACCAGCAGATACAAAGACCAGCAGATACGAAGACCAACAAATACAAAGACCAACAGATACACAGACCAGTAGATACAAAGACCAGTAGATACAAAGACTAACAGATACAAAGACCAACAAATACAAAGACAAGGAGATAAAAAGACCAGACGATACAAAGACCAGTAGATACAAAGACCAACAGATACAAATGTTATGTGGAGATAAAGGTAGTCACAAGGAAAGTCAGGGATGGATGGTAAACACGTATATTAAGTAAGAGAGAGAATAGTACCCAGCCACCTCTGTCCAGTTCTATGCCTATGACGAGAATGAGGTAGACCCTTGTCTCTGCGCGCACACATGCGCCGGCCTCTGACGTCACAAGTAACAAAGGATCACATTTATAATACAACTAGAATTACTTATATTACACTACACAAATGTATCAATCTGCTTCAATACATATTACTGACACAAAGACCAGTAGATACAAAGACCAACAGATACAAAGACCAGCAGATACAAAGACCAACATATACAAAGACCAACAGATACAAAGACCAACAGATACAAAGACCAGAATCATAATTATTATGATAAATATTATGATCAGTTGAGTGTAGGAAAAAAGCGAGACAGTTGATAAATAACGAGATACAAAAGCAACGTTTCGCCCTCCAGGAGCTTTGTCACGTTCTTGAAGAGCGAAACGTTACCATTGTCCTATCAGTTGCTCTTCTCTCCTTGTGCTAACATTATGATAAATAATTATAATTATTATTGTCATAATTATTTAATGGGAGAAAGCGAGTGGAAGATATTTGAGAAGGAGAAACGTGGAATGGGAGTGAGAAAACAAGAGTGGGGGAGGGTGGAAGTTAAAAAAAAAAAAGAGGTGGAAAGGGAGAGAGAGGAAGGGGAGGAGAGGGAGAGAGAGGAAAAGGTTGAGAGGGAGAGATGAAGTGGAAGAGAGGGAGACAAGAGATAACTTCAGCTTGTGTAATACAAAGAAAGACAGAAAATGTAAAGGTCAGAATTATATGTACAGTGGTACGAGGAGGAGGAGGCAGAGGGAGGAGGGAGGAAAAGGAGGAGGAGGAGGAAGAGGGAGGAGGAAAGGAGTAGGAGGAGGAAGAGGGAGGAAAAGGAGGAAGAGGAGAATGAAGCACAAGTCGTTAACTAGAGGGAAAGCTGCTGATAAAGATGAATAATTGGGAGAAATAGCGAGAGTAAAAATCAATCAGAGAAACTGAGAGAGAGAGAGAAGAGAGAGAGAGAGAGAGAGAGAGAGAGAGAGAGAGAGAGAGAGAGAGAGAGAGAGAGAGAGATGAGGGAGATGAGAGAGATAGTAAAGAGAAAGAGTCAGCAAGTATTTCCAGGAACTAGTGAGAGGGTTCACTTCCAGGAGTGTCATGTCTGACGTAAGATCCTCATAGCTTAGTATAATGTTGACCACCAGAGGCCACCAGGCAGGCAGCCAGGGAGGAGGGTGGATGGGTGGGTGGGTAGGTGGGGGTGGGTGGATGTTAGGGAGGGGGAGGGAGAGAAAGAGAGACGAGAGGTGGTGTAGTTTTAACCCCACCAAGTGCAAAGTCATGAAGACTGGGGAAGGGCAAAGAAGACCGCAGACAGAATACAGGCTAGGGGGGCTAAAGAATGCAAACCTCACTCAAGGAAAAGGATCTTGGGGTGAGCATAACACCGAGCACATCTCCTGAGGCACACATCACCCAAATAACTGCTGCAGCATATGGGCGCCTGGTAAACCTAAGAATAACGCCTCAGTAAGAAATCAAGCATGGCAAGAAATTTGAGGAGGTGCAAAGGTTTGCAACAAGACTAGTCCCGGAGCTAAGAGGAGAGGTTAATGGAAATCGATCTGCCGACACTGGAGGACAGGAGGTATAGGGGAAACATGATAACGACATAAAAAATACTGAGAGGAATTGACAAGGTGGATAGGGGCAGGATGTTTCATAGATGGGACACAGCAACAAGGGGTCACAACTGGGATGTTAAGATGAGTTACAGGGATGTTAGGAATTATGGCTGCGAAAAAGCCATTGACTGCTCGCCCGTGCACTCCAAACCATCCCAGACTCGTGCAACTCGATAATCCTCACAAACTGCAAGAAACCCTTCTCACGTGCTTTAAATATTCTATGGAGAAGACACTTAGACACAAGAGACATCCCACAGTCATTAAAAAATCACTGACAATACCTCACTGCACAAGGATGGTAGTAAAGCAGTTGCAAAACATATAGTCCAGTAACCTTGACAAAATAGAATAATAATAATTATAGTTTAAAACACATAAAAAAAGGCTGAATATATTCCTTCGAGAGAATGACACCTCTGGTGAAGACAACACATATTGATTTCAAACGCGCTATTTGAAGTTTACATCTGCTTGTCTTCGCCTGACGTTGATATATTAGAAACATGTGCAACACTTGGGTATCTTTATTGCAGAAACGTTCCGCCACACAGTGGCTTCTTCAGTCCATTATAAAGCCACTGTGGGGCGAAACGTTCCACAATACAGAAACCCAAGTGTCACATGTGTGTCTAAGTTATCAACTTGTGGGTTTTCTGAACCATTCATTAACACTAACCTGGTGAAGCAGACTCTGCTACGACCCTAGCAGACTCTGCCACGACCCTAACAGACTCTGCCACGACCCTAGCAGACTCTGGTACGATCCTAACAGACTGCTACGACCCTTGCAGACTCTGCCACGACCCTAGCAGACTCTGGTACGATCCTAACAGACTCTGCTACGACCCTTGCAGACTCTGCTACGACCCTAGCAGACTCTGCTACGACCCTAACAGACTCTGCACCGACCCAAGCAGACTGCTACGACCATAGCAGACTCTGCTACGACTCTAACAGACTTTGCTACGACCCTAGCAGACTCTGCTACGATCCTAACAGACTCTGCAACGACCCTAGCAATGTTTTATAAACTTTGTATTGTCTGTTTATAAGAATTTTCATATTTTTAACATGATAATGAAAAGTTCTTTCGAATTTTGTATGTTTAGTTAATATTTTAATAATCTAACCTGAGAAGCAAAAGACGGTCTTCTCTGTTCCGCCGTTTTTTAACTATGAAGGTTAAGAGGTAGAGTCAGGAACCAAGACAAAACACCTGAGTGTGACACTGTAGTGCCACTGTTAACACGACACCAGGGTGGTGACACTGTAGTGTGTCCCTGTAGTGTGACACTGTAGTGTGTCCCTGTAGTGTGACACTGTAGTGTGTCCCTGTAGTGTGTCCCTGTAGTGTGTCCCTGTAGTGTGACACTGTGGGTTTGTATTTCCCTGTAGTGTGTCCCTGATAATAGTGTGTCCCTGTAGGTGTGAGGCCCACTGTAGTGTGTCCCTGTAGTGTGACACTGTAGTGTGACCTGTAGTGTTCCCTAGTGAGTTAGTGTCCCAGTGTCAGTGTGACACCGTAGTGTGACGCGTGTAGTAGTGCACCTGTAGTGACTGTAGTGTGTCACCGTAGTGTGACACTTCAGTGTGTCACCGTAGTGTGACACTTCAGTGTGTCACCGTAGTGTGACAATGTAGTGTGCCACCGTAATGTCACTGAAGTGTGACACTAGTGTGTCACTGTAGTGTGACACTGTAGTGTGTCAATGTAGTGTGTCACAATAGTGCGACACTGTAGTGTGACACTATAGTGTCACTAGTGTATCACTGTAGTGTGACACTGTAGTGTCACCGTAGTGTCACTGTAGTGGACACTTTAGTGTCACCATAGTGTCACTGTAGTGTTCACGTAGTGACACTGTAGTGTGTCACCTAGGTGACACCGAAAGTGTCACTGTAGTGTGACACTGTAGTCACCATGCGATGTCACTGTAGTGATCGCTATAGTGTGACACTGTAGTGTGCACTGTAGTGCGACCTGCTAGGACCTAGTTGACACTGTAGTGTGGCACTGTAGTTGCACACGTAGTGTGACACCGTAGGTACACTGTAGTGTGACACGTGTGTGACACGATTGTAAACCTAGTGGCACTGTAGTGACGCCGTAGTGTGACACACTAGTGTGACTACTGTAGTGTGACACCTAGTGTAACACTTAGAGACTGTAGAGGCAACAACGCAGAAGTAGAGACTAACATGACAGTGTGACACCGTGTGTAGTAGTGACACCAGTATTGTAGAACGTATGTGAGAAGTAGTGTGACGTAGATGTGACACAGTAGTGTGAACAGTGTGACACACTAGTGTGAACTTAAGGAGGAAGGCAAAAAGAAGCAGAGAAATAATGAAGTAAGTGTGTAGAAGAAGAGAAGAGAGAGAGAGAGAGAGAGAGAGAGAGAGAGAGAGAGAGAGAGACGGGTAAGCAGGTGTGTTGGTGGTCATGAAGCACGGGGCCTCCTAGCAACACCTGTACACCTCATAAATTACCTCGCACGTCACAACACCTATCTGACCAGGTGTACACATGTACACCTACACCTTATAATGCGCACACACACACACACAAAGGTGCAGGGAAGCCAAAACCAAGTGTACAAGGGAATGGAAGAGGTACAGAAGGCAAAGAACCCCGGAGAATAAGGAGAGCAGTCGTAGAGGCAGAAATGAATATGCACAGATCAGAAGGGAGGCCCAAAGACAGTACGAGAATGACATAGCAGCGAAAGCCAAATCTGACCCAAAGCTGTTGTACAGCCACATCAGGAGGAGAACAACAGTCAAGGACCAGGTGATCAGGCTGAGGAAGGAAGGAGGGGAGGTCACAAGAAATGACCGTGAAGTGTGTGAGGAGCTCAACATGAGATTCAAAGAGGTGTTCACAGAGGAGATAGAAGAGCCTCCAGAAAGGCGGAGAGGTAGGGTACACCATCAGGTGCTGGACACAATACACACAACTGAGGAGGAAGTGAAGAGGCTATTAATTAAGCGAGCTAGATACTTCAAAGGCGATGGGGCCGGATAACATCTCTCCATGGGTCCTGAGAGAGGGAGCAGAGGAGCTGTGTGTACCCCTAACAACGATCTTCAACACATCTATCGAAACAGGGCAACTACCTGAGGTATGGAAGACTGCAAATGTAGTTCCAATTTTTAAAAAAGGAGACAGGAACGTAGCACTAAACTACAGACCAGTGTCACTGACATGTATAGCATGCAAGGTCATGGAGAAGATAGTCAGGAGAAGAGTGGTGGAGCACCTAGAAAGGAATGATCTTATCAACGATGGCCAACACGGTTTCAGGGACGGGAAATCCTGTGTCACAAACCTACTGGAGTTCTACGACAGGGTGACAGCAATAAGACAAGAGAGAGAGGGGTGGGTAGATTGCATATTCTTGGACTGTAAGAAGGCGTTTAACACAGTTCCACACAAGAGATTAGTGCAAAAGTTGGAGGACCAGTCAGGGGTAACAGGGAAGGCACTACAATGGATCAGGGAATACCTGTCAGGAAGATAGCAGCGAGTCATGGTACGTGGTGAGGTGTCAGAGAGAGCGCCGGTGACGAGCGGGGTTCCACAGGGTTCAGTCCTGGGACCAGTGCTGTTTCTGTTATTTGTGAACGACATGATGGAAGGAATAGACTCCGAAGTGTCCCTGTTTGCAGATGATGTGAAGTTGATGAGAAGAATTCAGTCGGACGACGACCAGGCAGAACTACAAAGGGATCTGGACAGGCTGCAAGCCTGATCCAGCAATTGGCTCCTGGAGTTCAACCAAACCAAGTGCAAAGTCATGAAGATTGGGGAACGGCAAAGAAGACCGCAGACGGAGTACAGCCTAGGGGGCCAGAGACTGCAAACCTCAATCAAGGAAAAAGACCTTGGGGTGAGTATAAAACCAGGAACGTCTCCTGAGGCGCACATCAACCAAATAACTGCTGCAGCATATGGGCGTCTAGCAAACCTAAGAACAGCATTCCGACATCTTAATAAAGAATCGTTCAGGACCATATACACTGTGTACATTAGGCCCATACTGGAGTATGCAGCACCAGTTTGGAACCCACACCTAGCCAAGCACGTAAAGAATCTCGAGAAAGTTCAAAGGTTTGCAACAAGACTAGTCCCGGAGCTAAGGGGTATGTCCTACGAGGAGAGGTTAAGGGAAATTGACCTGACGACACTGGAGGACAGGAGAGATAGGGAGGACATGATAACAACATATAAGATACTGAGAGGAATTGACAAAGTGGACAGAGACAGAATGTTCCAAAGATGGGACACAGCAACAAGAGGACACAGTTGGAAGTTGAAGACTCAGATGAATCACAGAGATGTTAGGAAGTATTTCTTCAGTCACAGAGTGGTCGGGAAGTGGAATAGTTTAGGAAGTGATGTAGTGGAGGCAGGCTCCATACATAGCTTTAAGAAGAGGTATGATAAAGCTCATGGCGCAAGGAGAGTGACACAGTAGCGGCCAGTGAAGAGGCGGAGCCAGGAGCTATGAATCGACCCCTGCAACTACAACTAGGTGAGCACAACTAGGTGAGTACAAGCCGAAGCCGCAGAAGCCAGGATACGGGCACTATAATATGAGGTAAATTGACTGAAGCGAGTCACAGGGCTATTGCCCAGAGGAGACATAGCATCTGATGCAGGTACACCCCTACTGAACGAGGAGCCCATCGGAAAGGAAGGAGACATGACTTAGGCTAAGGCGCTATCAGTCCACCAAGCAGGACCGAGGAATGAAGGGAGAGAGATGTTGGGAGCTGGGATAGCAGTAAGGGAGGGGGAGAAGGTGGAGACGGGGATTGGCCTCATGCAGAGGCATGACCATGCCACCAAGAGATACAGGAAAAAAAAGGAGACAATGGCCATGTACAAACAGGACACAGAGGGAAAGGCAATGAGAGGAGGAGAGAGAGAAGTCAGTGTTTATTCATGGGTTTCAGGAGAGCGACGGGAGGACACACAATGAAAGATGACAGGAAGAAAAACAGGAGATTGAAAACATAATCAAAGAAATAGGCGAGGAGGACATGACTGAGATAGTAAATTTTCAGAGAATTGGGGGTAGATGAAGGGAAGAAATCGGCTAGTCAAACTGATTTTCAAGACATAAACGGTGTGGAACAGGATCCTGCAAGAGAAACCACAGCTGAAAGGATCATCAAAATACAAGAGGGCGTTCCTAGACCGAGGCAGAACAAGAACAGAACAACAGCAGCTGAGGGAGAGGACACAGAAACGAAAGGGGCTAGGAAGAGAGACAAGGACAGAGTCAGCAGAGGACAACCGAAGTAGGGCAGAGCAACAAGTGCAAGCACACACAGAACCAACCCCAGAACCCCACAACCAAACATGCTATTCCAACACAAACCACAATCCACACTTACAACCCTTACAACTTACTACACTACGCTGTAGAATCACACAGCACACTGCCAGGTCCCCCACCCTCACAGACCCCCAGAACACTGTTGGAGAGGAAACTGAAGGCATGGTACACCAACACTGATGGAATAACGAACAAGTGGGAGGAGTGGCACGAAAGAGTCAAAGAGGCATCACTGGACATCATAGCTCTCACAGAAACCAAACTCACAGGAATGATAACATATGCCATCTTTCCAGTGGGATATCAGATCCTGAGGAAAGACAGAGGGAACAGAGGGGTGGAGGAGTGGCACTGCTCATCAAAAAGCAATGGGATTTTGATGAGCTGGAGAGAGGAGACAGAGGAGAAGCAAGAGACTGCATAATACGAACACCTCAGTCTGGAGGTCCCAAGGTGGTAATTGCTGTGATGTATAACCCACCACAGAACAGCAGGAGGCCAAGGCAAGAGTATGATGAGAGTAATAGAGCGATGGTTGACACACTGGCTGAAGTGGCCAGAAGAGCTCATGCAAGCAGGGCAAAGCTGCTGATTATGGGTGACTTCAGTCACAAGGAAATCGACTGAGAGAACCTGGATGGAGGCGATACTGGAAAACCTCATGTACCAAAACGTAAGGGACACTACCAGAGAGAGAGAGAAGAGAGAGAGGAGGAGAGAGAGAGAAAAGAGAGAAAAGAGAGGCGAGAGAGAGAGAGAGAGAGAGAGAGAGAGAGAGAGAGAGAGAGAGGATGAACCAGCAAGACTGTACCTAGTATTCACCTTCAGTAGTGCAGATATTAAGAACATCACATATGAAAGACCCTCGTGGCCAGTGACCATGTGGTTCTGAGCTTCGAATACATAGTAGAGTTACAAGTGGAGAGGGAAGCAGGAAGGGCAGGGCGAATGAAGCCAAACTACAAGAGAGGGGACTACACAGGCATGAAGAATTTCCTGCACGGGGTTCAATGGGACAGAGAACTGGCTGGGAAGTCAGTAAACGAGATGATGGAATATGTGACAACAATATGCAAGGAAGCTGAGGAGAGGTTTGTGCCCAAGGGTAACAGAAATAGCGAGAAAGCCAGGATGAGCCTTGGTTCACCCAAAGGTGTAGAGAGGCCAAAACCAAGTGTGCTAGAGAATGGAAGAAGTATAGAAGGCAAAGGACCAAGGAGAATAAGGAGAGCAGTCACAGAGCCAGAAATGAACATGCACAGGTAAGAAGAGGCCCAATGACAATACGAAAATGACAAAGCAGCGAAAGCCAAATCTGACCCGAAACTGTTGTACAGCCACATCAGGAAGAAACAACAGTCAAGGGCCAGGTAATCAGGATGAGGAAGGAAGGAGGGGAGATCATAAGAAACGACCGCAAATATGTGAGGAGCTCAACATGAGAGGAGACAGAAGGGACTCCAGAAAGACAGAGGTGGGATACACCATCCACTGTTGGACACAATACATACAACCGAGAAAGAAGTGAAAAGGCTGCTAAGCGAGCTAGATACCTCAGAGGCGATGGGGCCGGATAACATCTCTCCATGGGTCCTAAGAGAGGGAGCAGAGGCACTATGTGTACCACTAACAACAATCTTCAACACATCTATCGAAATAGGGCGACTACCTGAAATATAGAAGACAGCAAATATAGTCCGAATTTTTAAAAAAGGAGGCAGACACGAAGCATTAAACTACAGACCAGTGTCACTGACATGTATAGCATGTAAAGTCATGGAGAAGATTATCAGGAGAAGAGTGGTGGAACACCTAGAAAGGAATGAGCTTATCAACGACAGCCAACACGGTTACAGGGACGGGAAATCCTGTGTCACAAACCTACTGGAGTTCTATGACATGGTGACAGCAGTAAGACAAGACAGAGAGCAGGGATAACAGGGAAGGCACTGCAATGGATCAGGGAATACCTGTCAGGAAGGCAACAGCGAGTCATTGTACGTGGCGAGGTGTCAGAGTGGGCGCCTGTGACGAGCAGGGGTTCCACAGGGGTCATTCCTAGGACCGGTGCTGTTTTTGGTATTAGTGAACGACATGACGGAAGGAACAGACTCAGAAGTGTCCCTGTTTGCAGATGATGTGAAGTTGATGAGAAGAATTCAATCAGACTAGGACCAGGCAGAAATACAAAGGGATCCGGACAGGCTGCAGGCCTGGTCCAGCAACTGGCTCCTGGAGTTCAACCCCATCAAGTGCATAGTCATGAAGATTGGGGAAGGGCAAAAAGATCGCAGACGGAGTACAGTCTTGGGGGGCCAGATACTACAAACCTCACTCAAGGAAAAGGTCTTGGGGTGAGTATAACACCGGGCACAACTCCTGAGGCGTACATCAACTAAATAACTGCTGCAGCATACGGGCGACTAGCAAACCCAAGAACAGCATTCCGACATCAAGACCCAAGACTACAGACAGACCAAGGGTAGGAGCAAGAAGGTTTGGAAAAATATAAAAAGCAAACCAAAATGTAGAAAAAAGAGAGGCAATCAGAAAACAAAGAAACGAATATATAGGAATACGAAGAAGAGGGAGGGGGCTGAAAGACAGTTTGTAAATGATATAATATCAATGATCAAAACAGAGATATCTACAGTCACATAAGAAAAACAACAACTTTGAAGAAGCAAGTGATAAAGCTGGAGAAGGAGGAAGGGACGCTAACAGAGAATGACAGATATATTTGTGAAGCGCTTAGCATAAGATTCAAAAAGTCTTCACACAAGAAAGTGGAGAACTGCCACAAGACACTGCAGACATAATAAACAAACAGATACTAGCGTATATCAACACAACAAAAGAAGAAGTGATGAGACTCCTGCAATAGCTGGATGAGACTCCTGCAATAGCTGGATGAGACTCCTGCAATAGCTGGATGAGACTCCTGCAAAGCTGGATGAGACTCATACAAGAGCTGGATGAGACTCTACAAGAGCTGGATGAGACTCCTACAAGAGCTGGATGAGACTCCTACAAAGCTGGATGAGACTCCTACAAAGCTGGATGAGACTCCTCCAATAGCTGGATGAGACTCATACAATAGCTGGATGAGACTCATACAAGAGCTGGATGAGACTCATACAAGAGCTGTATGAGAGTCTTACAAAGCTGGATGAGACTCCTACAATAGCTGGATGAGACTCATACAAAGCTGGATGAGACTCCTACAAAGCTGGATGAGACTCCTACAAGAGCTGGATGAGACTCCTACAAGAGCTGGATGAGACTCCTACAAGAGCTGGATGAGACTCCTACAAAGAGCCCCACAAGGATGAACTCCTACAAAGCTGGATGAGACTCCTACAAAGCTGGATGAGACTCCTGCAATGAGCTGGATGAGACTCCTACAAGAGCTGGATGAGACTCCTACAAAGCTGGATGAGACTCCTACAAAGCTGGATGAGACTCCTACAAAGCTGGATGAGACTCCTACAAAGCTGGATGAGACTCCTACAAAGCTGGATGAGACTCCTACAAAAGCTGGATGAGACTCCTACAAGAGCTGGATGTAACGAAAGCAATGGGACCAGATAATATATCTCCATGGTGCTGAGAGAAGGGGCAAAACAACTGTTAGTTACTATTTTGTCCCAGGCACATGTCGATTACACACTAGGCCTGTTGTGTGTGTGTGTGTGTGTGTGTGTGTGTGTGTGTGTGTGTGTGTGTGTGTGTGTGTACTCACCTAGTTGTGGTTGCATGGGTCGAGTCACAGCTCCTGACCCCGCCTCTTCACTGGCCGCTACTCGGTCACTCTACCCGCTCCATGAGCTTTATCATACCTCTCCTTAAAGCTATGTATGGATCCTACCTCCACTACATCCACTACGTGTTCCATCTCTGTGTGTGTGTACTCACCTAGTTGTTGTTGTAGGGGTCGAGACATAGCTCCTGGTCCCGCCTCTTCAATGGCCGCTACTGGGTCACTCTCTCTGCGCCATGTATGGAGCCTGCCTCCACTACATCGCTTCCCAAACTATTCCACTTCCCGACCACTCTGTGACTGAAGAAATACTTCCTAACATCCCTGTGATTCATCTGAGTCTTCAACTTCCAACTGTGTCCCATCTCTGGAACATTCTGTCCCTGTCCACCTTGTCAATTCCTTTCAGTATTTTATATGTCGTTATCATATCCCCCCTATCTCTCCTATCCTCCAGTGTCGTCAGGTCGATTTCTCTTAACTTCTCCTCGTAGGACCTACCCCTTATAAGCTCCGGGAATAGTCTTGTTGCAAGCCTTTGCAGTTTTTCTAGTTTCTTTACGTGCTTGGCTAGGTGTGGGTTCCAAACTGGTGTGCATACTCCAATATGGGCCTAACGTACACAGTGTACAGGGCCCTGAACGATTCCTTATTAAGATGTCGGAATGCTGTTCTTAGGTTTGCTAGGCGCCCGTATGCTGCAGCAGTTATTTGGTTGGATGTGCGCCTCAGGAGATGTGCCTGGTGTTATACTCACCCCAAGATCTTTTGCTTGAGTGAGTTTGTAGTCTCTGCCCCAGACTGTACTCCGTCTGGTGGTCTTCTTTGCCCTTCCCAATCTTCATGACTTTGCACTTGGTGGGGTTGAACTCTAGAGCCAATCGCTGGACCAGGCTTGCAGCCTGTCCAGATCCCTTGTAGTTCTGCCTGGTCCTCGTCCGATTGAATTCTTCTCATCAACTTCACATCATCTGCAAACAGCACCGGTCCCTAGGACTCGATCCCTGTGGACCCCGCTCGTTACAGGCCCACTCTGACACCTCGCACGTACCATGACTCGCTGTTGTCTTCCTGACAGGTATTCCCTGATCCATTGCAGAGCCTTCCCTGTTATCCCTGCCTGGTCCTCCAGCTTTTGCACTAATCTCTTGTGTGTTGGCGCGTGCGTACATGTATGTACAGTAGTGACAAAATAACAAAGGTATTCAATCAGTCTCTCCAGTCAGGACAGCTGCCGGACAATTGGAAAGTGGCAAATGTGGTTCCTATATAAGAAAAAGGAGACAGACAAGAGTCCTTGCATTACAGACCAGTATCTCTAACATGCATAGTGTCAAAAGTTCTGGAGAAGATAGTAAGGAAAAGAATATTGGAACACTTGGAGAGAAGATTCTGTACGGAAAACAAGATGGATTGAGGGACGGAGAAGCCCGTCTTCTAAATTTACTGGAATTCTACGTGAGCCACAGTAATAAAACAAGAAAGCCAGGGTTGGATGGATTGTATTTTCTGGATTGTAGAAAAACATTTGTTACAATACAGCATCAGAAATTAGTCTATAAATTAGGAGAACAAGAAGAGATAAAAGTCAGTGCGCTTCAGAAGGTCAAGGAACACTTAAATGACACCAGGCATAGAGTAACAATGAGGGATGACACATCCGACTGGGAGAGAGTAACGAGTGATATTCCGCAAGGATCAGTGTTAGGACCACTACTGTTCCCAATATACCAGAGGGGATTGAGTCCTATGTGTCACTGTTTACTGACGATGCATAACTAACGATAAGAATAAGAACAGAAGAGGACAGTGATCAACTACAGAGAGACCTCAAAAGACTGCAGAAGTGGTTAAACAAGTGGCTTCCCAAGTTTAACCCAAGTAAATGCAAGATCAAGCATTTTGGATGAGAGGACAGACCGGACATAGAACATGGGTGTATAGAAGCAGCAAATATCAGGGAGAGAAAAAGACCTGTAGGTGAATATAACACCTAAAATATAGTCAGAATTGCACATAAACCGTATATGGGCGGTGATATTTGCAGGATTAGCAAACCTCAGAATAGCATTCAAGAACATGAATAAAGAATCCTTGAGACTCTTACGCAAGACCAATGATTGAGTACGCGGCTCCAGCATGGATCCCATACCTGATCAAGTACGTGAAAAAACTGGAAAAGGTGCAAAGGTTTTCAACCAAGCTAGTACCAGAACAAAGACGAATGCACTATGAGGAGAGTTTGAAAGAAATGAACATGACGAGTTTAGAGAAGGTCAAGGGGAGACATGATTACTACGTACAAAATCTTAAGAGGAATAATAGACAGATGGAATTAAGAGGACCAGGATCAAGGTGACACAGGCGGAAGCTGAAGACACAGAGGAACCATAGTGATGTAAGAAGTATTTCTTTAGTCTCAGGATGGCTGAAAAGTGGAATGACTTGGATGAGGCAGTGGTGGAGGCAGACTCAATACACGGCTTCAAGAGTAGATATAATAAGGTCAACCAGGCCAGAAGTTAGTGATGCTAATCAAAATGGTCTAGGAGGCGGGGCCAGGAGCTAAGCATCGACCTCTCCTCAAACACAAATCAGTAAGTACACACACACACACACACACACACACACATACACACACACACAAACACACACATATAGTAGTAGGTACAATTCAGTCTGGGGGATATAAGGTAGTCATTGCAGTGATGTATAACCCACCACAGAACTGCAGGAGACCAAGAGAGGAATATGAAGAGAGCAAGAGAGCAACGGTGGACACAGTAGCTGAGGTGGCGAGAAGAGCTCGCTTGAGTAGAGCAAAGTTACTGGTTATGGGCGATTTCAACCACAAGGAGACTGATTGGGAAAACCTGGAGCCACACTGGGGTCCCGAAACATAGAGAGCCAAGATGATGGATGTGGTACTGGAAAACCTCATGCATCAACATGTTAGGGACACTACCAGAGAGAGAGGGAGGATGAACCAGCAAGAGTGGACCTCTTGTTCACCCTGAGTAGCTCGGACATTGAGGACATCACATATGAAAGGCCCCTTAGAGCTAGTGATCACGTGGTTCTGAGCTTTGAATACATAGTAGAGTTACAAGTGGAGAGGGTAACATAAGTAGAATGGAAAAAGCCAAACTATAAAAGGGGGGACTACACAGGTATGAGGAACTTCCTGCAGGAGGTTCAGTGGTAAAGAGAATTAGTAGGAAAGTCAGTAAACGAAATGATGGAATACGTAACAACAAAATGCAAGGAGGCAGAGGAAAGGTTTGTTCCTAAGGGCAACAGAAATAATGGCAAGACAGAACGAGCCCTTGGTTTACCCGAAGGTGCAGGGAGGCAAAAACTAAGTGCACTAGAGAATGGAAAAAGTACAGAAGGCCAGAAACGAGTATGCACAGATAAAGAGGGAGACCCAGCAACAGTACGAAAACAACATAGCATCGAAAGTCAAGTCTGACCGAAGCTGTTGTATAGCCACATCAGGAGGAAGACAACAGTCAAGGACCAGGTAATCAGGCTGAGGAAAGAATGTTGGGAGTTCACAAGAAACGACCAAGAAGTATGTGAGGAGGTCAACACGAGATTTAAGGAAGTATTTACAGTGGAGACAGAAAGGACTCTGGGAAGACAGAACAGAGGGGTACACCAACAAGGAGAAATACACACAACCGAGGAGAAGGTGAAGAAGCTGCTAAGTGACCTTGATACCTCAAAGGCGGTGGGACCAGACATCTCTCCGTGGGTCCTTAGAGGGGGAGCAGAGACACTGTGTGTGCCACTAACAACAATTTTCAACACATCCCTTGAAACTGGGCAACTACCTGAGGTATGGAAGACGGCAAATGTTGTCCCCATTTTTAAGAAAGGAGACAGAAACGAGGCACTAAACTATAGACCAGTGCCACTGACGTGTATAGTGTGCAAAGTCATGGAGAAGATTATCAGGAGGAGAGTGGTAGAGCACCTGGAACGGAACAAAATTATAAACGACAACCAGCACGGATTCATGGAAGGCAAATCCTGTGTCACAAACCTACTGGAGTTTTATGACAAGGTAACAGAAGTAAGACACGAGAGGGGTGGGTTAATTGCATTTTCTTGGGCTGCAAGAAGGCCTACGACACAGTTCCTCACAAGAGATTAGTGCAGAAGCTAGAGGATCAGGCACGTATAACAGGAAGGGTACTGCAATGGAACAGAGAATACCTGACAGGGAGGCAACAACGAGTCATGGTACGGGATGAGGTATCACAGTGGGCGCCTGTGACGAGCGGGGTCCCACATGGGTCAGTCCTAGGACCAGTGCTATTTTTGGTATATGTGTATGACATGATGGAAGGGATAGACTCAGAAGTGTCCCTGTTCGCAGACGATGTGAAGTTAATGAGGAGAATTAAATTAGATGAGGATCAGGCAGAACTACAAAGAGACCTGGACAGGCTGGACGCGTGGTCCAGCAACTGGCTCCTCGAATTTAACCCCGCCAAATGCAAAGTCATGAAGATCGGGGAAGGGCAAAGAAGACCGCAGACAGAATATAGGCTAGGTGGCCAAAGACTGCAAACATCGCTCAAGGAGAAAGATCTTGGGGTGAGTATAATACCAAGCACGTCTCCGGAAGCACACATCAACCAGATAACTGCTGCAGCATATGGGCGCCTGACAAACCTGAGAATAGCGTTCCGATACCTCAATAAGGAATCGTTCAAGACTCTGTACACCGTGTACGTCAGGCCCATACTGGAGTATACAGCACCAGTTTGGAACTCACACCTGGTCAAGCACGTCAAAAAATTAGACAAAGTGCAAAGGTTTGCAACAAGGCTAGTTCTAGAGCTAAGGAGAATGTCCTACGAAGAAAGGTTAAGGGAAATCGGCCTGACGAAACTGGAGGACAGGAGGGTTAAAGGTGACATGATAACGACATACAAAATTCTGCGAGGAATAGATAAGGTGGACAGAGACAGGATAGGATGTCCCAGAGATGGGACCCAAAAACAAGGGGTTACAATTGGAAGTTGAAGACTCAGATGAGTCAAAGGGATGTTAGGAAGTATTTCTTCAGCCATAGAGTTGTCAGGAAGTGGAATAGTCTGGCAAGTGATGTAGTGGAGGCAGGAACCATACATAGTTTTAAAATGAGGTATGATAAAGCTCATGGAACAGGGGGAGAGAGGACCTCGTATCGGTTAGTGAAGAGGCGGGGCCAGGAGTTGAGTCTCGACCCCTGCAACCACAAATAGGTGAGTACAAATAGATGAGTACACACACACACACACACACATGGCCTCCTGGCAAACATAAGAATAGCGTTTCGACACCTGAGTAAGGAGCACATTCAAGACACAGTACACTGTACGTCAGGTCAGGCCCATATTGCAGTATGCAACACCAGTATGGAACCCACACCTGGTCAAGCGCGTCAAGAAATTATAGAAAGTGCAAAGGTTTGCAACAAGACTAGTCCAGGAGCTAAGGGTAATGTCCTACGAGGAGAGGTTAAGGGAAATCGACCTGACGACACTGGAGGACAGGAGAGATAGGGGGGACATGATAACGACATATAAAATACTGAGAGGAATTGACACAGTGGACAGAGACAATGTTTCAGAGAGGGGACACAGCAACAAGGGGTCACAACTGGAAGCTGAAGACTCGGATAAGTCACAGGGATGTTAGGAAGCATTTCTTCAGTCACAGAGTTGTCATAAAGTGGAATAATCTGGAGAGTGATGTAGTGGAGGCAGAATCCATGCACAACTTTAAGAAGAGATACGATAAAGCTCATGGAGCAATGAGAGACCGGACCTAGTAGCGATCAGTGAAGAGGCAGGGCCATGAGCTGTGAATCAACCCTTGCAACCACAAATAGGAAAGTACATGCAGACACACATAAGGAAATATTAGGATGGGAATCCTTCAATAAGAGAATAATTCTGACAGGAGAGAGAACAGCCAGGGGGAGACATGACAATGACATATAAGATACTCAGAGGTTTCAGCACAAGAGACACAGATAAACTTAAATGCGAGGCCGAGTGGCGAGGAGGTGCAGGAGGACGCGAAGAACACAGAAGAGCCACGGGGATGTTAGGAAATACTTCTTCAGTTAGGGTGGAATTCAAGTTTAATGAGCTGAATGAGAAAGTGGCGGAGGCAAATTCCATACACAGTGTCAGGAGTAGGTATGACAGGGCCCAGGAGGAGAGGAACCAGTGTATGCTAGTCAATTTCTGGGGTTAAGAGGCGGGGCCAGGAGTTGAGTCTCAATCCACATAAACAACTCAATTAGGAAAGCAGCACACGCGCGAACACTGTAAGACATACATACTTGTATAAGATTTACGTAGACAAACTCGTTCATTTTATGCCTACACGTGCCTCCAACGTACACATGACTCCAACGTACACATGACTCCAACGTACACGTGCCTCCAACGTACACGTGCCTCCAACGTACACGTGCCTCCAACGTACACGTGCCTTCAACGTACACGTGCCTCCAACGTACACATGACTCCAACGTACACGTGCCTCCAACGTACACATGACTCCAACGTACACGTGCCTCCAACGTACACGTGACTCCAACGTACACGTGCCTCCAACGTACACATGACTCCAACGTCACGTGCCTCCAACGTACATGCTCACGTGCCTCCAACGTACACGTGCTCCAACGTACACGTGCCTCCAACGACATGACACGTACGTGCCTCCAACGTACACATGACTCCAACGTACACGTGCCTCCAACGTCACTGCCTCCAACGTACACATGCTCCAACGTACACGTGCCTCCAACGTACACGTGACTCCAACGTACACGTGCCTCCAACGTACACGTGCCTCCAACGTACACGTGCCTCCAACGTACACATGCCTCCAACGTACACGTGCCTCCAACGTACACGTGCCTCCAACGTACACGTGCCTCCAACGTACACGTGCCTCCAACGTACACTGCTCACGTACTGCTCCAACGTACACGTGCCTCCAACGTACACGTGCCCTCCAACGTACACGTGCCTCCAACGTACACGTGACTCCAACGTACACGTGCTCCAACGTACACGTGCCTCCAACGTACACATGACTCCAACGTACACGTGCCCCCAACGTACACGTGCCCCCAACGTACATGTGCCCAAAACGTACACATCCCTCAAACGAACACATGCCTCCAATGTACACATTCCTCCAATGTACAAATCTCCCAAACGTACACATGCCTCCAATGTACACATCCTTCCAAGGTATACATCCTTCCAATGTAAACATCCCTCAAACTTACACATCCCTCAATGTGCACATCCTTCAAACGTACACATACCTCCACTGTACACATCCCTCAAATATACACATGTCTGACACATACCTCCAAGGTACACATGTTGACACAGGTGATTGTTACCTGGAGGGAAGTGTTCAGGAGGAAAAGTGAGTTATAATATATAATCAAGATACCTTTATTAAGACACGCACTTGTTAACAGATGCTGCCACACGTCACAGGTGACAGGTGTTACCACACTTCGCAGGTTATGCGATACTTTACAGATGTGACAGGTATTACCACACTTCACAGGTGATGCAATACTTCACATGTGTGACAGGTGTTGCCACACTTCATTGTTGTGACAGGTGTTACTACATTTCACAGGTGTGACAGGTGTTACCACACTTCACACCTGTGAAGTGTGGCAACACCTGTCACACCTGTGCAGTATGGCAGGTGTTGCCACACTTCATAGGTGACAGGTGTTACCACACTTCGCAGGTGTGACAGGTGTTACAACACTTCACAGGTGTGACAGGTGTTACCACACTTCACAGGTGTGACAGGTGTTACCACACTTCACAGGTGTGACAGGTGTTACCACACTTCACATGTGTGACAGGTGTTACCACACTTCACAGGTGTGACAGGTGTTACCACACTTCAGGTGTGACAGGTGTTACCACACTTCACGGGTGTGACAGGTGTTACCACACTTCACGGGTGTGACAGGTGTTACCACACTTCACAGGTGTGACCACACTTCACAGGTGTGACAGGTGTTACCACACTTCACAGGTGTGACACGTGTTCCACACTTCACAGGTGTGACAGGTGTTGCTGGTCACACCTGTCACTTTTGTCAAGTGAACTTTGTTAACGTGTCTTCCAATTTAAGGAAAAAAACAGTTTTCCCGTCAAGGCGTCACGGGAAACACTCCCCCTGAGTCGTGCCCTGAGAAATACTCCCCCTGAGTCGTGCCCTGAGAAATACTCCCCCTGAGTCGTGCCCTGAGAAATACTCCCGAGCGTGCCCGAGAAAACTCTGAGTGCCCTGAGAATACTCCCCTGAGACGTGCCCTGAGAAATACTCCCCTGAGTCGTGCCCTGAGAAATACTCCCCCGAGCGTGCCTGAGAAATACTCCCCTGAGTCGTGCCCTGAGAAATACTCCCCCTGAGACGTGCCCTGAGAATACTTCCCCTGAGACGTGCCCTGAGAAATACTCCCCCTGAGTCGTGCCCTGAGAAATACTCCCCCTGAGTCGTGCCCTGAGAAATACTCCCCCTGAGTCGTGCCCTGAGAAATACTCCCCCTGAGTCGTGCCCTGAGAAATACTCCCCCTGAGTCGTGCCCTGAGAAATACTCCCCCTGAGTCGTGCCCTGAGAAATACTCCCCTGAGACGTGCCCTGAGAAATACTCCCTGAGTCGTGCCCTGAGAAATACTCCCCTGAGACGTGCCTGAGAAATACTCCCCTGAGTCGTGCCCTGAGAAATACTCCCCTGAGACGTGCCCTGAGAAATACTCCCCTGAGTCGTGCCCTGAGAATACTCCCTGAGTCGTGCCCTGAGAAATACTCCCCCTGAGTCGTGCCCTGAGAAATACTCCCCCTGAGTCGTGCCCTGAGAAATACTCCCTCTGAGTCGTGCCCTGAGAAATACTCCCCCTGAGTCGTGCCCTGAGAAATACTCCCACTGAGACGTGCCCTGAGAAATACTCCCACTGAGACGTGCCCTGGAAATACTCCCCTGAGACGTGCCCTGAGAATACTCCCTGAGACGTGCCCTGAGAAATACTCCCACTGAGACGTGCCCTGAGAAATACTCCCCTGAGTCGTGCCCTGAGAAATACTCCCTGAGTCGTGCCCTGAGAAATACTCCCACTGAGACGTGCACTGAGAAATACTCCCACTGAGACGTGCCCTGAGAATACTCCCCCTGAGACGTGCCCTGAGAAATACTCCCACTGAGACGTGCCCTGAGAAATACTCCCACTGAGACGTGCCCTGAGAAATACTCCCACTGAGTCGTGCCCTGAGAAATACTCCCACTGAGTCGTGCCCTGAGAAATACTCCCACTGAGACGTGCCCTGAGAAATACTCCCACTGAGACGTGCCCTGAGAAATACTCCCACTGAGTCGTGCCTGAGAAATACTCCCACTGAGACGTGCCCTGAGAAATACTCCCACTGAGACGTGCCCTGAGAAATACTCCCACTGAGACGCCCTGAGAAATACTCCCACTGAGACGTGCCCTGGGAAGTATTCCCACTGAGACGTGCCCTGAAAAATACTCCTACTGAGACGTGCCCTGAGAAATACTCCCACTGAGACGTGCCTGAAAATACTCCCACTGAGACGTGCCCTGAGAAATACTCCCACTGAGACGTGCCCTGAGAAACACTCCCACTGATACGCCCACTGAGACGTGCCCTGAGAAATACTCCCACTGAGACGTGCCCTGAGAAACACTCCCACTGAGACGTGCCCTGAGAAACACTCCCACTGATACGCCCACTGAGACGTGCCCTGAGAAATACTCCCACTGAGACGTGCCCTGAGAAATACTCCCACTAAGACGTGCCCTGAGAAATACTCCCACTAAGACGTGCCCTGAGAAATACTCCCACTAAGACGTGCCCTGAGAAATACTCCCACTGAGACGTGCCCTGAGAAATACTCCCACTAAGACGTGCCCTGAGAAATACTCCCACAAGACGTGCCCTGAGAAATACTCCCACTAAGACGTGCCCTGAGAAATACTCCCACTAAGACGTGCCCTGAGAATCCACAAGACGTCCCTGAGAAATACTCCCACTGAGACGTGCCCTGAGAAATACTCCCACTGAGACGTGCCCTGAGAAATACTCCCACTGAGACGTGCCCTGAGAAATACTCCCACTAAGACGTGCCCTGAGAAATACTCCCACTGAGACGTGCCCTGAGAAATCTGTTAATTTTGTTGGCAAAACATTTGTAAAAAAAAAGTGATTGGAGATGTGGCAATGGTTGCAGCATCACTGAGTCAGCTGGCAGAAGCTCAGCTGTGATTCAGGTGATGCTACCTGCTGTCTGAGTCAGCTGATATGGGCTCTGGAGAGCAGTGACTCAAGTGACGTTCCTGCTGACGTCACTACTGCACGATGATCGCCTGACAGTGTCCGTCACTGGAGTCTTTGCACTGCTCGGTGCTTAGAAATATTACACATAGGTCGTGCGTCGATATATTACGTAAGGTCGTACTTCAATATTTTATGCTAAGGTAGTACGTCAAAATCTTACGGGACGTTCGTACGTCAAGATCTTACGACGGGTAACGAGTCCGTCCGTACAGTGACAGGTTAATTGAGTCTCAAACGATGGAGTAGAGAACGTAGTAGGTTGACATATTACAACAGTGAGAATCTGGCCATCACAACAGTGACTGGTCATTACAACAGTGACTGGTCATTACAACAGTGACTCTGGTCATTACAACAGTGACTCTGGTCATTACACATATCTGGTCATAAATGACTCTGGTCATTACAACAGTGACTCTGGTCATTACAACAGTGACTCTGGTCATTACAACAGTGACTCTGGTCATTACAACAGTGACTCTGGTCATTACAACAGTGACTCTGGTCATTACAACAGTGACTCTGGTCATTACAACAGTGACTCTGGTCATTACAACAGTGACTCTGGTCATTACAACAGTGACTCTGGTCATTACAACAGTGACTCTGGTCATTACAACAGTGACTCTGGTCATTACAACAGTGACTCTGGTCATTACAACAGTGACTCTGGTCATTACAACAGTGACTCTGGTCATTACAACAGTGACTCTGGTCATTACAACAGTGACTCTGGTCATTACAACAGTGACTCTGGTCATTACAACAGTGACTCTGGTCATTACAACAGTGACTCTGGTCATTACAACAGTGACTCTGGTCATTACAACAGTGACTCTGGTCATTACAACAGTGACTCTGGTCATTACAACAGTGACTCTGGTCATTACAACAGTGACTCTGGTCATTACAACAGTGACTCTGGTCATTACAACAGTGACTCTGGTCATTACAACAGTGACTCTGGTCATTACAACAGTGACTCTGGTCATTACAACAGTGACTCTGGTCATTACAACAGTGACTCTGGTCATTACAACAGTGAATCTGGACATAATCTGTAATTTCCGTCCCAAGACAATGTCCAGCACATTACCTTAGAAGGTCAGAACTTAACACAGACACACACACATATATATACAGTATATATATATATATATGTCGTGCCGATTAGGTAAAACTGGTCAATTAGCAAGAACTCATCTAATATTATGTCCTTTCTAAAATTTTCTCTTATACGTTTAAAGATATATTTTTTTCATTTATGTTAATGTAAGAATTTATAATTTTGTACCAAAAGAAACTTTGAAAACCTACCTAACCTTATTACAACAAGCGCAATTTAATTTAGCCTAACCCAACTAAATATATTTTAGATACGTTAACATTATTTTAATAATAAACAAACACAATGAAATATATTTTATTCGTTATGTTCAGAATGATTTTGGCGAAATTATTCCATACACAAATTATCACTTGTCTTATATGGCAAGGTGAGCGTTGCTATTTAAGCCAAAATAGCAAGTTTTACCTAATCGGCACGACTATATATATATATATATATATATATATATATATATATATATATATATATATATTAATATAGTGCAGTAGGGACATCCTGGCAGACTCATCCAGTAGACCAGCTCCTCCCAAAGAGCACAAACAGTCTCACTAGGACAAACCGATCATGGAAAAAATTGCCAACACAATGCTCACCAACGCTTCAGGAAAGGACAAAGCTCGTCTCCTAGCGGTGAAGGCACACACTCAGGAGATTTCCTTCTAGCTGTTCCCAATTCCTCTCTGGGGACTCGACTCGACCCACAGGCCATTCGGATTGGTGTTGCTCTTCGCCTAGCCGCCCCATACTCACCGAACATAGGTGTATTTGCGGCAGGGCGACGGTTGATCAATTCGGACTTCATGGTCTAGTGTGTCACACATCAGAAGGAAGTATGCTAGACATGAGGAGGTCAATGACATCATAAAGAGAAGCCTCGCCACAGCCCGTTGCCCAGCTCAACGGGAACCCCAAGTGCAGAGGTCTGATGGAAGTCAAAAGCGTCCTGATGGAGCCACCATGCTACCCTGGAAGGATGGTAAGCAGATTGCTTGGGACTACACCTGTGCTGCCACATTGGCAGACACCTACCTGCCACACTCCTTAGCCGAAGGGGTGGAGCTGCCAGCCACAGGGAGACCCAGATGACCCGCAAATATGAAGACCTTCCCTCTTGCTATAACTTCATCCCAATAGGGTCGGAGACCCATGGAGCATGGGGCAAGTGTGCTCTAAAGTTTCTCAAGGAGCTGGGTGGAAAACTCATCATAGAAAACAAGGACCACAGGGCGACCAGCTTCCTCTTTCAGAGACTCAGTGTTGCGATCCAGAGGGAAATGCCTGCAGTATTCTGGGCACGCGGCCACTAC
The DNA here is from genome assembly GCA_009830355.1 of Cherax destructor. Lineage (NCBI taxonomy): Eukaryota > Metazoa > Arthropoda > Malacostraca > Decapoda > Parastacidae > Cherax > Cherax destructor. The sequence continues at coordinate 236,126 of WNWK01000551.1, read as the reverse complement.
CGTGGAGCTGGACGAAGTATTTGACATGTAGCTCTGAGTTGTCATCTATGTTGTTTTACTCACTACTGTATTCTTGTTAATGTATTTTGACAATGTATTGTATCTTGAAATAAATTTTATATATATTTAATAAAAGATGGGGTGGTAGGGGAAGTGGAATATTCAAATGGCTTCAGAAAGACATCTAAATATTCTTCGTTGAAGCCTTTTATCCACTTCTCCGAGGCTATGGGACCCACAATTCACACCAGAGGTGGACCCCATTATATATATATATATATATATATATATATATATATATATATATATATATATATATATATATATATATATATATATATATATATATATATTATTGTGACTATGAACGAGTGGTTTTGAATCAATAAACACTGCGACTAGCAGATTCGAACCCATGTAGTTTTGGCCCTGCCTCGTGGTGAGCGAAAATCACATGACGCTTAACCACTGAACCACACAATACTACAGAACCAAGCGCCAGCCAATCTAGGTGTGTTACTCTTAGTACGAGACCAAGAGTAACACACCTAGCTTGGCTAGGTGCTTGGTTCTGTAGGATTGTGTGGTTCAGGTGATTTTCGCTCACCACGAGGCAGGGCCAAAACTACATGGGTTCGAATCCTCGGCTAGTCCATGTTGTTATTGATTCAATAACTTGTCTTATATGGCAAGAAGAGCGTTGCTATTTGCCAAAATCGAAGTTTTACCTAATCGGCACGACAAAATATATATATATATATATATATATATATATATATATATATATATATATATATATATATATATATGTCGTGCCGATTAGGTAAAACTTGCTATTTTGGCTTAAATAGCAACGCTCACCTTGTCATATAAGACAAGTGAAAATTTGTGTATGCAATAATTTCGCCAAAATCATTCTGAACATAACGAAAAAATATATTTCATTGTGTTTGTTTATTATTAAATTAATGTTAACGTATCTAAAATATATTTAGTTGGGTTAGGCTAAATTAAATTGCGCTTGTTGTAATAAGGTTAGGTAGGTTTTCAAAGTTTCTCTTGGTACAAAATTATAAATTCTTACATTAACATAAATGAAATAAATATATCTTTAAACGTATAAGGAAAATTTTAGAAAGGACTTAATTTTAGATGAGTTCTTGCTAATTGACCAGTTTTACCTAATCGGCACGACATATATATATACATATATATATATATATATATATATATATATATATATATATATATATATATATATAATATATATATATATATATATATATATATATATATATATATATATATATATATATATATATAGAGTTATATCAATATTTGAAAAATACTTGATTCCTGGTTAAATTGTGAAAAATGATTCCTGTGCAGGTGAGTGTAGATGCCTACTTACACAGTGTATTTACACGTCACGAACAGTGTACAAAACACTTGTACACAGTGTACGTACAACACAGAAACAAGTGGAAGAGGAGGGAACAAGGTACACGCGTGGTATACACAAAGAGAAGATGACCTCAGCACTGTATTCAACATCCTCAACAAAGACTTCTTTATTATATTATAGAAAAGGTAGGAGGGGCGCAGCCTGGAGTACGCAGCGCCAGTATGCAACCCACACCTCCTCCAGCACAAGAAGATGCAGTGGATTGCAACAAGAGTAATGACGGAACTGAGAGAGAAACTGAAAGGAGAAATTATAAAGACAGACTTAAGAAGCTGAAACTAACAACTCTAAAAGACAGGACTAAAGGAGACATGATCGTACCATACAAAATACTCAGAGTGGACAAGAAGATATTTTTTTATGCGAAGAGAGGGAGGTAGAGTCATAGATGACAGATAAACATAGGGACGTTAGGAAGTATTTTTTTTCAATTGATGGATTAGTGAAACACACCAGATGAAGTGGTTGAGGCTAATACCATACACAGCTTCAAGAGTAAGAATGAGCGGGTCGAAGGCCAGAAGAAATAATTGAAACTGATCGGTAAGGGATGAAAGGTGAGACCAGGAACTGTGAATCAACTATTGCAAACACGATTAGGTTAGTACAACAAGGTGAGTCAACGGTTAATGCAACACACACACACACACACACAAACAAACACACACACACACACAAACACACACACACACAAACACACACACATACACACACACACACACAAACACACATGGTCTCATCTCTCACCTCGCCTAGTAACAAACAATTACCGTCATCATCATTCCCTCATCTCTAGGGAATTTCCACACCTACTATAGAAACTAGCTGCCTAGAAAACCATCCAGCTAACCAATCACCCAGCCAGCCAACTAGCCAGCTAAGAAAGCCAGTCAGGCCAACACCAGAAAGTGCCTGGGGGCCAGCCTGCATCACTGCCAGATCCGGTCCAGGTGCCTCTGACGTCAGAGGGACATATACTAGGTTAATGAGTGACAAGATGTGTGGTGGGAAGTACTGGCTTGTGTCACTCAACACCTCCCGTTGTAGGTCAGACTTGTGTGTTGTGTAGGTCAGACTGTGTGTTGTGTTGGTCAGACTGTGTGTTGTGTAGGTCAGACTGTGTGTTGTGTAGGTCAGACTGTGTGTTGTGTAGGTCAGACTGTGTGTTGTGTAGGTCAGACTGTGTTGTGTAGGTCAGACTGTGTGTTGTGTAGGTCAGACTGTGTGTTGTGTAGGTCAGACTGTGTGTTGTGTAGGTCAGACTGTGTGTTGTGTAGGTCAGACTGTGTTGTGTAGGTCAGACTGTGTGTTGTGTAGGTCAGACTGTGTGTTGTGTAGGTCAGACTGTGAGTTGTGTAGGTCAGACTGTGTGTTGTGTAAGTCAGACTGTGTTGTGTAGGTCAGACTGTGTGTTGTGTAGGTCAGACTGTGTGTTGTGTAGGTCAGACTGTGTGTTGTGTAGGTCAGACTGTGTGTGTAGTCAGACTGTGTTGTGTAGGTGCTGTGTAGTTGTGTGAGTCAGACTGTGTGTTGTGTAGGTCAGACTGTTGTTGTGTAGGTCAGACTGTGTGTTGTGTAGGTCAGACTGTGTGTTGTGTAGGTCAGACTGTGTGTTGTGTAGGTCAGACTGTGTGTTGTGTAGGTCAGACTGTGTGTTGTGTAGGTCAGACTGTGTGTTGTGTAGGTCAGACTGTGTGTTGTGTAGGTCAAGCTGGGTGCACCTTGACAGGTGGCTACCATGGTATACCTTGACAGGTGGCTACCATGGTATACCTAGGAAGGTATGGTCATGTATTATCCCTACTCATCGTATGGGTTTGGGATACCAACTCCACACATAATAAAGCTCTACATGATAAAGCTCATCTCAGAGCAAAACACGACTACAAAGCTCTACACTTAACACCTTTCTCTAACATAGACCTGTGGTGTCCCTTAAGACATCCCTCCTAAGGGATACCCTGAGGAATAGCTGGCATAGGGTGAACCAAGCGTGTTGACGCTATCCCTCACGTGAGGCAACCGATGGGAATACCAAAGAAGGTAGTGTGTCAGGCTTACAACCAAAATGACCAGGGTTAGATTTCCGGGCGGCAAGAGACGTATTAACGGGTCTTCCGCTGCCAGCATTTACCTAAACTCTTCACCAGTTTCCAATTTAACTTTACTACTGCCACTACCAGTGTGACCAATATGCTGTCATTAAAGGCTCAAAATAAAAAATAAATGCAAAATTCCAATTGACTAGTCGTGGTTCAAAACGTCCGTAGATCGTTCCGAGTTAGAGCAAATTTTCGTGAAAGGGGCAAATATCCCCGTCATTTAGGCAGAGAAATTAACTAGATTTTTAAGTCAGGCACTCAGGTACTGAAAGGTCATAACCATAGTAAGGTGACCCCAGAGTCTGGGGTCACAAATTCAGCCACCATGGAAAGGTGATCCCCCAGAGTCTGGGCTCACAAGGCAAGCCACCAAAGTAAGGTGACCCCCCAGAGTTTGGGGTTTGTGACCCCCTTGACAGGGTGTGTGTTGGTGTGGGTCGCGTCCTCCGTGCAACTCTTGGGTATCATTACTGCGGAGACGTTTCGCCCACCAGTAGCTAGAATAGTATTGGAGACAGTAAAGTCTCCAGTATTATTCTCTGTGAAGACAAATGTTATACAGTACCAAGACGATAGCAAGACAGACACAACTATAGAATACTGCCATCATTTGTTGGTGATCTGTGACTTGATAAAGCTCACTTTGTGAGCGAAACGTTGTCAATAAAGGCTTGCATTTGTGTCTTGCTTTTCCATTATTCTCAGAATTGGATTCATAAAGACACTGGTGGGCGAAACGTCCGGGCAATAAGGATACATAAGTGTTAAACATGTGTCTTATTATCTACTTGTCAGTGTTGTGGGCAGTGTTGTGGGAAGTGTTGAGGACAGTGCTGTTATCAGTGTTGTGGGAAGTGTTGATGTCAGTGTTGAGGAGAGGGAGGGCAGCGACCCTCCTAGTTGACTCACAACACTACCAGCACCACCGCCGCCGGAACACACTCATTCTCCAGCTTATCAAGAATCCGGTAAGAGTCTCATGATTCCTTGAAGTGTAAGCACGCGACTCCAATTTTCTAGTGGACTTCCCTAGTAGCTTTGTTTATTAATAGTCGGTCCTCCCTGCTCCTCTGTTTACCACACCTCCTCCCCATTACCTATCCTTCCTTCCTGTCCATCCAGTGCCAGTAACGGTGCCACTTTGTCTACCGCTGCCTAGCCTCATTACAGCCAGGAGTGACACTTCCTCTCTGCGACACCTCTTCCGACCGTGTTTCCTCCCAGCCAGATTAACCCATTACTGGGAAGCCCGATGGTCGTTCCTGCAACACCCACCCAGGGAAGGTAAACAAGCTTGATCCAAGGAAGGCAAGGGTAGGTTTCATTCATTGACGTTCCATACAGCATCAATCATAGTGACCACACTCACACACCATCTATAGTGACCACACTCACACACCATCCATAGTGACCACACTCACACACCATCCATAGTGACCACACTCACACACCATCCATAGTGACCACACTCACACACCATCCATAGTGACCACACTCACACACCATCCATAGTGACCACACTCACACACCATCCATAGTGACCACACTCACACACCATCCATAGTGACCACACTCACACACCATCTATAGTGACCACACTCACACACCATCCATAGTGACCACACTCACACACCATCCATAGTGACCACACTCACACACCATCTATAGTGACCACACTCACACACCATCCATAGTGACCACACTCACACACCATCCATAGTGACCACACTCACACACCATCCATAGTGACCACACTCACACACCATCCATAGTGACCACACTCACACACCATCCATAGTGACCACACTCACACACCATCCATAGTGACCACACTCACACACCATCCATAGTGACCACACTCACACACCATCCATAGTGACCACACTCACACACCATCCATAGTGACCACACTCACACACCATCCATAGTGACCACACTCACACACCATCCATAGTGACCACACTCACACACCATCCATAGTGACCACACTCACACACCATCTATAGTGACCACACTCACACACCATCCATAGTGACCACACTCACACACCATCCATAGTGACCACACTCACACACCATCCATAGTGACCACACTCACACACCATCCATAGTGACCACACTCACACACCATCCATAGTGACCACACTCACACACCATCCATAGTGACCACACTCACACACCATCCATAGTGACCACACTCACACACCATCCATAGTGACCACACTCACACACCATCCATAGTGACCACACTCACACACCATCCATAGTGACCACACTCACACACCATCCATAGTGACCACACTCACACACCATCCATAGTGACCACACTCACACACCATCCATAGTGACCACACTCACACACCATCCATAGTGACCACACTCACACACCATCCAGAGTGACCACACTCACACACCATCCAGAGTGACCACACTCACACACCATCCATAGTGACCACACTCACACACCATCCATAGTGACCACACTCACACACCATCCATAGTGACCACATTCACACACCATCCATAGTGACCACACTCGACGGTGTAGTAGTGAAATGAAGGTGATGTAATCAGTCGCTCAACCTTGGATAAACAGTATTTGAGGTGGTCAGTCCCTCAGCCTGGAGAAGACTTCAGCCTCATGGTCTGGAACAATATGAAGCTAAAGCATGGGAATAGTCTTAAATACAGTCGAATGTAAGGTTCAAGATCTGGAAGATGTTGCAGGGGACGGAATGCACTAGTAGAAGTAAGAAGGCAAGACTTGTGGAACATTGCAGTAGGCCTACTGGCCTATGCTAAGCAGGTCCCTCTGGAATCCAACCTTTCTCACTCATAACTAGTAGTAAACGATGAAGTGTGGAAGATGTCCTCTTTACCAAGATACCGTTGTGCTGAAGTAACTGAGTTCTTGTGGGTTACTGTGATGGGTACTCGTGAGTCCACACAGTCCAGTCACGTCTACTCATGAATCCATCCTTGCCAATGTCTATCAGTATCTTCTAAGTCCTGATCATGGCTCCTCTAGTTTTCTAATTATACTCGCCTACCTGTATCTACAGGGGTCGATTCACAGTCTCTGCATCTGCTAACACTAGGCTTTACTAATTCCTAGCCTCGAAGACTCTGCATACCCACTCCTGAAACTGCATAATATTTGCCTCCACTACGTTTTGTTCTCTTTCGTTACAGTCACTACACTGAGAGTAACGCAATTTTTTTTTCGGATCAGAGCTGTTAACCTGATTGCTTGGGTGTCAGCCGTGTATAACTGTATTATATAGTATAATTGTAATATATATATATATATATATATATATATATATATATATATATATATATATATATATATATATATGCTAGGAATTCGCAAGAACAGGCGAAATATTTACAAACACTGATCTCTGGCCGAAGGAGACTCGAACCTACGAACCTTGTAACAAGGTACGCAGTGCTTAACCGACTGTACCACACTGGTCCAATACCTTGGCGTCCAGCTCATGCTAGACGTTGATCCAAGGCAGCCAGCTTTCAGGCAGGTGGCATACAGCTTTTCATTTCATCCCCTGCATGCTTCGACACAGTTGTGCCGAAGCATGTGGTTAAGAACTGCGTACCTTGTTACAAGGTTCGTAGGTTCGAGTCTCCTTCGGCCAGAGATCAGTGTTTGTGAATATTTCGCCTGTTCTTGCGAATTCCTAGCGTATATATATATATATATATATATATATATATATTTTTTTATTTTTTTTATTAACACATCGGCCGATTCCCACCAAGGCAGGGTGGCCCGAAAAAGAAAACTTTCATCATCATTCACTCCATCACTGTCTTGCCAGAAGGGTGCTTTACACTACAGTTATAAAACTGCAACATTAACACCCTCCTTCAGAGTGCCGGCACTGTACTTCCCATCTCCAGAACTCAAGTCCGGCCTGCCGGTTTCCTGAATCCCTTCATAAATGTTACTTTGCTCACACTCCAACAGCACGTCAAGTTTTAAAAAACCATATGCCTCCATTCACTCCTATCAAATACGCTCACACATGCTTGCTGGAAGTCCAAGCCCCTCGCACACAAAACTTCCTTTACCCCTCCCTCCAACCTTTCCTAGGCCGACCCCTACCCCGCCTTCCCTCCACTACAGATTTATACACTCTCGAAGTCACTCTGTCTCGTTCCATTCTCTCTACATGTCCAAACCATCTCAACAACCCTCCTCAGCTCTCTGGACAATCGTTTTGGTAATCCCGCACCTCCTCCTAATTTCCAAACTCCGAATTCTCTGCATTATATTCACACCACACATTGACCTCAGACATGACATCTCCACTGCCTCCAGCCTTCTCCTCGTTGCAACATTCATCACCCATGCTTCACACCCATATAAGAGCGTTGGTATAACTATACTCTCATACATTCCCTCTTTACTTCCATGGACAAGGTTCTTTGTCTCCACAGACTCCGAAGTGCTCCACTCACCCTTTTCCCTCATCAATTCTATGATTCACCTCATCCTTCATAGACCCATCCGCCGACATGTCCACTCCCAAATATCTGAATACATTCACCTCCTCCATACTCTCTCCCTCCAATCTGATATCCAATCTTTTGTCACCTATTCTTTTTGTTATCCTCATCACCTTACTCTTTCCTATATTCACTTTCAATTTTCTTCTTTTACACACCCTACCAAATTCATCCACCAACCTCTGCAGCTTCTCTTCAGAATCTCCCAAAAGCACAGTGTCATCAGCAAAAAGCAACTGTGACAACTCCCACTTTGTATTTGCTTCTTTATCTTTTAGCCCAACACCTCTTACCAAGACCCTCGCATTCACTTCTCTTACAACCTCATCTATAAATATATTGAACAACCACTGTGACATCACACATCCTTGCCTAAGGCCCACTTTTACTGGGAAATAGTCCCCTTCCCTCCTACACACTCTAACCTGAGCCTCACTATCCTCATAAAAACTCTTCACTGCTTTCAGTAACCTTCCTCCTATTCCATACACCTGCAACATCTGCCACATTGCCCCCCTATCTACCCTATCATACGCCTTTTCCAAATCCATAAATGCCACAAAAACATCTTTACCCTTATCCAAATACTGTTCACCTATATGTTTCACTGTAAACACTTGGTCTACACACCCCCTACCTTTCCTAAAGCCCCTTGTTCATCTGCTATCCTGCTTTCTGTTTTACTCTTAATTCTTTCAATAATAACTCTACCATACACTTTACCAGGTACACTCAACAGACTTATTCCCTATAATTTTTGCACTCTCTTTTGTCCCCTTTGCCTTTATACAAAGGAACAATACACGCTCTCTGCCAATCCCTAGGTACCTTACCCTCTTCCATACATTTATTAAATAATAGCACCAACCACTCCAAAATTATATCCCCACCTGCTTTTAACATTTCTATCTTTATCCCATCAATCCCAGCTGCCTTACCCCTTTCATTCTACCCACTGCCTCACGAACTTCCCTACACCCACAACTGGCTCTTCCACACTCCTACAAGATGTTATTCCTCCTTGCCCTACACACGAAATCACAGCTTCCCCGTCTTCATCAACATTTAACAAATCCTCAAAATATTCTCTCCATCTTCCTGATACCTCTAACTCTCCATTTAATAACTCTCCTCTCCTATTTTTAACTGTCAAATCCATTTGTTCTCTAGGCTTCCTCAACTTATTAATCTCATTCCAAAACTTTTTCTTATTTTCAACAAAATTTGCTGATAACATCTCACCCACTCTCTCATCTGCTCTCTTTACATTGCTTCACCACTCTTTAACCTCTCTTTTCTCTCCATATACTCTTCCCTCCTTGCATCACTTCTACTTTGTAAAAACCTCTCATATATATATATATATATATATATATATATATATATATATATATATATATATATATATATATATATATATATATATATATATATGTCGTGCCGATTAGGTAAAACTTGAGATTTTGGCTTAAATAGCAACGCTCACCTTGCCATAAAAGACAAGTGAAAATTTGTGTATGCAATAATTTCGCCAAAATCATTCTGAACATAACGAAAAATATTTTTCATTGTGTTTGTTTATTATTAAATTAATGTTAACGTATCTAAAATATATTTAGTTGGGATAGGCTAAATTAAATTGCGTTTGTTGTAATAAGGTTAGGTAGGTTTTCAAAGTTTCTCTTGGTACAAAATTATAAATTTTTACATTATCATAAATGAAAAAAATATGTCTTTAAACGTATACTTCCTGAGATGTTCCCCAGCCTTCAACAGCCCTAAACTCGAGGAATACGACTCTCTCCTCAAGACCATGCTAGAGAGTGTATTGAATCTTTCCCTCGAAGATGGACAGTGGTTGCAAGCTTCACTTCCAGTCAGACTTGGGGGGCTGGGAGTACGCAAATCCTCCCAGATTGCCCTACCAGCCTTCTTATCCTCTTCCATAGCATCAAATGAGCTAATAAAACAAATTCTTCCATACAACCTCAGTGATTCAGCAGGAATACAGGACCCTAGCTACACCAGTGCCATCACTGAATGGGAGACTCTTGCTGCTCCAACACCAAAACCTAGTGAAGAACTGGCCTACAAACAGTCAAGCTGGGACAGCCCCATTGTTGAAAAGATACTTGCCAATATGCTCAGGGCCGTAACATCAGACAGGAGACTGCCCGTCTCCTAGCCGTGAGTGCACATCACTCTGGGGACTTCATCCAAACAGTTCCCATTTCGGCCATGGGAACACGCCTGGACCCTAAGACCCTTCGTATTGCAGTGGCTCTGCGCCTTGCTGCCCCATTCACACGGAATATACGTGTATTTGCGGCGATGCGCAAGCCGACCAATATGGTCTACATGGTCTTAACTGTTCTAAAACCAAGGGTTGGCATGCAAGACACAATGAGGTCAACGACATCATAAAGAGAACCCTCGCTACAGCTGGATGCCCAGCCGAGAGAGAGCCTCGATCACTAGCAGCCAACAACGCCCACAACCCAGCAAACCGCCCCGACGGGATCACCATCTATCCTTGGAAGAATGGCAAGCTCTTAGCATGGGATTATACCTGCGTGTCGACACTGGCTGACACCTACATCCATCACAGTGTTGGGCGACAGGGAGGAGCTGCTGACCACAGAGAGGAGTACAAGATCGGCAAGTACAGGGACATAAGCCAACAGTATAAATTTGTCCCAGTGGGATCAGAGACCTTGGGAGCGTGGGGAAAAAATGCAACACGTTTCCTTAAAGAGCTGGGTTCCAGACTCATCGACACCACCAGGGACCCAAGGGCAGCCACGTTCATGTTCCAGCGTCTCAGCGTGGCCATCCAGAGAGGAAACGCATGCTGCATACTCGGCTCGCGTCCGGCTTCGGAGGAGCTGGTGGAGATTCATAATCTTTGACATATTGTACCATTGTATTCATGTTCATGTTTGTGTGTTTTATAAATGTATTCTGTCTATTAATAAAGCATTTATATGTATGTATGTGTGTATATAGGATGGGGTGGTAGGAGAAGTGGAATATTCAAACGGCTTCAGGAAGAAATCCAAATATTCTTCCTTGATGCCTTTTATCCACTTTTCCGAGGCTATGGGTCCACAATTTGCACTAGAGGTGGACCCCATTCTATATTTAAAAAAAAAAAAATATATATATATATATTTATATATATATATATATATATATTTATATATATATATTTATATATATATATATATATATATATATATATATATATATATATATATATATATATATATATATATATATAGGGTCCACTTCTGGTACAAATTGTGGGACCCATTGCCTCGGAGAAGTGGATAAAAGGCTTCAAGGAAGAATATTTGGATTTCTTCCTGAAGCCATTTGAATATTCCACTTCTCCTACCACCCCATCTTTTATTTTTTTTTACCAATAGGTATATTTTATAACATAATATGGTACAAAAGATTTAAGAGATACATTGTTGATATAAAGATGGCATATACAGTACACGAGGTGTGAGAGATACATGTCTAGTACATATTGTTACATGTTTGTCACTGATTATAATGTGAAAATCTCATCCAGCTCCGAGCTGGAGCGCGTGCCCAGAATACAGCATGCATTACCCCTCTGAACAGCAGTGCTGATTCGCTGGAGCAGAAAACTAGCTGCCCTGAGATCCCTAGTTACCCTGTTGAGTCTTTTGCCCAGCTCCTTGAGGAACTTAGATGCACTCTTTTCCCATGAGCCAAGGATCTCTGAGCCTATGGGAACAAACATATAATGATGGGCAAGTTCTCCGTATATTCTCAACTTTTGGGACTCCCTGAAGGTGGCAGCTGCCCCTCCTTCCTCCCTGGTGTATTAGAGATAGGTATCAGCCAAGGTAGATGCACATGTGTAGTCCCACACCACCTGCTTGCCGTCTGTCCAGGCTTGAAGGGTGATACCATCTGGATGCTTTTGGCTGCCATCAGATCTGCATAGTTGGGGTGGCTCCCTTACTGCTGGGCATCCGGCTGTTGTGAGGCTCCTCTTGATAATGTTATTAACCTCTTCATGTCTTGCAATCTTTCCCTTGGATTTACGACACACAAGACCATGGTACCCGAATCGGTCTTTTGCTTCACTGCCACAAATACACCTGTGTTCGGCGAGAATAGGGGCGGCAAGTCGAAGGGCAACACCAATGCGGATGGTCTGTGGGTCGAGGCGTGTGCCAAAGGCTGGAGTTGGGAACAGCCAAAAGAAAGTCCCCTGCATGAGGAGCTCTCACTGCAAGGAGGCGGGCTCTATCCTTCCCTGACACACTCTGAAACATTGCTGAGGCTATATTCTCTACTATTGGGCCATCCCAGTGCGACTGTTTGTAGCTGTTGGGGGGAGCAGGCCTGGTTTAACACACACGTACTTGTGTGTTAAAAAGGTGGGGAGGACAGGAGGGAGAGAGAGAGCACCACACACACACTCACGATACGATAAGGCTCATGGAGCCGGGAGAAAGGGGCTCTAGTAGCGACCAGCGAAGAGTTGGAGGGCCAGGAGCTGTGAATCGACCCATGCAACCACACATAGGTTAGTACACACACACACATCCGTGTCAGGCAGTGTGTGTGTGTGTGTGTGTGTGTAGGCAGGTGACACCGCCCCCTTCCCTGACCAGTGAACCCACCCTGCAATTATACCTGCCTTCCCTGCCAGCATATATGGCATATCATCCCCCGTACATGGTATACCTTTCCCTCCTCCCTCGCAAGCGCCCATATACGGCTCCCCACGCACCGATACACCATATATCTTTTTTGAGGTACATAATATTACTGCCATTAATTGATGAAGATTGTGGTGTAAGTAAGCAGGTTAAGCTGGAGTCAGGAGGGACCAAGCTTGATGTCCGCCGCCTGGGTTAACACAAACATTTGTTTATATCTTATTGATATGTGAAAGACTGAGTCAACACTGCCTGTCCCTTGATGTCTGCTGATGATCATTGATTATGTGGCGTGGGAGAGAGAGTAGAGAGAGAGAGAGAGAGAGAGAGAGAGCTCTCATCCACACTAAAGTATTTCTTACATCTCTGGCTCAATTTAATGTCTACTTTCTATAACCCTGGTTTAGGGTTCCAGCGCAATCTACGTATTTTTCTTGCCAATACCACTGAATATCATGTATGTTGTGATCATATCTCCAATGCCTCATTTCTTCAGTATTAACCTTGGTTCTCTGCAGCTTCGAATAGACGTGAAGGTGCTGAGGTGGGGGCTTCATGCTAGTACTGCTTACTCAAACAATGGCCTACCTTGGTGACTTTATTATGGTTGTTGAACGAAATTACTGTGTTGGTTAGTGTTGCACACCTCTCGCACCTCTCTGTTTACTTACTGTGTTCATGAATTAGACACGTGGAATACATGGACACGTGCAATACATGGAAATGTTTATTTTGAAGAAGCTTCGCCAAGAGAATTTTTCAGTTCAATTTAAAATATCATAGGGAAGGCAGTGGATGATGAGGTAATCAGTCCCTCAGCCTTGAAGGTGTTCGCTACCTTAGTGTTGATGAATCTGAAACAGTGACAGGTAAATGGGTACCTATATACTGAGTCCGTTGAAGCGCAGCAGTTGAAGCCACGTCAGAGGTGGGCGGGACCCACTAGTGGAAGTAGGTCATGCCCTAGAGTTGGGTCAGAGGTCAACTAACAGGTCGTAGAAAATATCCTCTGTACCAAGATTCCATAGTGTCGATGTGCCAGACACGTATCACAATATTAACAATACGCCATACCGAGGAGTTGATGAATCAGACACATGCGCAACACCTGTGGTGGGTACCGCCCATCTACGACGATGCCTTCAACTACTGCACCTCCTCTAACTGTAGTATACAAGCTTCCATCTTCAATTCTCCATCACCCACACAACACCTGCACGAGGAGAGGGAAACTCCATCACTCCCACAACACCTGCACGAGGCGAGGGAAGCTCCATCACTCCCACAACACCTGCACGAGGAGAGGGAAGCTCCATCACTCCCACAACACCTGCACGAGGAGAGGGAAGCTCCATCACCCACACAACACCTGCACGAGGAGAGGGAAGCTCCATCACTCCCACAACACCTGTACGAGGAGAGGGAAGCTCCATCACTCCCACAACACCTGCACGAGGAGAGGGAAACTCCATCACCCACACAACACCTGCACGAGGAGAGGGAAGCTTCATCACCCCACAACACCTGCACGAAGAGAGGGAAACCCATCACCCACACAACACCTGCACGAGGAGAGTTAAGCTTCATCACCCCCACAACACCTGCACGAGGGAGGGAAGCTCCATCACTCCCACAACACCTGCACGAGGAGAGGGAAGCTCCATCACTCCCACAACACCTGCACGAGGAGAGGGAAACTCCATCACCCACACAACACCTGCACGAGGAGAGGGAGCTCCATCACCCACACAACACCTGAACGAGGAGAGGGAAGCTCCATCACTCCCACAACACCTGCACGAGGAGAGGGAAGCTCCATCACTCCCACAACACCTGCACGAGGAGAGGGAAGCTCCATCACCCACACAACACCTGCACGAGGAGAGTTAAGCTTCATCACCCCTACAACACCTGCACGAGGAGAAGCTCCATCACCCCACAACACCTGCACGAGGAGAGGGAAGCTTCATCACTCCCAAAACACCTGCACGAGGAGAGGGAAGCTCCATCACTCCCACAACACCTGCACGAGGAGAGGGAAGCTCCATCACTCCCACAACACCTGCACGAGGAGAGGGAAACTCCATCACACACAACACCTGCACGAGGAGAGGGAAGCTCCATCACTCCCACAACACCTGCACGAGGAGAGGGAAGCTCCATCACTCCCACAACACCTGCACGAGGAAAGGGAAACTCCATCACTTCTACAACACCTGCACGAGGAGAGGGAAACTCCATCACCCACACAACACCTGCACGAGGAGAGTTAAGCTTCATCACCCCCACAACACCTGCACGAGGAGAGGGAAGCTCCATCACTCCCACAACACCTGCACGAGGAAAGGGAAGCTCCATCACTCCCACAACACCTGCACGAGGAGAGGGAAACTCCATCACCCACACAACACCTGCACGAGGAGAGTTAAGCTTCATCACCCCACAACTCCTGCACGAGGAGAGGGAAGCTCCATCACTCCCACAACACCTGCACGAAGAGAGGGAAGCTCTATCACCCACACAACACCTGCACGAGGAGAGTTAAGCTTCATCACCCCACAACACCTGCACGAGGAGAGGGAAACTCCATCACCCACACAACTCCTGCACGAGGAGAGGGAAGCTCCATCACTCCCACAACACCTGCACGAGGAGAGGGAAGCTCTATCACCCACACAACACCTGCACGAGGAGAGTTAAGCTTCATCACCCCCACAACACCTGCACGAGGAAAGGGAAGCTCCATCACCCACACAACTCCTGCACGAGGAGAGGGAAGCTCCATCACTCCCACAACACCTGCACGAGGAGAGGGAAGCTCCATCACTCCCACAACACCTGCACGAGGAGAGGGAAGCTCCATCACTCCCACAACACCTGCACGAGGAGAGGGAAGCTCTATCACCCCCACAACACCTGCACGAGGAGAGGGAAGCTCCATCACTCCCACAAGACCTGCACGAGGAGAGGGAAACTCCATCACCCACACAACACCTGCACGAGGAGAGAGAAGCTCCATCACTCCCACAACACCTGCACGAGGAGAGGGAAGCTCCGTCCCTCCCACAACACCTGCACGAAGAGAGGAAACTCCATCACCCACACAACACCTGCACGAGGAGAGAGAAGCTCCATCACTCCCACAACACCTGCACGAGGAGAGGAAGCTCCATCACTCCCACAACACCTGCACGAGGAGAGGGAAACTCCATCACGCAGACAACACCTGCACGAGGAGAGAAGCTCCATCACTCCCACAACACCTGCACGAGGAGAGGGAAGCTCCATCACCCCCACAACACCTGCACGAGGAGAGGAAGCTCCATCACTCCCACAACACCTGCACGAGGAGGGAAGCTCCATCACCCACACAACACCTGCACGAGGAGAGGGAAGCTCCATCACTCCCACAACACCTGCACGAGGAGAGGGAAGCTCCATCACCACCACAACACCTGCACGAGGAGAGGGAAGCTCCATCACTCCCACAACACCTGCACGAGGAGAGGGAAGCTCCATCACTCCCACAACACCTGCACGAGGAGAGGGAAGCTCCATCACCCACACAACACCTGCACGAGGAGAGGGAAGCTCCATCACTCCCACAACACCTGCACGAGGAGAGGGAAGCCCATCACCCCACAACTCCTGCACGAGGAGAGTTAAGCTTCATCCCCCACAACACCTGCACGAGGAGAGGGAAGCTCCATCACCCCCACAACACCTGCACGAGGAGAGTTAAGCTTCATCACCCCCACAACACCTGCACGAGGAGAGGGAAGCTCCATCACTCCCACAACACCTGCACGAAGAGAGGGAAACTCCATCACTCCCACAACACCTGCACGAGGAGAGTTAAGCTTCATCACTCCCACAACACCTGCACGACGAGAGGAAGCTCCATCACTCCCACAACACCTGCACGAGGAGAGGAAACTCCATCACTCCCACAACACCTGCACGAGGAGAGGGAAACTCCATCACTCCCACAACACCTGCACGAGGAGAGGGAAGCTCCATCACCCCCACAACACCTGCACGAGGAGAGTAAAACTTCATCACTCCCACAACACCTGCACGAGGAGAGGGAAGCTCCATCACTCCCACAACACCTGCACGAGCAGAGGGAAGCTCCATCACACCCACAACACCTGCACGAGGAGAGGGAAGCTCCATCACCCCACAACACCTGCACGAGGAGAGGGAAGCTCCATCACCCCACAACACCTGCACGAGGAGAGGGAAGCTCCATCACCCCCACAACACCTGCACGAGGAGAGGGAAGCTCCATCACCCCACAACACCTGCACGAGGAGAGGGAAGCTCCATCACCCCCACAACACCTGCACGAGGAGAGGGAAGCTCCATCACCCCCACAACACCTGCACGAGGAGAGGGAAGCTCCATCACCCCCACATGCTTGCTCTCCCACCTCACCAACCCTCACAAGTGTAACAACTTCAGAGAAACTACTTCTCTCCTTCTCTCACTCATCCATCCCAACCCCAGATGTGGCAACAGTGAACACTATCCTCCATACACACACACCATCCTCCCTACACACACACCATCCTCCCTACACACACCATCCTCCCTACACACACACCATCCTCCCTACACACACACCATCCTCCCTACACACACACCATCCTCCCTACACACACACCATCCTCCCTACACACACACCATCCTCCCTACACACACACCATCCTCCCTACACACACACACCATCCTCCCTACACACACACAATCCTCCCTACACACACACACCATCCTCCCTACACACACACACCATCCTCCCTACACACACACCATCCTCCCTACACACACACCATCCTCCCTACACACACACACCATCCTCCCTACACACACACCCATCCTCCCTACACACAACCATCCTCCCTACACACACACCATCCTCCCTACGCACACACCATCCTCCCTACGCACAACCATCCTCCCTCACACACACACCATCCTCCCTACACACACACACCATCCTCCCTACACACACACCATCCTCCTGACACACACACACACAATCCTCCCTACACACACACCATCCTCCTGACACACACAGACACAATACTCCCTACACACACACCATCCTCCCTACACATACACAATCCTCCCTACACACACACACCATCCTCCCTACACACACACCATCCTCCCTACACACACACCATCCTCCCTACACACACACACCATCCTCCCTACACACACATTCTCACACACACCATCCTCCCTACACACACACACCATCCTCTACACACACACATCACACACACACAATCCTCCCTGCCACACACACCATCCTCCCTACACACACACACACACATCCTCCCTACACACACAATTCCCCCCACCATCTCCCTACACACACACACCATCCTCCCTACACACACAACCATCCTCCCTACACACACACAATCCTCCTCTACACACACACATCCTCCTACACACACACACATCCTCCTTCACACACACAACATCTCCTTACACACACACACATCCTCCTTACACACACACAATCTCCTCCACACACACACACAATCTCTCCCTACACACACACACCATCCTCCCTACACACACACACAATCCTCCCTACACACACACACAATCCTCCCTACACACACACACAATCCTCCCTACACACACACACAATCCTCTACACACACACACACCATCCTCCCTACACACACACACAATCCTCCCTACACACACACACCAATCCTCCTACACACACACAACCTCCTCCCACACACACACAATCCTCCCTCACACACACACCATCCTCCTACACACACAACCATCCTCCCTACACACACAAACCATCCTCCCTACACACACCATCCTCCCTACACATACCATCCTCCCACACACACACACCATCCCTACACACACACCACGTCCTACCACAATCCTCCCTCACACACCATCCTCCCTACACACACCATCCTCCCACACACACACAATCCTCCAAAACACCATCCTCCTACACACACACACCATCCTCCCTACACACACACCATCCTCCCTACACACACAATCCTCCCTACACCCATCTCTCAACACACCATCCTCCCACACACACACAAATCCTCCCTACACACACACAATCCTCCCTACACACACACACAATCCTCCCTACACACACAATCCTCCTCACACACACACCATCCTCCCTACACACACAATCCTCCCTACACACACACACCATCCTCCCTACACACACACACCATCCTCCTACACACACACCATCCTCCCTACACACACACACATCCTCCCTACACACACACCATCCTCCCTACACACACACCATCCTCCCTACACACACACCATCCTCCCACACACACCATCCTCCCTACCACACACCATCCTCCCTACCACACACCATCCTCCCTACACACACACACCATCCTCCCACACACACACATCCTCCTGACACACACACACAATCCTCCCTACACACACACATCCTCCTACACACACACACATACTCCCTACACACACACCATCCTCCCACACACACACCATCCTCCTACACACACACAATCCTCCCTACACACACACCATCCTCCTACACACACACACCATCCTCCCCACACATACACCATCCTCCTACACACACACACACATCCTCCCTACACACACACCATCCTCCTACACACACACACATACTCCTACACACACACCATCCTCCCTACACATACACAATCCTCCCTACACACACACACCATCATCCCTACACACAACACCATCCTCCCTACACACACACCATCCTCCCTACCACACACACCTCCTCCCTACACACACACCATCCTCCCTACACACACACACATCCTCCTGACAACACACACCATCCTCCCTACACACACACACCATCCTCCACACACACACACAATCCCCTCACACACACACCATCCTCCCACACACACAATCCTCCCACACACACACACAATCCTCCCTACACACACACATCCTCCTACACACACACACCATCCTCCCTACACACACACACCATCCTCCCACACACACACACCATCCTCCCACACACACACACCATCCTCCTCACACACACCATCCTCCTACACACACACAATCCTCCCTACACACACACACATCCTCCTACACACACACACATCTCCCTACACACACACACACATCCTCCCTACACACACACACCTCCTCCCACACAACCCCCACACACACCATCCTCCCTACACACACACACCATCCTCCCACACACACCAATCCTTTCCCACACACACACCATCCTCCTACACACACACACAATCCTCCTCACACACACACACAATCCCCTCACACACACACACACAACTCCTTCCACACACACACCATCTCCTCCCTACACACACACATCCTCCCTACACACACACACCATCCTCCCTACACACACACACCATCCTCCACAACACACACACCATCCTCCCTGACACACACACACACATCCCACACACACACCATCCTCCCTACACACACACCATCCTCCCTACACACACACCATCCTCCCTACACACACACCATCCTCCCTACACACACACAATCCTCCTACACACACACATCCTCCCTACACACACACACACAATCCTCCTACACACACACATCCTCCCTACACACACACAATCCTCCCTACACACACAACTCCTCCACACACACAATCCTCCCTACACACACACACAAATCCTCCTACACACACACACCATCCTCCCTACACATACACAATCCTCCCTACATACACATCCTCCCTACACACACACATCCTCCACACATACACAAACCTCCCTACACACACACACCATCCTCCCTAACACACACACCATCCTCCCTACACACACACCATCCTCCTCACACACACACATCCTCCTACACACACAACCATCCTCCCTACACACACCACACATCCTCCCTACACACACACACCATCCTCCCTACACACACAACATCCTCCTACACACCATCCTCCACACACACCATCCTCCTACACACACACACCATCCTCCCTACACACACACCATCCTCCTGACACACACACACACATCCTCCCTACACACACACCATCCTCCCACACACACACAAAAAATCCTCCTACACACACACCATCCTCCCTACACACACACACCATCCTCCTGACACACACACACATCCTCCCTACACACACACACCATCCTCCTGACACACACACACACAATCCTCCCGACACACACACCATCCTCTCTACACACACACCATCCTCCTGACACACACACCATAATCCTCCCTACACACACACACCATCCTCCTGACAACACACACACAATCCTCCCTACACACACACACACTATCCTCCTACACACACCATCCTCCGACACAAGCACACACACCATCCCCTGACACAAACACACACACACACCCATCCTTCCTCACACACACACCATCCCTCTGACACAAACACACACACACACCATCCTTCCTACACACACACCATCCTCCCACACACACACACACACACCATCCTCCCTACACACACACCATCCTCCCTACACACACCTTCACAGCCAAACATGGCTAGTCAGTTTCCCAGGATGCAGCCAGCATAATCTAGGGTGGAGGCACACTGCTGATGTATCTAATTTTCTTGACAAAATACCAGCAACCCTATTCTGCATACACCTCCACACCCCTGCGCCACCCCCCTCCCAAACACCCCCTACTACATCCTCTCCCCACATCCCCAGTGTACACGACTCTGTACACATCCCAGTGTACAGACTCAGTGACATCCCCAGTGTACACGACTCAGTGCACATCCCCAGTGTACACGACTCAGTGCACATCCCCAGTGTACACGACTCAGTGCACATCCCCAGTGTACACGACTCAGTGCACATCCCCAGTGTACACGACTCAGTGCACATCCCCAGTGTACACGACTCAGTGCACATCCCCAGTGTACACGACTCAGTGCACATCCCCAGTGTACACGACTCAGTGCACATCCCCAATGTACACGACTCAGTACACATTCCCAGTGTACACGACCAGTGCACATCCCAGTGTACACGACACAGTGCACATCCCAGTGTACACGACACAGTACACATCCCCAGTGTACACGACACAGTGCACATCCCCAGTGTACACGACACAGTGCACATCCCCAGTGTACACGACACAGTGCACATCCCCAGTGTACACGACACAGTGCACATCCCAGTGTACACGACACAGTGCACATCCCAGTGTACACGACTCAGTACACATCCCCAGTGTACACGACCAGTACACATCCCCAGTGTACACGACTCAGTCACATCCCCAGTGTACACGACACAGTGCACATCCCAGTGTACAGACCTGGTGCACATCCTCAGTGTACGACACAGTGCACATCCCCAGTGTACACGACTCAGTGCACATCCCCAGTGTACACGACTCAGTACACATCCCCAGTGTACACGACTCAGTACACATCCCCAGTGTACACGACTCAGTACACATCCCCAGTGTACACGACTCAGTACACATCCTCCAGGTCATAACTGAGAATATCTCACTCACCGTCTCTGAAAGATAGCTCAAGACATGACACAACAACACAGTAATAACAACAATGGAACACAAATATAAACCAGGGAACGGGTGGGGTTTGAATACATGGCGAGTGAGTGGTAAAACTGCAGGCGAGTGCGTAAGCCACTAAGTCAGCTGGCTACAATATTATTGGTTTCAAACCCCACCCGTACCCTGGTTTGTTTGAAATCGTGTTAATGCGATTTCGTGAGTCAAAACAAATATAAGTGAAGCATCAAAGAGAGTGACATAAGAACGTGTGGCCAAGGTATCACAGGATGTAGCAGCCATAAGTCAGTTGAAATTAACAGGAACTATAACAGAAGACGTTATTCCCACCAGGGTACCAACTAACAAAGAAACAGGAGGTGTAGGAGTGTCACTGTTGATGAGACGTGCGTCATGGAACAGCTGAGTGACATGCACAGAAGAGACATGACGAGCTACACAGTAATAATAATAATATCTTTATGTCTACAAGTACATGTACAAGGTATACAGGCTCTAGCTGACATCAATGACATACTACTATACAGAAAGCCCTTGTTATGCTGAGCATTTCGGGCAAATTAGGTCAATTTTGTCCTCAGGATGCGACCCACACCAGTCGACTAACACCCAGGTACCTAATTTACCGATAGGTGAACATGGACAGCAGATGTCTTAAGGAAACACGTCCAAATGTTTCCACCCATACAGGGGATCGACCCCGACCTCAGTGTGTGAGCTGAGTGCGCTAGCAATCGAGCTACAGGTACCGTAGGTAGTACTCTACAACATAAGTGTACCTACTGTGTAGTTCAAAGTATTAGTAACTGTACTCTATAAGTCACCATCATGCACTAAGAGACAGAGACACCAGTATGTAGACTACAACATTATAAATGCCATCGAGAAAGAGCCTAGGGGGCCAAGACTTTATACAAGACATTAATTAGTCAGACCTGGCACAGAGATCACACCTGAGTCAACGTGTACAGACAAGTAAGCAAGCCGAAAGGTTCGGGTCGAGATGTGCTCTGAACCTGGTAGATCTAACCTACGAAAAGAGAGTTGAAGAACTGAAACTTGATGACCACAGACTCGGGTTCTTCAATTATTTTCCCTTCACGACCCTGTGTAATAATATCACGCCTTCACAACCCTATACCCGTTGAGGAATGGGACACTTGTGCAACATTTGGCAATACCGAGGAAATGTTTCGCCAGCCAGTTTGAGGTAATCAGTCTCTCAGCCAGGCTAAGCGACGGATTACCTCAAACTCCTCATCTTCCATTGTTCTTTTCTGTATTGAACTGATGAGGTCCCTGGCTAGCGAAACGTTTCCTCAATAAAGATTTTTAAACGTTGCACAAGTGTATGAATCCTAAACTTGTCATTTTTTTAAATCATTTATATCACCCTATACCCGTGTTTACTCTACAACTTCCGACTCAATAGAGTCGAATCATACTGCAGTAAATTAAGGAGACTGAGTCTATTAATGAAATATCCAAAATATAGAACTAAGGAATCAGTTTGAAAGTGAGCAGCTGAGTGTGAGTTATGAGTCTGCTTGTTACTGTGTGTCCCCTGTGTGTCCCCTGAGGTTCCCTGTGTGTCCCCTGTGTGTCCCCTATGGTTCACACGATGGTACTTTGTATATCCTCTGACTCTGACTAATTTCGTCACAATGGAAAATCCCAACTTGACACATTATGTAACTTGACGTAGGAGGAAGCAGGAGCAAAACGTTCACGTTACTTGAAAGTGGATATTATGAAACACATCTGGAGTGATGACATGATTGATGATGCGTCTCATTCTTAATGTTTTGTTACAGGTGAGGTTCATTACCTGGCTCAGGTGCCACGTTCAACCACACCATGGATTAAGGAATGACAATAACACGCACTAAGCGGGTTCTGCAACAACTCAAGATTCATATATTTCAAAAGGAAAATATGTTTTTACATATTGCTTTTCTTTTAAAATCTTCAAACGTCTCATGTGAAAAAACAGTGAACCAAATTGGCAAAGCAGAGATGAAAATGAATAACACTTTCCACGTTATTCACACTTCCTTCTTGATTCTAGCATCGGGCGACACGTCCATCGTAGAATTACAGAAGCCACACACACACACACACACACACACACACACACATACAAAGTAAGTAGCGGCCGGTGAAGAGGAGGGGCCAGGAGCTGTGACTCGACCCCTGCAACCACAACTAGGTGAGTACATCCCAAACACACAAAAAGGTCCAAGTGTCTATCGACAAATGCCTATGACAACTAGTAACTACACACACACACACAAAGTACTCAGATGACTTGATACAGCGGACACACACACACACACACACACACATACAAGGTATTCAGATGACTTGATACAGCGGACACACACACAAGATACTCAGATGA
Organism: Cherax destructor; assembly: GCA_009830355.1. Lineage (NCBI taxonomy): Eukaryota > Metazoa > Arthropoda > Malacostraca > Decapoda > Parastacidae > Cherax > Cherax destructor. Next base: position 211,338 of record WNWK01000551.1, on the reverse strand, counting down.
CTTGATACAGCGGACACACACACACACACACACACACACACACACACACACACACTGGCTTCTCGAATTTAACCCCACCAAATGCAAAGTCATGAAGATCGGAGAAGGGCAAAGAAGACCGCTGACAGAGTACAGGCTAGGTGGACAAAGGCTACAAACCTCATCAAAGGAGAAAGACCTTGGGGTGAGTATAACACCAAGCACGTCTCCGGAAGCACACATCAATAGATAACCGCGGCAGCATATGGGCGACTGGCAAACCTAAGATTAGCGTTCCGTTACCTTAACAAGGAATCGTTCAAGACACTGTATACCGTATACGTCAGGCCCATACTAGAGTATGCAGCACCAGTCTGGAACCCACACCTGGTCAAGCACGTCAAGAATTAGAGAAAGTGCAAAGGTTTGCGACAAGGTTAGTTCCACAACTCAGGGACTGCCTATGAAGAAAGGTTGAGGGAAATAGGACTAACAAACTGGAGGAAAGAAGGGTCAGAGGAGACATGATAACGACATACAAAATACTGCGGGAATCGACAAGGTAGATAGTGACAGGATGTTCCAGAGAGGGAACACAGAAACAAGGGGACACAACTGGAAGCTGAAGACTCAGATGAGTCAGAGGGATGTTAGGAAGCAATTATTCAGCCATAGAGTAGTTAGGAAGTGGAATAGTTTAGCGAACGATATAGTGGAGGCGGGAACCATACATAGTTTTAAGACAAGGTATGATAAAGCTCACGGAGCAGGAGAGCAGAGACCCAGTAGCGGACAGTGCAGAGGCGGGGCCAGGAGCTGAGTCTCGACCCCTGCAACCACAATTAGGTGAGTACAATTAGGTGAGTACACACACACACACACACACATGAAGATCGGAGAAGGGCAAAGAAGACCGCTGACAGAGTACAGGCTAGGCGGACAAAGGCTACAAACCTCGGCAAAGGAGAAAGACCTTGGAGTGAGTATAACGCCAAGCACGTCTCCGGAGGCACACATCAACCAGATAACTGCGGCAGCATATGGGCGACTGGCAAACCTAAGATTAGCGTTCCGTTACCTAAACAAGGAATCGTTCAAGACACTGTATACCGTGTACGTCAGGCCCATACTAGAGTATGCAGCACCAGTCTGGAACCCACACCTGGTCAAGCACGTAAAGAAACTAGAGAAAGTGCAAAGGTTTGCGACAAGGTTAGTTCCACAACTCAGGGGTCTGTCCTATGAAGAAAGGTTGAGGGAAATAGGACTAACAACACTGGAGGAAAGAAGGGTCAGAGGAGACATGATAACGACATACAAAATACTGCGGGGAATTGACAAGGTAGACAGTGACAGGATGTTCCAGAGAGGGAACACAGAAACAAGGGGACACAACTGGAAGCTGAAGACTCAGATGAGTCAAAGGGATGTTAGGAAGCATTTCTTCAGCCATAGAGTAGTCAGGAAATGGAATAGTCTAGAGAAAGATATAGTGGAGGCAGGAACCATACATAGTTTTAAGACGAGGTATGATAAAGCTCATGGAGCAGGGAGAGCAGAGACCCAGTAGCGGACAGCGAAGAGGTGGGGCCAGGAGCTGAGTCTCGACCCCTGAAACCACAATTAGGTGAGTACACACACACAAACACATGGTGGCTAGCGCTCTTGCTTCACGAACGGAGGGACCGGGTTCAATTCCCGGCGGGGCCGAAACATTTCGAAGTGTTTCGTTACACATACATACAACAGGCCTAGTGTCTAATCGACATGTGCCTAGGACAAAATGGTAACTAACAAGGTACTCAGATGACTTGATACAGCGGACACACACACACTGGTAGGCTGGAATCAGCAACAAGGCGTCACAGCTGCAAATGAAAAATGCAAGGAATAAAGAGTCACAATACCGTGAGAGGAAGAATACACAAATAACCCGCACAGAGGAGACCAACTCATGTTAATGGTCTGTGTTGGGCCGTAACGTCATCCTATTTTCAGTGTCCTATGTGAGGGATATTGGTGTAAAAATGCAAATGTACCACAAGAACATCGGGAAATGTTTATTCAGTCTGTGTAAGGACAAGAAATGGAATGAAAGTGGTAGAAGCAGACACCACACACAGTATATAATAGGTATAACAAGGCACGGAACTACTGACATGGATCGTAGTAGCTAATTTAATTGGGTTCAAGCTCTAAACCCAACAACTTAAGATATGAGCAACAATTAATCACCATTATTGTTGAAACGTTTCGCCTGTGCTGCAGGCTTCTTCAGTTGAATACGGAAGAATGTTTTGCTGGAGACAGTAGAAGTGTAGGAGTAATTCTGAGGTGACAGATGTTGAGGTGATCATGTCCCTGGTGACGGAGGGACTCATCACCGCAAAATTCATCTCGAGATTATTTGCAAACACTACATTACAAAATATACGATAATTAACAAGCCCGTAGGATGCCCAGCATTTGCAAGAAATCTTAGTCTAGTTTCTAAGAATTACTTACTTTGATTTATTAGCAGAAACTTACAAAAAAATATACCGGATAAACAAAAATAAAAAATAATTGTCTAGTGGTATTAGAGTAATTGGATGTAATTTATGAACGTACATTACAGAATAATGTAATTTACTGACGTTTATGTCAGCAGACTTCTCCGTTGCTTCTACTCGACTCTTATGATCGCATGTATTCCACTGAACTTTTTCCCCACAACATTAATGTTATATTATACCGACAAGTTGTTGAATTAGACACATGCGCAACAACTGCCTATCTTTATTAAGCAGACGTTTCGCCAACCAGCGGCTCTATCAATAACGAAGACTGGTGCTAAAGATACCCAGCTGAATGTTTACACTATAAAGATACCCAAGTGGTGAACCAATGTCTCTTACCCATCTACCTGTGGTACTGTACACCTATTATGATACCCGCGGGCTAACATTAGGAGAGTACAAACACCAACAATATACTGAATACCCACATGAAGAGTACAAACACCAACAATATACTGAATACCCACATGAAGAGTACAAACAACAACATACGGAAGACCCACATATTAAGACCTAAGTCAAGACCAAACGCTTAGACCGTTAGTAAAAATAATTATTGTTCTTGAATTACACGTAAATAAACGTCGAGGAGCCTGGTGCGGGGGGGGGGGGTGCCTCACACCAGGAAACCTCTTCCCAACACTCCATATATAGTAACATTAATGAACCTAACAAAAAACATTATCCAAACTGCTTTTTATAAAACTTTGAAAAGTGGTTCGTTGTGACCACTGCTCTGCCCAGCGTATAGTATAATGTTTCATATACCAGTATATATATATATATATATATATATATATATATATATATATATATATATATATATATATATTTAGAGTTTATACGAGGATAGTGAGGCTCAGGTTAGAGTGTGTAAGAGAGAGGGAGATTATTTCCCAGTAAAAGTAGGCCTTAGACAAGGATGTGTGATGTCACCATGGTTGTTCAATATATTCATAGATGGAGTTGTAAGAGAAGTGAATGTCGGGTGTTGGCAAGAGGTGTGGGGTTAAAAGATAAAGAATCTAACACAAAGTGGGAGTTGTCACTTTTTGCTGATGACACTGTGCTTTTGGGAGATTCTGAAGAGAAGTTGCAGAGGTTGGTGGATGAGTTTGGTAGGGTATGTAAAAGAAGGAAATTGAAAGTGAATATAGGAAAGAGTAAGGTGATGAGGATAACAAAAAGATTAGGTGACGAAAGATTGGATATCAGATTGGAGGAAGAGAGTATGGAGGAGGTGAATGTATTTAGATATTTAGGAGTGGACGTGTCAGCAGATGGGTCTATGAAGGATGAGGTGAATCATAGAATTGGTGAGGATAAAAGGGTGAGTGGTGCACTTAGGAGTCTGTGGAGACAAAGAACTTTGTCCGTGGAAGCAAAGAGGGAAATGTATGAGAGTATAGTTATACCAACACTTTTATATGGGTGTGAAGCATGGGTGATGAATGTTGCAACGAGGAGAAGGCTGGAGGCAGTGGAGATGTCATGTCTGAGGTCAATGTATGGTGTGAATATAATGCAGCGAATTCGTAGTGTGGAAATTAGGAGGAGGTGCGGGATTACCAAGACTATCATCCAGAGGGCTGAGGAGGGGTTGTTGAGGTGGTTTGGACATGTAGAGAGAATGAAACAAAGTAGAATGACTTCGAGAGTGTATAAATCTGTAGTGGAGGGAAGGCAGGGCAGGGGTCGGCCTTGGAAAGGTTGGAGAGAGTGGGTAAAGGAGGTTTTGTGAGCGAGGGGCTTGGACTTCCAGCAAGCATGCATGAGCGTATTTGATAGGAGTGAATGGAGACAAATGGTTTTTAATATTTGACGTGCTGTTGGAGTGGAAGCAAAGTAACATTTATGAAGGGATTCAGGGAAACCGGCAGACCGGACTTGAGTCCTGGAGATGGGAAGTACAGTGTCTGCACTCTGAAGGAGGGGTGTTAAATGTTGCAGTTTTATAACTGTAGTGTAAGCACCCCTCTGGCAAGACAGTGATGGAGTGAATGATGATGAAAGTTTTTCTTTTTCGGGCCACCCTGCCTTGGTGGGAAACGGCCGATGTGTTAATAAAAAAAAAATGTCGTGCCGAATATGTAAAATTGGTCAATTAGCAAGAACACATTTAAAATTAAGTCCTTTCTAAATTTTTCTCTTATACGTTTAAAAATAGATTTTTTCATTTATGTTAATGTAAAAATTAATAATTTTGTACCAAAAGAACTTTAGAAAACTTACCTAACTTTATTATAACAAGCGCTATTTAATTTAGCCTAACCCAACTAAATATATTTTAGATAAGTTTACAATAATTTAATAATAAACAAACACAATGAAATATATTTTTTTTCGTTAGGTTCAAAATGATTTTTACGAAATTACTGCATACATAAATTTTCTCTTGCCTTATTCGGCAAGAAGAGCGTTGCTATTTAGGCCAAAATCACAAGTTTTACCTATTCGGCACGACACACACACACACAATATATATATATATATATATATATATATATATATATATATATATATATAATGAAAATAGAGGCTTATTGCCAATGAGACACTTGGTCTATCTCACTTTGGTGACCCACGTCAGTCAGCTAACACCCAGGTACCTACTTACTGCTAGGTGAACAGAAGCAACAGGTGTTAAAGAATGACACCCAACGTTTCCACAGGTTCGGATCAAACTGCAGTGCCTGAGTGTGTGAGCTGAGACTCCTACCAATTGAGACACGATCACCGGGAACGTAGCGGAAGAGGAATAACGAAGTTACCTGCCATACATTCAGGTGGTCCAGTGCTCTGGCACTGGAGCACGTATGGTAGCAGGTGCGGGGTATTACCCAACATGCCCTGGAAGGCAGCAGGACTCACTTAACACAACAGCGGAATGTCATACAGGATATTGGCGACAAAGGGTCATCGGTAAGTGCTCATTGCGTTTCCCTCCGGGGCAATTCAGGTCACTGGTGGGAATCCCTTGTGTGGCACCTTAGGAAAACACAGACACAAACACACATTTATGGATGGAAATTCCTGTCTGACAAATTTGCTGGAATTCTACGAGAGCCACAGAGATAAAATAATATAAGGCTGTTAGGTAAATGGACACAGATGAAACTAATGTGACATTTTATTGTGGCAACGTTTCGCTCTCCAGCAGCTTTGCCAAGCGGCTAGACAAAGCTCCTAGAGAGCGAAATTTGCAACAATAAAATGTCTCATTAGATGCATCTGTCTCACTTTACCAAACATTTTGTCGGTAATTCTACCATTATAATGCTGAGTGGATCACACCTTTATGGACTGCCGCAATCATCTGACTCACTGCCATACCAGATATTAGTCCAGAAATTAGAGGAACATGGACACATAAAATACAAAGTGCTCCAGTAACCAGAGCAGTTCCACAAGCGCCACTACTCTTCCTAATATATATATATATATATATATATATATATATATATATATATATATATATAGACCTACCAGAGGGGAATGAGTCAAATGTGTGTGTGTTTGCTGACGAGTTAAAACCAGTGAGAATGAGAATTAGATTAGAGAGGGCAGTGATATCCTTCACGGAGACCTCAACAAACTACAGACTGGAGAAGGTGAGGCAGACCAAACACAGTACAATGTGTGCGCAGAAAAGCCACAAATATCAGTGTGAAAAGGAACTGGGGGTAAATATATCACCTAGCATATCACCACAAATATACATGAACCGTATAACATCAGCGAAATATGAAAGCTTAGCAAACCTCGAAATACCTCGATACATAAAATATATTAGGCCAATCGTTGAGTACGTAGCCCCACCATGGAGCCCACACCTGGTCAAGCACATGGAGAAGCATTAAAAAGTCCCAAGATTTGCAACCAGGCGAGAACAAAGAGGAATGTATAATGAGATTGAAGGAACTGAACCTGATTACCTTAGAGAAGAGGAAGACCAGGGAAACACAATTACTACGTACAAAATCTTTTAAGAGGAATTGACAAGGACAGACGGAATTAAGAGAACCTGGATGAAGGTGACACAGGCGGAAGCTGAAGATACAGAGGAACCATAGTGATGTAAGGAAGTATTTCTTTAGTCTCAGGATGGTTGAAAAGTGGAATAACTTGGATGAGACAGTGGTGGAAGCAGACTCAATACACAGCTTCAAGAGTAGATATCATAAGGTCCAAAAAGCCAGAAATCAGTGATGCCGACCAAAGTCGTCTGAGGAGCAGAGCATCGACCTCCCGCAAACACAAATCAATGAGTACACACACACACACACACACCAGTGAAGAGGCGGGGTCAGGAGCTATGACGACCCCCTGCAACCACAATTAGGTGAATACAAACACACACACACATACCTTTAAAACACTAACTCGCTGACTTGCTCTTCAAACACAGTTTTAACAAACAGCGTAAATTTTGTTGTTGTAGTCTTGCATAAAATTGCTTTGAAAATCATGATGTGACACAAAGTAGATCATTAATGATAACTAACATTTAACTCCCAGTCACGATAGGTTGGCAACACTTAAAATTATTTTTGAAACATTATCTTCAATTAATTTGTGTAAAATATTAAATTTGTTAAGCTGTAATATATAACACTTCCAAGGTAACTCAGACAAATATATATCATTACTGGTCCATAAAACACCAAGAATTATGGACAGAAAAGCTTGATAAAGTGAAAATATTTCAACTATGGGAGTCCAGATGAAACTCCAGGGATTCTCCTCACGCCTCACAATACACTCCACATCACTCACAATACTCTCCTCATCACTCACAATACTCTCCTCACCACTCACAATACTCTCCTCACCACTCACAACTCTCCTCACCACTCACAATACTCTCATCACTCACAATACTCTCCTCACCACTCGCAATACTCTCCTCACCACTCACACTATTCTCCTCACCACTCACAATACTCTCCTCACCACTAACAATACTCTCCTCATCACTCACAATACTCTCATCACTCAATACTCTCCTCACCACTCACAATACTCTCCTCACCACTCACAATCTCTCCTCACCACTCACAATACTCTCCTCACCACTCACAATACTCTCCTCACCACTCACAATACTCTATTCACCACTCACAATACTCTCATCACTCACAATACTCTCTCACCACTCACAATATCCTCACCACTCACAATACTCTCATCACTCACAATACTCTCCTCACCACTCACAATACTCTCCTCACCACTCACAATACTCTCCTCACCAATCACAATACTCTCATCACTCACAATACTCTCCTCATCACTCACAATACTCTCCTCACCACTCACAATACTCTCCTCACCACTCACAATACTCTCCTCATCACTCACAATACTCTCCTCACCACTCACAATACTCTCCTCACCAATCACAATACTCTCCTCATCACTCACAATACTCTCCTCATCATCACAATACTCTCCTCATCACTCACAATACTCTCCTCATCACTCAAAATACTCTCCTCACCACTCACAATACTCTCCTCACCACTCACAATACTCCTCACCACTCACAATACTTTCCTCATCACTCACAATACTCTCCTCACCACTCACAATACTCTCCTCACCACTCACAATTCTCTCATCACTCACAATATTCTCCTCACTCACAATACTCTCCTCATCACTCACAATACTTTCATCACTCACAATACTCTCATCATTCACAATACTCTCATCACTCACAATACTCTCATCACTCACAATACTCTCCTCATCACTCACAATATTCTCCTCACCACTCACAATACTCTCATCACTCACAATACTCTCCTCACCACTCACAATACTCTCCTCACCACTCACAATACTCTCCTCACCACTCACAATACTCTCACCACTCACAATACTCTCCTTATCACTCACAATACTCTCCTTATCACTCACAAAACTCTCCTCACCACTCACAATACTCTCATCACTCACAATACTCTCCTCACAACACTCTTCTCCAACGGAACTATAACACGTGTGTGTGTGTGTGTGTGTGTGTGTGTGTGTGTGTGTGTGTGTGTGTGTGTGTGTGTGTGTGTGTGTGTGTGTGTAAGGAAACACTTCGAAATGTTTCCGCCCCGCCGGGAATTGAACCTGGGCCCTCCATGCGTGAAGCGAGAGCTTTACCCACCAGGACACCGGGGTGTGTGTGTGTGAGAACAGGGAGGGAGAGAGAGAAAGAGAGAGCTAGCTACAAGTTAAAGTATGTGGACGTTCATTTGCTAGTATCTGCCTCTTAGTTCCAGTGGATGGTGGGTGTTGTATATACTGG
>WNWK01000551.1:0-197500 GCA_009830355.1 Cherax destructor | reverse complement strand
CGAGCGAGTCCAGAGAGGAGGGAACAGCTAAGAAATCTCCTATGTGGTGCTTCACCGATAATAATTATTGAAACCACGAACGAGTGGTAATGAATCAATAACAACATTGTGACTAGCTGAATATTCGAACCCATGTAGTTTTGGCCCTGCCTCGTGGTGAGCGAAATCACATGACGTAGACAGTCTGTACTGTCTGCTAGATTTATATCCCTCGGCACTACGGTGCTGCCCTCTCTAGGCCTGCCCAGGTCAGTGAGACGTGATGCCCAGTCTCAGGGTGACACTACTGAAGTCTCCCAGCTCAGACTGACACTACTGAAGTCTCCCAGCTCAGACTGACACTACTGAAGTCTCCCAGCTCAGGCTGACACTAATGAAGTCTGCCAGCTCAGACTGACACTAATGAAGTCTCCCAGCTCAGGCTGACACTAATGAAGTCTGCCAGCTCAGACTGACACTACTGAAGTCTCCCAGCTCAGACTGACACTACTGAAGTCTCCCAGCTCAGACTGACACTACTAAAGTCTGCTAGCTCAGGCTGACACTACTGAAGTCTGCTAGCTCAGGCTGACATTACATAAGTCTCCCAGCTCAGGCTGACATTACATAAGCCTCCCAGCTCAGGCTGACATTACATAAGTCTCCCAGTTCAGGCTGACATTACATAAGCCTCCCAGCTCAGGCTGACATTACATAAGTCTCCCAGTTCAGGCTGACATTACATAAGCCTCCCAGCTCAGGCTGACATTACATAAGTCTCCCAGTTCAGGCTGACACATTTCAACACCCAGTATAAACACCATTCTGGATGGTGGAATATGACAGGAAAAACACAGCTAGTTTTTGTTCCCACTGTGAAACTGTCATACAGAATAGTGTAGCAGCACACTGTGAAACTGTCATACAGAATAGTGTAGCAGCACACTGTGAAACTGTCATACAGAATAGTGTAGCAGCACACTGTGAAACTGTCATACAGTATAGTGTAGCAGCACACTGTGAAACTGTCATACAGAATAGTGTAGCAGCACACTGTGAAACTGTCATACAGAATAGTGTAGCAGCACACTGTGAAACTGTCATACATTAGTGTAGCAGCACACTGTGAAACTCTCATACAGACATAGTGTAGCAGCACACTTGCAACCACTCTGTCAACACTCTGCTTGCACACCCTGTGAAACCCTTCTGCAGAATAGTGTAGCAGCACACTGTGAAACTGTCATACAGATAGTGTAGCAGCACACTGTGAAACTTCATCAGAATGTGTGCAGCACACCTGTGAAACTGTCATACAGAATAGTGTGCAGCACACTGTGAAACTGTCAACATATAGTGTAGCAGCACCCTGTGAAACTGTCATACATATAGTGTAGCAGAACTGAAACTGTCATACAGATAGTGTAGCAGCACCTGTTGAAACTGTCATACAGTATAGTGTGCAGCACACTGTGAAGACTGCTCATACATCGAATAGTGTGCAGCACACTGTGAAACTGTCATACAGAATAGTGTAGCAGCACCTCCGTGAAATCTGTCATACGTAAGTCTAGCAGCACCACTGTGAAACTGTCATACAAATAGTGTAGCGCACTGTGAAACTTCATACAGTATTGTGTAGCAGCACACTGTGAAACTGTCATACAGAATAGTGTAGCAGCACACTGTGAAACTGTCATACAGTATAGTGTAGCAGCACACTGTGAAACTGTCATACAGTATAGTGTAGCAGCACACTGTGAAACTGTCATACAGTATAGTGTAGCAGCACACTGCTGATATATCCTATTTTGTCACAGAAATAATGCTTGCCCAACACCTCCCTACTTGCCAACCACCTCCCTGCTTGCCCAACACCTCCCTGCTTACCCAGCACCTCCCTGCTTGCCCAACACCTCCCTGCTTGCCCAACACCTCCCTACTTGCCAACCACCTCCCTGCTTGCCCAGCACCTCCCTGCTTGCCCAGCACCTCCCTGCTTGCCCAACACCTCCCTGCTTGCCCAGCACCTCCCTGCTTGCCCAGCACCTCCCTGCTTGCCCAGCACCTCCCTGCTTGCCCAGCACCTCCCTGCTTGCCCAACACCTCCCTGAGAGGATGCTGTTGTGGCCAACACATATAACATTATGTTAAGTAGAAGGACACATGTGCAGCTAATGCGACGTTTTTATTGTGGCAACGTTTCGCTCTCCATGAGTTTTGTCAAACTTGATAAAGCTCCTGGAGAGCGAAACGTTGCCACAATAAAAATGTCACGTTAGTTGTATATGTGTCCTTTTACCTAACATATACTGTCGGTAATTCTTCCAACATTTTTACACATAACGTTGATTTATACAACATTCCCAACATTTCTGTATTATGTTGTAGTTGTGATGACAGCAGATAGTGAGGACAATGTTATGTTGTAGTTGTAATGACAGCAGATAGTGAGGACAATGTTATGTTGTAGTTGTGATGACAGCAGATAGTGAGGACAATGTTATGTTGTAGTTGTGATGACAGCAGATAGTGAGGACAATGTTATGTTGTAGTTGTGATGACAGCAGACAGTGAGGACAATGTTATGTTGTAGTTGTGATGACAGCAGATAGTGAGGACAATGTTATGTTGTAGTTGTGATGACAGCAGACAGTGAGGACAATGTTATGTTGTAGTTGTGATGACAGCAGACAGTGAGGACAATGTTATGTTGTAGTTGTGATGACAGCAGACAGTGAGGACAATGTTATGTTGTAGTTGTGATGACAGCAGATAGTGAGGACAATGTTATGTTGTAGTTGTGATGACAGCAGACAGTGAGGACAATGTTATGTTGTAGTTGTGATGACAGCAGACAGTGAGGACAATGTTATGTTGTAGTTGTGATGACAGCAGACAGTGAGGACAATGTTATGTTGTAGTTGTGATGACAGCAGACAGTGAGGACAATGTTATGTTGTAGTTGTGATGACAGCAGACAGTGAGGACAATGTTATGTTGTAGTTGTGATGACAGCAGATAGTGAGGACAATGTTATGTTGTAGTTGTGATGACAGCAGACAGTGAGGACAATGTTATGTTGTAGTTGTGATGACAGCAGACAGTGAGGACAATGTTATGTTGTAGTTGTGATGACAGCAGACAGTGAGGACAATGAATTATGAAAGACTTAAATCAGGTTTCTAGATTTGGGACAGTGTTATTTAACAAAGATGTTATCCTACGTCAGTTCACTTAATAATTCAGAGCTCTTATCCTTCCTCAGCTCATTAAACAAACTTCTTATCTGCCTCAGCTCATCTGACAAACCTATTAATCTCCTCAGCTCATTTCAAGACAGATTACAACACTATCTTTGTTTTTTATTGGGGTTGCATGATTAACATTTCCTAAGATTCCACCTATAACTAACACCCAGGTACCTGGTAAGTAAGACAAATAGGCAATAGTTAGGCACCTTTATTCAGAAACGTTTCGCTTACACTACACAGTAGGCTTCTTCAGTCGAGTAAAGAAAGTAGGCAGGAGCAGTAGAGATGTGAAGATGATGTAATCAGTGCATCAGCCTTGAAGACGTAGATTTGAGGTGGTCAGTCCCTCAGTCTGGAGAAGAGTTATGTTCCATAGTCTGAAACAATGTGAAGATCAAGCGGCAGGAGAGGTGTAGAGTAGTAGAAGAAGAGAACTCTTCTCCAGGCTCAGGGACTGACAACCTCAAATCTACGTCTTCAAGGGTGATGGACTTATTACATCGTCTTCACATCTGTCTACTTTGTGTACTCGACTGAAGAAGCCTACTGTGTAGGCGAAACGTTTCGGAATAAAGGTGCCTAACTGTTGCCTATATGTCTTACTTACCAACCTGTCGGTATTATATATCATTTTGATATTCACCCAGGTACCTATTTACTGCTACATGTATCGGAACAGCAGGTGTAAGAAGACCTGCCTATATGCCTCGCCCTATCCTAGGACATCACCTACAACAGTTCACTAACACTCGGGTACCTATTTACTGCTACATGTATCGGAACAACAGGTTTAAGTCAAGTAACTCGGTTTATTTGCAATGGGATCCCCACCCAGGTTGTGACCCTCAACAATTCGTAGGTACAGCTTAGCCGTGAGAGAAACGCAGGCCCACGGGGAATCGAACCTAGGTTCATTTTAGTTGTGAACAGAAGTACGAGACGTCAGTAAGGTGCATCACTAAGGAGTGACCCGAATCTTTGAATTTCTTTGTGATAAAAGTTACCAGATAATACTGGGAATGTCGAGAGACATTCTTTTCCCTTTCCTGCGTTACTGCTTGAGGTCTTCCTGTCCTGGAGAGACGTCAACACTACCACAGGATGAACAGCTCATCCCACTGCCCAGCCCTGGCCCAAGCCCAGCCTAGTCCAAACTTGCTAGTCCAAGTTAGCCATGATTCAACCAAGCCCAGTCATCCCAAGCAAAGTAAAGCCTAGCCAGGCCTAGCCGAACCAAATCCAGTTAGCTCCAGTTCAACGAAGTCCAGCCAGGCCCATCCCCCCCCCCATACTCATGATACAACATGACCCTCACCATCACCACAATCTTGTGTGACAAGGTATTACTCTACATAACTACTATGTACCTTCTGCTGAACAAGTTCATAAGGAGAGTCAGCGAGAGTGATGTTACTCAGTAGCAGTGATCAGTGCAATACATAAGAGGAGATAAATAAAGGAATATAAACAGGGTGCTTAAAATATTGCAGCAGGCCTACTGGGCCATGCTAGGGAGGACTAAGTCACCTACTAACCTAATCCAGTCAGCTCCAACCAAGACCCACTCATGTATTTGTCTAACCTATTTTTAAAACTACACAAAGTTTTAGCTTCAATGACGTTACTCGGGAGTTTGTTCCACTCATCCACAACTCGCAGCAATGACGGTACTCGGGAGTTTGTTCCACTCATCCACAACTCGCAGCAATGACGTTACTCGGGAGTTTGTTCCACTCATCCACAACTCGCAGTAATGACGGTACTCGGGAGTTTGTTCCACTCATCCACAACTCGCAGTAATGACGTTACTCGGGAGTTTGTTCCACTCATCCACAACTCGCAGTAATGACGTTACTCGGGAGTTTGTTCCACTCATCCACAACTCGCAGCAATGACGTTACTCGGGAGTTTGTTCCACTCATCCACAACTCGCAGTAATGACGTTACTCGGGAGTTTGTTCCACTCATCCACAACTCGCAGCAATGACGTTACTCGGGAGTTTGTTCCACTCATCCACAACTCGCAGTAATGACGGTACTCGGGAGTTTGTTCCACTCATCCACAACTCGCAGTAATGACGGTACTCGGGAGTTTGTTCCACTCATCCACAACTCGCAGCAATGACGGTACTCGGGAGTTTGTTCCACTCATCCACAACTCGCAGCAATGAAGGTACTCGGGAGTTTGTTCCACTCATCCACAACTCGCAGCAATGACGGTACTCGGGAGTTTATTCCACTCATCCACAACTCGCAGTAATGACGGTACTCGGGAGTTTGTTCCACTCATCCACAACTCGCAGTAATGACGGTACTCGGGAGTTTGTTCCACTCATCCACAACTCGCAGCAATGAAGGTACTCGGGAGTTTGTTCCACTCATCCACAACTCGCAGTAATGACGGTACTCGGGAGTTTGTTCCACTCATCCACAACTCGCAGCAATGACGTTACTCGGGAGTTTATTCCACTCATCCACAACTCGCAGCAATGACGTTACTCGGGAGTTTGTTCCACTCATCCACAACTCGCAGCAATGGGTTCAAGCTGGACAAGTTTACATTAGAGAAGGATGTTGGGATATCACTGGTAACAGAGTTGTGGATAAGTGAAACAAACTCCCGAGTACCGTCACTGAAGCGAGAACCCTCAATGAGTAGGTTGGACAAGTACTTTAGTGGGCGTGGGTAGGTGCAAGTTGAACCTGCCTAGCATGGGCCAGTAGGCCTACGGTAGTGGTCTTTAAACAAGATCACCCTAGTAAATAATCAAAAGATCATGGAAGAGCCTATCAAGTGATAACACATTTATCATTAATATTAACTGAGAGTATGATAATATTAACTGAGACTATGATATTAACTAAGAATAATAACATTAACTGAGAGCATAACTGAAAGTATGATAATAAGAATAATGTATTAAAAGTTTCATATTTTTGTTCTGCCTGAAGTCAGTGTTATTGGTCCATCAATGATTTTCCCTCACAGTGCACGACAACTTATAGTCAGATTTATATAATGCATTATATATATATATATATATATATATATATATATATATATATATATATATATATATATATATATATATATATATATATATATATATAAGTCGGCCGTCTCCCACCGAGGCAGGGTGACCCAAAAAGAAAGAAAATCCCCAAAAAGAAAATACTTTCATCATCATTCAACACTTTCACCTCACTCATACGTAATCACTGTCTTTGCAGAGGCGCTCAGATACAACAGTTTAGAAGTCCCTAGAAAATGCCAATATCCCAAACCCCTCTTTTAAAGTACAGGCACTGTACTTCCCATTTAAAGGACTTAAGTCCGGCTAACCAGGTTTCCCTGAATCCCTTCACTAAATATTACCCTGCTCACACTCCAACAGCTCCTCAGGTCCCAAAAACCATTCGTCTCCATTCACTCCAATCTAACACGCTCACGCACACTTGCTGGAAGTCCAAGCCCCTCGCCCACAAAACCTCCTTTACCCCTTCCCTCCAACCTTTCCGAGGACGACCCATACCCCGCCTTTCTTTCCCTACAGATTTATACGCTCTCCAATTCTACTTTGATCCATTCTCTCTAAATGACCAAACCATATCAACAACCCCTCAGCCCTCTAATACTTTTAGTAACTCCACACCTCCTCCTAATTTTCATACTCCGAATTCTCTGCATAATATTTACACCACACATTGCCCTTAGAAATCTCCACTGCCTCCAGCCGCCTCCTCGCTGCACCATTTACAACCCAAGCTTCACACCCATATAAGAGTGTTGGTACCACTATACTCTCGTACATTCCCTTCTTTGCCTCCATGGATAACGTTCTTTGTCTCCACAGATACCTCAACGCACCACTCACCTTTTTTCCTTCATCAATTCTATGGTTAACCTCATCCTTCATAAACCCAACCGCTGAAAAGTCAACTCCCAAATATCTGAAAACATTCACTTCTTCCATAATCCCTCTCTCCAATGTGATATCCAATTTTTCTTTATCTAAATCTTTTGATACCCTCATCACCTTACTCTTATCTATGTTCAATTTCAACTTTCTACCTTTACACACCCTCCCAAACTCGTCCAATAACCTTTGCAACTTTTCTTTAGAATCTCCCATAAGCACAGTATCATCAGCAAAAAGTAACTGTGTCAACTCCCAGTTTGTACTTGATTCCCTATAATTTAATCCCACTCCTCTCCCCAACACCCTAGCATTTACTTCTTTTACAACCCCATCTATAAATATGTTAAACAACCATGGTGACATCACACATCCCTGTCTAAGACCTACTTTTACCGGGAAGTAATCTCCCTCTCTCCTACACACCCTAACCTGAACCTCACTATCCTCATAAAAACTCTTTACAGCATTTAGTAACTTACTACCTATTCCATACACTTGCAACATCTGCCACATTGCTCCCCTATCCACTCTATCATATGCCTTTTCTAAATCCATAAATGCAATGAAAACTTCCCTACCTTTATCTAAATACTGTTCACATATATGCTTCAATGTAAACACTTGATCTACACATACCCTACCCACTCTAAAGCCTCCTTGCTCATCTGCAATCTTATTCTCTGTCTTACCTCTAATTCTTTCAATAATAACCCTACCGTACACTTTACCTGGTATACTCAGTAAACTTATTTCCCTATAATTTTTACAATCTCTTTTGTCCTCCTTCCCTTTATATAAAGGAACTATACATGTTCTCTGCCAATCCCTTGGTACCTTCCCCTCTATCATACATTTATTAAACAAAAATACCAACCACTCCAACACTACCTAACTCCTGTTTTTAACATTTCTGTCATGATTCCGTCAATTCAGCTGCTTTACTCCCTTTCATTCTACGTAATGCCTCACGCACCTCCCCCACACTCACATCCTGCTCTTCTTCACTCTTAAAAGATGTTATACCTCCCTGGCCAGTGCATGAAATTACCGCCTCCCTTTATTCGTCGACACTTAAAAGTTCCTCAAAATATTCCCGCCATGTACCCAATACCTCCAGCTCCCCATCTACTAACTCCCCTACTCTGTTTTTAACTGACAAATCCATTTGTTCCCTAGGCTTTCTTAACTTGTTTATCTCACTCCAATATTTTTTCTTATTTTCAGTAAAATTTCTTGACAGTGCCTCTCCCACTCTATCATTAGCTCTCTCACCACTCTCTTCATCTTTTTTTTACTCTCCATATACTCTGCCCTTCTTACATCACTTCTGTTTCGTAAAAACCTCTCATAAGCTACCCTTTCTCTTTAATTGCACCCTTTACCTCATCATTCCATCAGTCGTGCCGAATAGGAAAAACTGGTCAATTAGCAAGAATTCATTTAAAATTAAGTCTTTTCTAAAATTTTCTCTTATATGTTTAAAGATATATACTTTTCATTTATTTTAATGTAAAAATTAATAATTTTGTACCAAAAGAACCTTAGAAAACTTACCTAACCTTATTATAACAAGCGCAATTTAATTTAGCTTAATCCAACTAAATATATTTTAGATAAGTTTACAATAATTTAATAATAAACAAACACAATGAAATATATTTCTTCGTCATGTTCAAAATGATTTTTGCAAAATTACTGCATAAACAAATTTTCGCTTGCCTTATTCGGCAAGAAGAGCGTTGTTATTTAAGCCAAAATAGCAAGTTTTACCTATTCAGCACGATATATATATATATATATATATATATATATATATATATATATATATATATATATATATGGGAGAGAGAGAGAGAGAGAGAGAGAGAGAGAGAGAGAGAGATATGGTTATATAAATGTACGCTGGGTATGTATGTACACTATATATAATGAACAACAATCCTGAGAGATGTGTGTCAGCTCTCCTTGTTATCTAGACACGTGTACTTCATAGTTGAGGCTGTACCAGCAGCTGAGTCAAGAGTAATGGAACGTGCCTTCACCCACACTATGGCAACATAAGAACAAGCCTATTGGTCTACACTAGGAAGGTCCATCTTATACCTACTCATGTACCCGTCCAACTTCTATTTACAACTACCAAAAGTTCTCGCCTCAATGACGCTAACTGACACTTTGTCCCACTCATCTTCAAAACTTTTATATTAAAAAAAGTACTAATATTTATTTCTACTGGGAATCCCGCCTTCCTAGGATACGATAATCGACTACTACCCAGATACTTAATTACTTCTTGGTAAATACAGGCAACCGGCGACAAGGAGAGTTTCCCATACGTCTGGTCCCACTTTGGGATCAAATCCGGGATCCCTCTGTTGTGAGCTGCGAGTCATGTTCTACAAAGACGTGCCATGATAACTGTCACTAGCGGATATAAAGTTTGCACCACACTACAATATTATTACTTAATCTAGTGTGACGAATGTGGTGGTGGTAGTGAGTGTGGTCGTGTCATCACAAGAGTAGTGAGTGTGGTCTTACCATCACAATAGTGAGTGTGGTCGTGTCATCACAAGAGTAGTGAGTGTGGTCGTGTCATCACAAGAGTAGTGAGTGTGGTCGTGTCATCACAAGAGTAGTGAGTGTGGTCGTCATCACAAGAGTAGTGAGTGTGGTCGTGTCATCACAAGAGTAGTGAGTGGTCGTGTC
The DNA here is from genome assembly GCA_009830355.1 of Cherax destructor. Lineage (NCBI taxonomy): Eukaryota > Metazoa > Arthropoda > Malacostraca > Decapoda > Parastacidae > Cherax > Cherax destructor. The sequence continues at coordinate 187,638 of WNWK01000551.1, read as the reverse complement.
ATCACAAGAGTAGTGAGTGTGGTCGTGTCATCACAAGAGTAGTGAGTGTGGTCGTGTCATCACAAGAGTAGTGAGTGTGGTCGTGTCATCACAAGAGTAGTGAGTGTGGTCGTGTCATCACAAGAGTAGTGAGTGTGGTCGTGTCATCACAAGAGTAGTGAGTGGTCGTGTCATCACAATAGTGAGTGTGGTCGTGTCATCACAAGAGTAGTGAGTGTGGTCTTACCATCACAATAGTGAGTGTGGTCGTGTCATCACAAGAGTAGTGAGTGTGGTCGTGTCATCACAAGAGTAGTGAGTGTGGTCGTGTCATCACAGAGTAGTGAGTGTGGTCTTACCATCACAATAGTGAGTGTGGTCGTGTCATCACAAGAGTAGTGAGTGTGGTCGTGTCATCACAAGAGTAGTGAGTGTGGTCGTGTCATCACAAGAGTAGTGAGTGTGGTCGTGTCATCACAAGAGTAGTGAGTGTGGTCGTGTCATCACAAGAGTAGTGAGTGTGGTCGTGTCATCACAAGAGTAGTGAGTGTGGTCATGTCATCACAAGAGTAGTGAGTGTGGTCGTGTCATCACAAGAGTAGTGAGTGTGGTCGTGTCATCACAAGAGTAGTGAGTGTGGTCTTACCATCACAATAGTGAGTGTGGTCGTGTCATCACAAGAGTAGTGAGTGTGGTCGTGTCATCACAAGAGTAGTGAGTGTGGTCGTGTCATCACAAGAGTAGTGATGTGTCGTGTCATCACAAGAGTAGTGAGTGTGGTCGTGTCATCACAAGAGTAGTGAGTGTGGTCTTACCATCACAATAGTGAGTGTGGTCGTGTCATCACAAGAGTAGTGAGTGTGGTCGTGTCATCACAAGAGTAGTGAGGTGGTCGTGTCATCACAAGAGTAGTGAGTGTGGTCGTGTCATCACAAGAGTAGTGAGTGTGGTCGTGTCATCACAAGAGTAGTGAGTGTGGTCGTGTCATCACAAGAGTAGTGAGTGTGGTCGTGTCATCACAAGAGTAGTGAGTGTGGTCGTGTCATCACAAGAGTAGTGAGTGTGGTCGTGTCATCACAAGAGTAGTGAGTGTGGTCGTGTCATCACAAGAGTAGTGAGTGTGGTCGTGTCATCACAAGAGTAGTGAGTGCGGTCGTGTCATCACAATAGTGAGTGTGGTCGTGTCATCACAAGAGTAGTGAGTGTGGTCGTGTCATCACAATAGTGAGTGTGGTCGTGTCATCACAATAGTGAGTGTGGTCGTGTCATCACAATAGTGAGTGTGGTCGTGTCATCACAATAGTGAGTGTGGTCGTGTCATCACAATAGTGAGTGTGGTCGTGTCATCACAATAGTGAGTGTGGTCGTGTCATCACAATAGTGAGTGTGGTCGTGTCATCACAATAGTGAGTGTGGTCGTGTCATCACAATAGTGAGTGTGGTCGTGTCATCACAATAGTGAGTGTGGTCGTGTCATCACAAGAGTGAGTGTGGTCGTGTCATCACAAGAGTAGTGAGTGTGGTCGTGTCATCACAATAGTGAGTGTGGTCGTATCATCACAATAGTGAGTGTGGTCGTGTCATCACAATAGTGAGTGTGGTCGTGTCATCACAATAGTGAGTGTGGTCGTGTCATCACAAGAGTAGTGAGTGTGGTCGTGTCATCACAACAGTGAGTGTGGTCGTGTCATCACAATAGTAGGGAAGCTCATACTGTCATACTTCACCACGATATGAAACACTATATATATATCATGCCGAATAGGTAAAACTTGCGATTTTGGCTTAAATAGCAACACTCTTCTTGCCGAATAAGGCAAGCGAAAATTTGTGTATATAATAATTTCGCAAAAATCATTTTTGAACTTAATGAAAAAAATATATTTCATTGTTTGTTTATTATTAAATTATTATAAACTTATCTAAAATATATTTAGTTGGATTAGACTAAATTAAATTGCGCTTGTTATAATAAGGTTAGGTAAGTTTTCTAAGGTTCTTTTGGTAAAAAATTATTATTTTTTACATTAACATAAATGAAAAAATATATATCTTTAAACGTATACGAGAAAATTTTAGAAAGGACTTAATTTTAAACGAGTTCTTGGTAACTGAGCAGTTTTACCTATTCGGCACGACATATACCTTTGATGTATATGTTATTGTGATGTATCGTATATCCGCATCCGCGGAACATCCGCACAATTTCTTACATCCACATCTGCATCCGCATTTTACTGTAAACAGATATCCGCATGATCCGCATCGAATCCGGAAATCCGACAACTTCATCCGATGCATCCGCACCGGAACATCCGCACAATTTCTTACATCCGACCCTCCGCAACAAAAGATAAAATCGTCAATAAAAGACCATCCGTAAGCATACACATCCGCATCGGCGGATATCTAAATTTTCACATCCGATACATCTCTAATGTGTTAGATCAAATGTATATTTAACTCTGTATTCTACACAAAGACAATGAATATTTATACTTTATACACAAGAATATGATAGCCTCTTCTGCCTCTTACAATAAGGCATATTGCAGCTTCCTGTACCTGGGAGTCATTAACCAGCCTTAACATTAATGGCCCTAACCAGTGTTTCAGAAATAAAAGTCGAAACACTGCCGACATGTCTAACTTATGCGGTAACTTTAACTCAACTTGAGCTGAAGTAATCATCAGTAGCATGCTCCGTCACTCTGTCCCAGGCTCACACAGTAGCATGCTCCGTCACTCTGTCCCAGGCTCACACAGTAGCATGCTCCGTCACTCTGTCCCAGGCTCCACAGTAGCATGCTCCGTCACTGTCCCAGGCTCACAAGTAGCATGCTCCGTCACGTCCCAGGCTCACACAGTAGCATGCTCCGTCACTCTGTCCACCCCAGGCTCACTCAGTAGCATGCTCCGTCACTCTGTCCCAGGCTCACACAGTAGCATGCTCCGTCACTGTCCCAGGCTCACACAGTAGCATGCTCCGTCACCTGTCCCAGGCTCACACAGTAGCATGCTCCGTCACTGTCCCAGGCTCACACAGTAGCATGCTCCGTCACTCGTCCCAGGCTCACACAGTAGCATGCTCCGTCACTGTCCCAGGCTCACACAGTAGCATGCTCCGTCACTCTGTCCCAGGCTCACACAGTAGCATGCTCCGTCACTCTGTCCCAGGCTCACACAGTAGCATGCTCCGTCACTGTCCCAGGCTCACACAGTAGCATGCTCCGTCACTCTGTCCCAGGCTCACACAGTAGCATCTCCGTCACTGTCCCAGGCTCACACAGTAGCATGCTCCGTCACTGTCCCAGGCTCACACAGTAGCATGCTCCGTCCCCTGTCCCAGGCTCACACAGTAGCATGCTCCGTCACTGTCCCAGGCTCACACAGTAGCATGCTCCGTCACTGTCCCAGGCTCACACAGTAGCATGCTCCGTCACTGTCCCAGGCTCACACAGTAGCATGCTCCGTCACTGTCCCAGGTTCACACAGTAGCATGCTCCGTCACTGTCCCAGGCTCACACAGTAGCATGCTCCGTCACTCTGTCCCAGGCTCCCACAGTAGCATGCTCCGTCACTGTCCCAGGCTCACACAGTAGCATGCTCCGCCACTGTCCCAGGCTCACACAGTAGCATGCTCCGCCACTGTCCCAGGCTCACACAGTAGCATGCTCCGCCACTGTCCCAGGCTCACACAGTAGCATGCTCCGTCACTCTGTCCCAGGCTCACACAGTAGCATGCTCCGTCACTCTGTCCCAGGCTCACACAGTAGCATGCTCCGTCACTCTGTCCCAGGCTCACACAGTAGCATGCTCCGTCACTGTCCCAGGCTCACACAGTAGCATGCTCCGCCACTGTCCCAGGCTCACACAGTAGCATGCTCCGTCACTCTGTCCCAGGCTCACACAGTAGCATGCTCCGTCACTGTCTCAGGCTCACACAGTAGCATGCTCCGTCACTCTGTCCCAGGCTCACAGTAGCAGCTCCGCCTCTGTCCCAGGCTCACACAGTAGCATGCTCCGCCACTGTCTCAGGCTCACACAGTAGATGCTCCGTCACTGTCTCAGGCTCACACAGTAGCATGCTCCGTCACTGTCCCAGGCTCACACAGTAGCATGCTCCGTCCCTGTCCCAGGCTCACACAGTAGCATGCTCCGTCACTGTCCCAGGCTCACACAGCACCGCATGCTCCGTCCCACTGTCCCAGGCTCACACAGTAGCATGCTCCGCCACTGTCCCAGGCTCACACAGTAGCATGCTCCGTCACCTGTCCCAGGCTCACACAGTAGCATGCTCCGCCACTGTCCCAGGCTCACACAGTAGCATGCTCCGTCACCTGTCCCAGGCTCACACAGTAGCATGCTCCGTCACTCTGTCCCAGGCTCACACAGTAGCATGCTCCGTCACTGTCCCAAAGGCTCACACAGTAGCATGCTCCGCCACTGTCCAGGCTCCACAGTAGCATGCTCCGTCACTCTGTCCCAGGCTCACACAGTAGCATGCTCCGTCACTGTCTCAGGCTCACACAGTAGCATGCTCCGTCCACTGCCCCAGGCTCACACAGTAGCATGCTCCGTCACTCTGTCCCAGGCTCACACAGTAGCATGCTCCGTCACTGTCCCAGGCTCACACAGTAGCATGCTCCGTCACTGTCTCAGGCTCACACAGTAGCATGCTCCGTCACTGTCCCAGGCTCACACAGTAGCATGCTCCGTCACTGTCCCAGGCTCACACAGTAGCATGCTCCGTCACTCTGTCCCAGGCTCACACAGTAGCATGCTCCGTCACTGTCTCAGGCTCACACAGTAGCATGCTCCGTCACTCTGTCCCAGGCTCACACAGTAGCATGCTCCGTCACTCTGTCCCAGGCTCACACAGTAGCATGCTCCGTCACTCTGTCCCAGGCTCACACAGTAGCATGCTCCGTCACTCTGTCCCAGGCTCACACAGTAGCATGCTCCGTCACTGTCCCAGGCTCACACAGTAGCATGCTCCGTCACTCTGTCCCAGGCTCACACAGTAGCATGCTCCGCCACTGTCCAGGCTCACACAGTAGCATGCTCCGTCACTCTGTCCCAGCTCACACAGTAGCATGCTCCGTCACTGTCCCAGGCTCACACAGCAGCATGCCCGCCACTGTCCCAGGCTCCACAGTAGCATGCTCCGCCACTGTCCCAGGCTCACACAGTAGCATGCTCCGCCACTGTCCCAGGCTCACACAGTAGCATGCTCCGCCACTGTCTCAGGCTCACACAGTAGCATGCTCCGCCACTGTCCCAGGCTCACACAGTAGCATGCTCCGCCACTGTCCCAGGCTCACACAGTAGCATGCTCCGCCACTGTCCCAGGCTCACACAGTAGCATGCTTGGCCACTGTCCCAGGTTCACACAGTAGCATGCTCCGCCACTGTCCCAGGTTCACACAGTAGCATGCTTGGCCACTGTCCCAGGTTCACACAGTAGCATGGTCCGTCACTGTCCCAGGCTCACACAGTAGCATGGTCCGTCACTGTCCCAGGCTCACACAGTAGCATGGTCCGTCACTGTCCCAGGCTCACACAGTAGCATGCTCCGTCACTGTCCCAGGCTCACACAGTAGCATGCTCCGCCACTGTCCCAGGTTCACACTCCTCAAACTTTATAATAATAAAGCACTACAGAGATGACTAATGAAGGCAGAATGCATGGAGACAAAGATGCTGGACACAAGAGTGATGCCACCGACACTTCACAAAGGCGGCAGTAAAGCAGAGTTAACTTCACGCATTATAAGAGTCCTTGCAAGTGTTCTAAGAATCAAGACTACCAACCACATGGAATCACAACAACTGCATAATCCAGGGCAACATGGGTTTAGAGTGGGTCGTTCCTGCCTTTTGCATTTGTTGGATCATTAAGGCATGGTCTCGGATGCGCTGAAAGACAAGCAAAATGCAGCTGTAGTGTACACTGACTGTAGTGTACACTGACTGTAGTGTACACTGACTGTAGTGTACACTGACTGTAGTGTACACTGACTGTAGTGTACACTGACTGTAGTGTACACTGACTGTAGTGTACACTGACTGTAGTGTACACTGACAAGCGCGACCATGGTGTAATAGTGCACAAAATCCGTGAAAAATTAATAACTGAAAAAGTGGAAAGATGGATATTTAACATAGTAACAAACAGACCCCAAAGAGTAACAGTGAACAAAGTAGAAGCAGGAGGCTGGCACAGAGATAAAGCACTGTTCCTCAAGGCACAGTAGCTGCTGCTCCACTTCTCATTCTCATATCCGACATAGATAGGGTCATAAATCATAGCACCACATCCTCTGCATATTTTACTGGAATTTGTATGAGAGTGTCATAGATCAAGGACACAGCAAACCTTCAAGCTGATATAAACCAAGTCTTCCAGTGGACCTCTGATAACGATATAATGTTCGAATAGGACAAATTTCAGTTACTCGGCTATGTAAGACAGAGTACAAGACAAACATGAATCATACAATAGAGCGGAAGTATAATGCGAGACTTGGAAGTGAAAATGTCAGAGAATCTCACATTCAAGGATCACAAAACGGTACTATTGTAACCGTTAGGTATCTGCTGCACATGTGTCTTACTAATCAACTGTGGGTATTGTGAACCATCATATTCACACTATTGTAACTCCAAGGAAAATGACAGAGTGGATAGCTAGAAGGCAGGAGAAATTTCATAACTGGAAAACGTACCGAGAACCTTCACTGCTCACATAAATTCAGTCAGGCATTTAAACTAATGAGAATGATTGAAGTCCTTTGAAATGTATTCCTTGGAACGTAAGTGAGATACATAATCTACACCTTGAAAATTTTGGAGAGATTGAACCCAAACCTGCACACTGAAATCTCTCTATATGAAAGCGAGAGGCTTGGCAGGCGGTGCAAAACACATCCAATGAAAAGCAAGGGCGTGATGAATTCACTAAGAGAGAACTCATTAATGTAAGAGGACCAAGACTCTTCAAACTCTCCCGTCGTGGATAGGGGAAAATTATCTACAAACCTTTGGCTGTCTTCAAAAGGGACTAGAAAAAATTCTCAAGTCAGTTCCTGACTAGCCTAACTGAGATGTCTAGGCTGGACTGCATGTGGGTGGCCCTAAAGCCTGATTAATCAGGTCAACACCCGGGAGGACTGGTCTAGGACCGGGCCGTGGCGGCCATGATCCTTGAAATCGACTCCAGGAAGGTAGGAAGACAAAATTGTGCCAGTTACTACAATAGTGGAAGAGGATCTCAGTAGCTGTTAGAGTAAGAGGATCATGAAGACTAAGATGCTCATGGCTCACCTTCTTGAGTAAGAGGATCATGAAGACTAAGATGCTCATGGCTCACCTTCTTGAGTAAGAGGATCATGAAGACTAAGATGCTCATGGCTCACCTTCTTGAGTAAGAGGATCATGAAGACTAAGATACGCATGGCTCACCTTCTTGAGTAAGAGGATCATGAAGACTATGATGCGCATGGCTCACCTTCTTGAGTAAGAGGATCATGAAGACTAAGATACTCATGGCTCACCTTCTTGAGTAAGAGGATCATGAAGACTAAGATACGCATGGCTCACCTTCTTGAGTAAGAGGATCATGAAGACTAAGATACGCATGGCTCACCTTCTTGGGTAAGAGGATCATGAAGACTAAGATGCGCATGGCTCACCTTCTTGAGTAAGAGGATCATGAAGACTAAGATACGCATGGCTCACCTTCTTGAGTAAGATGATCATGAAGACTAAGATGCGCATGGCTCACCTTCTTGAGTAAGAAGGATCATGAAGACTAAGATGCGCATGGCTCACCTTCTTGAGTAAGAGGATCATGAAGACTAAGATACGCATGGCTCACCTTCTTGAGTAAGAGGATCATGAAGACTAAGATCGCATGGCTCATCCTTCTTGAGTAAGGGATCATGAAGACTAAGATGCGCATGGCTCACCTTCTTGAGTAAGAGGATCATGAAGACTAAGATACGCATGGCTCACCTTCTTGAGTAAGAGGATCATGAAGACTAAGATGCGCATGGCTCACCTTCTTGAGTAAGAGGATCATGAAGACTAAGATGCGCATGGCTCACCTTCTTGAGTAAGAGGATCATGAAGACTAAGATGCGCATGGCTCACCTTCTTGAGTAAGAGGATCATGAAGACTAAGATGCGCATGGCTCACCTTCTTGTTCTAAGATGAGATTCGCATGAATGAACTGAGAAGAGATGCTTCAGTCGATGGCTCACCTTCTTGTTCTAAGATGCAGTTTATTTTCAGTATGAATGAAGTAATGAAGAAGTAAATGCTTCATCGTAATTCCACATTACGAAATAACGATGCACGATTAGAATATATAACAGTATCGAACGTTTAAGAAGTCAACGCCGCTACGAGAACCATTCACGTTATTAACGGGAACAAACTAAACCCGTAGCGGTCACACACAGCCTATGGAATGGAAAATAATAAGGTTTGATTCACGACGGACGGAAACCTCTGAATTTTCCCTTTAATTCTAGAATGAAAAAGGATTTCTCTCTCTCTCTCTCTCTCTCTCTCTCTCTCTCTCTCTCTCTCTCTCTCTCTCTCTTATCTAGGCTGCGAAGCTGGACTAAAAATATTCGTTAAAATCTCCTGCAGGATGCTGGGACGGGATGTTGGACGAGATGTTGGTAAGGGATGCTGAGACTGGATGCCCAGACAGGATGCTGAGATGTAGACAACAGATGGTGGTAGTAGACAACGTAAATAGATTAGTTAGTACATGACAGAAATCGAAGCGGGGTTCCCCATCTCCTGGAGTGGGGCCGGCCACTCGCTCCTCCAAGCGTTGGCTCTACAACGCATCTGTATGCGTTGACTCAGCTGCCGGTACAACTAAACAACATCATTCCCGTTAGTTAACTAAGGGTTCCGTTCGATTTTAGAGCGTTTATGGCAACGAAAAGTCACGGAGGCTAACATAAAACAGACACAATATACAGACACTATGGAGATGAATTCTTCTCCAGGCCGAGGACTGACCACCTCATATCTCCAAGGTCGATACACTGATTACATCACCCTCATTTCATTACTACTCCTGCTGCCTATATATCTGACTGAAGAAGCCTACTGTGTAGGCGAAATATTTCAACAATAAAGATACCCAACTGTTGCACATGTGTCTTAATCATCAACTTGTAGGTATTTTATACGATTGTTCAACATAATAATATAAGGACTTTGCTCAACAGAGGAGTCTGTTGACACTGTTTACACACCATGATGGAATGCACTGATACCACCAGGCATCAGTTTAAGATATCCGTGAGCGAACACTAGGACATTTATTAGAAAACGTTGCGGTCCTGGGACCCTGATCACTTCTAACATAGAATAAGGTGACAGTATATACAGGCGGAGAGTGAGGTGCGAGTGACACATGGTGACCTGAAAAATGCCATATCTTGTCGGTATTATATACCATTGAGGCACACGTGTTGTTTACATGTTACTGCCTGAAGCACCACTACACACACTGCCGACCTGAACTACGATCCAGTAAGCCTAGCGTCGCCATCATCTAACAAGGCCTAACATCAAGTGCTGTATATCGTAAAGGCCAAATTCTAATACGTATTTATCAAACCAATTATAGAAAAGCATAAAAATAAAGTGATATACCAAGAGAGCCTATCAGCGCCCTCACATCTGCTATCACAACAACACAACATGGCGGCCGCTCTTACACAGTACATGTGATGTGCTGAGGACTGAGGTGGCCAACATGACTCACGATATCGTAATAACACGATTGCACACAGAGTGGGTGGGACTCAAACCCATGGCAGGCGAGTCACAGGCCAGTGTGCAGTGGTTAGCACACTGGCTACGAGTTTCAAGACTCGCCTGCCATGGTTCGAATCCCACCCGCTCTGTGATTTGTGTCCAACATGACTTGGTAAAGTAGAAGTATGGTGTACAAGATGATGAATAAGACATGTGCAACACCTGGCTATCCGTAACCACTCAACAGTTACATATCTTTATCCCCAAACGTTTCACCTACACAGTAGGCTTCTTCAGTCGAGTACAGAGGCAGCAGAAACAGTAGAGATGTAATGACATTGTAATCAGTCCATCACCCTTGAGGACGTAGTTTTGAGGTGGTCAGTCCCTGAGCCTGGAGAAGACTTCTGCACCATAGTGTGGAACTTTGTTCCACACTATGGTGTAAAACATGACTTAGTGAAGCTCTACGTAGAGCGAAAACATGACTTAATGAAGCTCTACGCAGACCGAAACATCGACTTAATAAAGCTCTACACAGACCGAAACATCGACTTAATAAAGCTCTACACAGACCGAAACATCGACTTAATAAAGCTCTACACAGACCGAAACATCGACTTAATAAAGCTCTACACAGACCGAAACATCGACTTAATAAATCTCTACACAGACCGAAACATCGACTTAATAGAGCCTCCAAAAGATGCATATTACGAGCTTACAAATGTAGACAAACACCTGTATATATTAGGAACACATACGGCAACAGGACATTTACTAAGACGTTTCACCCACCAGGGACTTTATCATTGCAACCCAGAAGAGGAAACAGAGTGGTTATAGTGGGTTGAATCAGCTGCAGCATGGGCTGTGGCGGAGTTCAGGTGATGTCATCTGATCTGCTGGACTCTCTCAGTATTTTCCAGGTTTTGAGTGATGGTGGTAGTGGTAGTAGTAGTGGTGGTGATGGTGGTAGTGATGATGGTGATAGCTGCGGGAGCACAACAAACCAGGGACTCAGGTCATACAGATAAAGTCTGTGGCCACCACATTAACTCTAGCTTGCTCATCGGGTGGGAGGACTACAGAAAGTGTTCCTGAACTGGTACAACTTACACTTGAGAAAGTGCTCTCGCACATACATGAACTGGTACAACTTACACTTGAGAAAGTGCTCTCGCACATACATGAACTGGTACAACTTACACTTGAGAAAGTGCTCTCGCACATACATGAACTGGTACAACTAACACTTTAGAAAGTGCTCACGCACATACATGAACTGGTACAACTTACACTTGAGAAAGTGCTCTCGCACATACATGAACTGGTACAACTAACTTGAGAGTGCTCTCCACATACATGATCTGGACAACTACCCTTAGAAATGCTCTGCACATACATGAACTGGTACAACTACACTTGAGAAAGTGCCTCGACATACATGAACTGGTACAATACGCTTGTGAAAGTGCTCTCGCACATACATGAACTGGTACAACTAACACTTGAGAAAGTGCTCTCGCACATACATGAACTGGTACAACTTACACTTGAGAAAGTGCTCTCGCACATACATGAACTGGTACAACTTATACTTGAGAAAGTGCTCTCGCACATACATGAACTGGTACAACTTACACTTGAGAAAGTGCTCTCGCACATACATGAACTGGTACAACTTATACTTGAGAAAGTGCTCTCGCACATACATGAACTGGTACAACTTACACTTGAGAAAGTGCTCTCGCACATACATGAACTGGTACAACTTACACTTGAGAAAGTGCTCTCGTACATACACGCACTTGGTTACTAATGGGGTTCACATTACATAAATATTTCTGGAAACATTACCCTTAAAATTCTTGCACAAGCAACACACTTTACAACCCCGACAACACAAGTATCGCCTCGTACATAATTTTAAGTAGTGAAATACGCTCCTTGTGTTGCTGAATAAACCATCTTAGAAATTTTATATACACGGGCGTCCAGTCTGGAGCCACAGGAGGGTAAAAACACAATAATAAAGATTTATTAGAAGGAAGTGTTTGTGTGTAGCATTATTTCTGATACAAGAGTACTGACGAGGTAGCAGTCAACAGGTGCACCCTGAGTGTTGTCAGCGGTGGTGGTGTTACATCAGGGGGGAAAGCGACAGAAGTTATATACTGGGGGGAGGGAGATTTAGGGGTAGGTGTCTGGTTACCAAGGAGAGCCAGGACACTTGTTTTGTTACTATTTTTATTTTAGGACTGAGAGGGTTGAAGCCACTCTTTGGCACCGCCACTGTATTAAATGCGTCGATGATGCGCTCACTGAGTAGTGGTGGTTTTGATAAGGACCTGCCTAATATGGACCAGTAGGCCTTCTGCAGTGTTCCTCCATTCTTATGTTCACTGTATTGTATATTCTCTCCCTCCCCCACACACACACAGCTAGCCAATCATAACTCATGAAATCGTAATAACACGGAACAGGTGAGGTCTGAATCCGTGGCGAGTGAGTTTTACGAATCCTCCCCATGGGTTCAAATTGCACCCGTTCCGTGGTTTGGAAGGCAATGTTAGCGTCGCAACTGAGACGATGACGACTAGCCTCAGTCTGTACTCACATTAACTCATACAAACACCAATAACTACGACTCAACAAAGAATTAGATCACAAGAGAGCACAGAATAACGAATGTGAAGAAGGAATCACGATACACGAACTGACCTCATTACCACCTCGTCGATAAGAGTCAGGAAGAAATGTTCTGAATTAACACAGCGCTGCAGCCACAACACTCAGCGCTCCATGCGCTGAGTGTTGTGGCTGTACTCAACACCCCCACATTCTACACCAAACTACCCGACCTCCTCTCCCCAATTATCTTCCCCCCTTCCCCTGCTTACCCTCCCCTCATCCCCCTCCAGAAAAAGTCATGCGCACCAACACTATACATTAACACGATGTTGACAGTCCGGCAGACACCACAGTCAACCTTTTCTCTCTCCTTTTCACACAGATCAGTTTTACAGACTAAAAGCTGTTGTCCAACCTGCCTCGCATGGGCCAGTAGGCCTGCTGCAGTGTTCCTTTTTTATTATGTTCATTTCAAGGCCCAGCACTAAGATATGCTGCCCACCAGGATGCCACCCACAACACTCAGAATAAATTTGGTAAGCAACACTATCAACAGTGTTGCACATAGTATCAGCTGTGTTGCAAATTTTATTACATTTCCTGGTAATGTCATTTATAAACGTCTGGCACTAATGCAAGGCAATGTAACAACTGATACTGGTATGTCTAATGATTTTTTCCTAAAACAAGTCTTTCTTCTTTTTACAGGAGAAGGGGTTACTAGCCCCTTGCTCCCGGCATTTTGGTCGCCTTACGACACGCATGGCTTACGGAGGAAGGATTCTTCTCCACTTCACCCATGAGATAATGTCTAAGAGGCAAACAAAGCAACAACTACCAGGACTCTCACAAACATTCCCAAGGCAACATTCACACAAAAAAAGAATAAACGGTGGCTCTACTATCCTAAATGCCCCACCCAGGTACCTACTTACTGCTAGGTGAAAAGAGGCACGACAGAAGATATAAGAAAACATACCCAACGTTTCCACCCGTGCTGGGGATCGAACCACTAACACTCAGATTGTGAACTGAACTGTCTTGGCGTCTACAGTTTCCTTCATTCATTTCTCTTCTGGAAAAGACCAACTGCAAAGGCTGTTCTGCTGCAACTCTCTCAATGCTGAGATATTTCGAAAAAAATAATCCATCGGAAAGTAACTTAGACGCTAAAACAAGACTTGGTTAAAAATACGTACAACTTTCTGCCCACTGGTGGTAAGCGACCTCCCGGTGATAGTAAAGTCGTCAGGACACACTAAAGTGTCTCTTGACACTGTGGTGGTGTGTCAGGACACACTATAGTGTCTCCTGACACTGTGGTGGTGTGTCAGGACACACTATAGTGTCTCCTGACACTGTGGTGGTGTGTCAGGACACACTACAGTGTCTCCTGACACTGTGGTGGTGTGTCAGGACTAACTACAGTGTCTCTTGACACTGTGGTGGTGTGTCAGGACAAACTACAGTGTCTCCTGACACTGTGGTGGTGTGTCAGGACTAACTACAGTGTCTCCTGACACTGGTGGTGTGTCAGGACACACTACAGTGTCTCTGATGACATACGTCAGATTCACTGGCCCTGACACGATGTGTCAGGACTCACTACAGTCTCTCCTGACACTGGTACTGTGTAGTCAGGACCACTACAGAGTCTCCTGACACTGTCTGGCACGTCAGGACTCACTACAGAGTCTCCTGACACTGTACTGGTCGTCAGGACTCACTACAGAGTCTCCTGACACTGTACTGGTACGTCAGGACTACTACAGGTCTTCTGACACTGTACTGGTGTCAGGACTCACTACGAGTCTCTCCTGACTGGACTCAGACTATGGTCTCCTGATGTATGTAGTCAGGACTACTACAGAGTCTCCTGACACTGTACTGTAGTCAGGACTCACTCAGAGTCTCTGACACTGTACTGGTACGTCAGGACTCACTACAGAGTCTCCTGACACTGTACTGGTACGTCAGGACTCACTACAGAGTCTCCTGACACTGTACTGGTACGTCAGGACTCACTACAGAGTCTCCTGACACTGTACTGGTACGTCAGGACTCACTACAGAGTCTCCTGACACTGTGCTGGTACGTCAGGACTCACTACAGAGTCTTCTGACACTGTACTGGTACGTCAGGACTCACTACAGAGTCTCCTGACACTGTACTGGTACGTCAGGACTCACTACAGAGTCTCCTGACACTGTACTGGTACGTCAGGACTCACTACAGAGTCTCCTGACACTGTACTGGATCCGCTAACGTCAGGACTCACTACAGTGTCTCCTGACACTGTACTGGTACGTCAGGACTCACTACAGAGTCTCCTGACACTGTACTGGTACGTCAGGACTCACTACAGTGTCTCCTGACACACGGAGTCAGATCACTCAACCGACACTGTATTACGTCAGGATTATCATTCCCACGGTTTACGCAGGACACCAGAGTTTGAAATGCTCGACTCATACAGTGTCTCCTACATTACTGGTGTGTAAACGCTGACACCACGTAGTAGTCACACAGAAACCCTGAGTGGACTCACACAGTTCACACGTCATGTCACCAACACACATTTTTTAAGTTTAAAAGGTTGTAAACCATATAATTACATTCAGGAGCGAAAGAGGGTCACAGACTCCTTGGGGAATGGGATTAACTCACCAATTATTAGGAAAATTGTAATTGACACTCTGTGTCTCGACACACCATCTGTGTCTCGACACACCATCTGTGTCTCAACACTCACGCGCCTCCAACAGTAATGTAAGTGTCAAAACACTCACATTTTGAAGTGCGGCGTGCGCAACGCAGTAGTTGAATGGCTATATACCCTTGCCTGTGGTCGCAGGCAAGTGTGTGTCCAGGATAAGTGGCAGGTCCACGGTATCTGGGTCCGGAATAAGTGGCAGGTCCACGGTATCTGGGTCCGGAATAAATAGCAGGTCCAAGGTGTCTGGGTCCGGAATAAGTGGCAGGTCCAAGGTGTCTGGGTCCGGAATAAATAGCAGGTCCACGGTGTCTGGGTCCGGAATAAATAGCAGGTCCACGGTGTCTGGGTCCGGAATAAGTGGCAGGTCCAAGGTGTCTGGGTCCGGAATAAATAGCAGGTCCACGGTGTCTGGGTCCGGAATAAGTGCAGGTCCAAGGGTCTGGGTCCGGAATAAGTGGCAGGTCCAGGTGTCTGGGTCCGGAATAAATAGCAGGTCCACGGTGTCTGGGTCCGGAATAAATAGCAGGTCCACGGTGTCTGGGTACGGGATAAGTACCAGGTCCACGATGTCTGGGTCTGGGACAAATACCAGGTCCACGGTGTCTGGGTCCGGAATAAATAGCAGGTCCACGGTGTCTGCGTCCGGGATAAGTACCAGGTCCACGATGTCTGGGTCTGGGACGATAAATACCAGGTCCACGGTGTCTGCGTCCGGGATAAGTACCAGGTCCACGGTGTCTTTATACAAGTGTTCAGACTTTTCGGTGAGACAGCAGGTGTAGACATCACACCCGTCATTACTCCATACTCTTCACACCACACTCCTCACCCTCCACACTCCTCACCCTCCCCAGTCCTCAACCACCACACTCTTCACCCTCCATACTCCTCACCCACCACACTCCTCACCCTCCCCACTCCTCAACCACCACACTCCTCACCCTCCCCACTCCTCAACCACCACACTCCTCACCCACCACACTCCTCACCCTCCCCACTCCTCAACCACCACACTCCTCACCCTCCATACTCTTCACCCACCACACTCCTCACCCTCCATACTCTTCACCCACCACACTCCTCACCCTCCATACTCTTCACCACCACACTCTTCACCCTCCATACTCTTCACCCTCCCACTCCTCAACCACCACACTCCTCACCCTCCATACTCTTCACCCTCCATACTCTTCACCACCACACTCCTCACCCTCCCCACTCCTCAACCACCACCTCCTCACCCTCCATACTCTTCACCCTCCCCACTCCTCAACCACCACACTCCTCACCCTCCATACTCTTCACCCACCACACTCCTCACCCTCCATACTCTTCACCCTGCACACTCTTCACCCTCCATACTCTTCACCCACCATACTCTTCACCCTCCATACTATTCACCCTCCATACTCTTCACCCACCACACTCCTCACCCTCCCCACTCCTCAACCACCACACTCCTCACCCTCCATACTCTTCACCCACCACACTCCTCACCCTCCCCACTCCTCACCCTCCCCACTCCTCACCCTCCACACTCCTCACCCACCATACTCTTCACCCTCCATACTCTTCACCCTCCATACTCTTCACCCTCCATACTCTTCACCCACCACACTCCTCAACCACCACACTCCTCACCCTCCATACTCTTCACCCACCATACTCTTCACCCACCATACTCCTCACCCTCCCCACTCCTCACCCACCATACTCTTCACCCTCCATACTCTTACCCACCACACTCCTCACCCTCCCACTCCTCCCACCATACTCTTCACCACCATACTCTTCACCCACCATACTCCTCACCCACCACACTCTTCACCCTCCACTCTTCACCACCACACTCCTCACCCTCCACTCCTCCCCCCATACTCTCACCCTCCATACTCTTCACCCACCACACTCCTCACCACACTCTTCACCTCCATACTCTTCACCCTCCATACTCTTCACCCACCAACTCCTCACCCTCCATACTCTTCACCCTCCACACTCTTCACCCTCCATACTCTTCACCCTCCATACTCTTCACCCACCATACTCTTCACCCTCCATACTCTTCACCCTCCATACTCTTCACCCACCACACTCCTCACCCTCCCCACTCCTCACCCTCCACACTCCTCACCCACCATACTCTTCACCCTCCATACTCTTCACCCTCCATACTCTTCACCCTCCATACTCTTTCCCCACCACTCTCACCCTCCCCTCACCCACCATACTCTTCACCCTCCATACTCTTCACCCTCCATACTCTTCACCCACCACACTCCTCACCCTCCACTCCTCACCCCCATACTCTTCACCCACCATACTCTTCACCCACCACCTCCTCACCTCCCCACTCCTCACCACCATACTCTTCACCCTCCATACTCTTCACCCACCACACTCCTCACCCTCCCCACTCCTCACCCACCATACTCTTCACCCACCATACTCTTCACCTCCATACTCTTCACCCCCAACTCCTCACCCACCACACTCTTCACCCTCCATACTCTTCACCCACCACACTCCTCACCCTCCCCACTCCTCACCCACAATACTCTTCACCCTCCATACTCTTCACCCACCACACTCCTCACCCACCACACTCTTCACCCTCCATACTCTTCACCCACCACACTCCTCACCCTCCCACTCCTCAACCACCACACTCCTCACCCTCCATACTCTTCACCCACCACACTCCTCACCCTTCCCACTCCTCACCCACCACACTCTCACCCTCCATACTCTTCACCCACCACACTCCTCACCCTCCCACTCCTCACCACCACACTCCTCACCCTCCATACTCTTCACCCACCACCTCCTCACCCTCCCCACTCCTCACCCACCAACTCTTCACCACCAACTCCTCACCCCCAACTCCTCACCCACCACACTCCTCATCCTCCACTGAGATGCTTTGTTCATGGTTTTGTGTACACACAAATTTTGGAGTGACTGTTACACATGTGTCAGGTCTGCTCAATTCTGGTAGTGCTGCCACAGACCACTGCACTCATCAGTGCTGCACACTAGACGCACTGCACTCCATCAGTGCTGCACACTAGACGCACTGCACTCCATCAGTGCTGCACACTAGACCACTGCACTCATCAGTGCTGCACACAGACGCACTGCACTCCATCAGTGCTGCACACTAGACGCACTGCACTCCATCAATGCTACACTACACGCACTGCACTCATCAGTGCACACACTAGACACTGCACTCCATCAGTGCTGCACACTAGACGCACTGCACTCCATCAGTGCTGCACACTAGACGCACTGCTACTCCATCAGTGCTCATCACTAGACGCACTGCACTCCCTCAGTGCTGCACACTAGACGCACTGCACTCCATCAGTGCTGCACACTAGACGCACTGCACTCCATCAGTGCTGCACACTACACGCACTGCACTCCATCAGTGCTGCACACTAACGCACTGCACTCCATCAGTGCTGCACACTAGACGCACTGCACTCCATCAGTGCTGCACACTAACGCACTGCACTCCATCAGTGCTGCACTAGACGCACTGCACTCCATCAGTGCTGCACACTACACGCACTGCACTCCATCAGTGCTGCACACTAGACGCACTGCACTCCATCAGTGCTGCACACTAGACGCTCTGCACTCCATCAGTGCTGCACACTAGACGCCTGCACTCCATCAGTGCTGCACACTACACGCACTGCACTCCATCAGTGCTGCACACTGACAGCACTGCACTCCATCAGTGCTGCACACTAACGCACTGCACTCCATCAGTGCTGCACACTAACGCACTGCACTCCATCAGTGCTGCACACTAGACGCACTGCACTCCATCAGTGCTGCACACTAGACGCACTGCACTCCATCAGTGCTGCACACTAGACGCACTGCACTCCATCAGTGCTGCACACTAGACGCACTGCACTCCATCAGTGCTGCACACTAGACGCACTGCACTCCATCAGTGCTGCACACTACGCACTGCACTCCATCAGTGCTGACACTACACGCACTGCACTCATCAGTGCGCACACTAGACGCACTGCACTCCATCAGTGCTGCACACTAGACGCACTGCACTCCATCAGTGCTGCACACTAGACGCACTGCACTCCATCAGTGCTGCACACTACACGCACTGCACTCCATCAGTGCTGCACACTACACGCACTGCACTCCATCAGTGCTGCACACTAGACGCACTGCACTCCATCAGTGCTGCACACTAGACGCACTGCACTTCATCAGTGCTGCACACTAGACGCACTGCACTTCATCAGTGCTGCACACTAGACGCACTGCACTCCATCAGTGCTGCACACTAACGCACTGCACTTCATCAGTGCTCACACTAAGCACTGCACTCATCAGTGCTGCACACTAGCACTGCACTCCATCAGTGCAGCACACTACACGCACTGCACTCCATCAGTGCTGCACACTACACGCACTGCACTCCATCAGTGCTGCACACTACACGCACTGCACTCCATCAGTGCTGCACACTAGACGCACTGCACTCCATCAGTGCTGCACACTAGACGCACTGCACTCCATCAGTGCTGCACACTAGACGCACTGCACTCCATCAGTGCTGCACACTACACGCACTGCACTCCATCAGTGCAGCACACTAGACGCACTGCACTCCATCAGTGCAGCACACTAGACGCACTGCACTCCATCAGTGCTGCACACTAGACGCACTGCACTCCATCAGTGCTGCACACTACACGCACTGCACTCCATCAGTGCAGCACACTAGACGCACTGCACTCCATCAGTGCTGCACACTAGACGCACTGCACTCAATCAGTGCTGCACACTAGACGGACCTCACTCCATCAGTGCTTCACACTAGACGCACTGCACTCCATCAGTGCTTCACACTAGACCCACTGCACTCCATCAGTGCTTCACACTAGACGCACTGCACTCAATCAGTGCTGCACACTAGACGGACCTCACTCCATCACACTAGACGGACCTCACTCCATCACACTAGACGGACCTCACTCCATCACACTAGACGGACCTCACTCCATCACACTAGACGGACCTCACTCCATCACACTAGACGGACCTCACTCCTATCACACCTAGACGGACCTCACTCCATCACACTAGACGGACCTCACTCCATCACACTAGACGGACCTCACTCCATCAGTGCTGCACACTAGACGCATTGCACTCCATCAGTGCTGCACACTAGACGCACTGCACTCCATCACACTAGACGGACCTCACTCCATCACACTAGACGGACCTCACTCAATCAGTGCTGCACACTAGACGCGCTGCACTCCATCAGTGCTGCACACTAGACGCACTGCACTCCATCACACTAGACGGACCTCACTCCATCACACTAGACGGATCTCACTCCATCACACTAGCCGCACCTCACTCCATCACACTAGACGGACCTCACTCCATCACGCTAGACGGACCTCACTCCATCACGCTAGACGGACCTCACTCCATCACGCTAGACGGACCTCACTCCATCACGCTAGACGGACCTCACTCCATCACGCTAGACGGACCTCACTCCATCACGCTAGACGGACCTCACTCCATCAGTGCTGACACTAGACGCACTGCACTCCATCAGTGCGCACACTAGACGCACTGCACTCCATCACGCTAGACGGACCTCACTCCATCACGCTAGACGGACCTCACTCCATCACGCTAGACGGACCTCACTCCATCACGCTAGACGGACCTCACTCCATCAGTGCTGCACACTAGACGCACTGCACTCCATCAGTGCTGCACACTAGACGCACTGCACTCCATCACGCTAGACGGACCTCACTCCATCACACTAGACGGACCTCACTCCATCACACTAGACGGACCTCACTCCATCACGCTAGACGGACCTCACTCCATCAGTGCTGCACACTAGACGCACTGCACTCCATCAGTGCTGCACACTAGACGCACTGCACTCCATCAGTGCTGCACACTAGACGCACTGTACTCCATCACGCTAGACGGACCTCACTCCATCACACTAGACGGACCTCACTCCATCACGCTAGACGGACCTCACTCCATCAGTGCTGCACACTAGACGCACTGCACTCCATCAGTGCTGCACACTAGACGCACTGCACTCCATCACGCTAGACGGACCTCACTCCATCACGCTAGACGGACCTCACTCCATCACATTAGCCGCACCTCACTCCATCACACTAGACGGACCTCACTCCATCACGCTAGACGGACCTCACTCCATCACACTAGACGGACCTCACTCCATCACACTAGACGCACCTCACTCCATCAGTTTTTCACTCCAGACGCAACATACTCAAGTGTTTCACATCAGACACAACACACTCAATATTTCACACCATACACACTCTTACAAACAAACTCTTTTCCATCGCTGGATTTACAACGTTTCTTCATAACAAGTGAAAAACTGGATCAGAATCAGCGTCCGGCGACGTAGAAATCCATGATATTAAAATTCAGGTTAATAACTGATGTAATAAATTTTCTTGGTGCCATAGAGAGTATTATTGTTGGTTGTGCCTCTTACTGGTGTCCCCACCATCAAGGTCACACAGTATTCTTGTCTGTTAATGACCCTGGTGTAGTTGACAGACTCCAGCAGGAGGACTTCGAAGAGGAACAACTCCGGCAGGAGGACTTAGAAGAGAAACAACTCCGGCAGGAGGACTTAGAAGAGAAACAACTCCAGCAGGACTTCGAAGAGAAACAACTCCGACAGGAGGACTTGGAAGAGAAACAACTCCGGCAGGAGGACTTGGAAGAGGAACAACTCCGGAAGAGGACTTAGAAGAGAAACAACTCCGGCAGAAGGACTTGGAGGAGGAACAACTCCGACAGGAGGACTTTGAAGAGGAACAACTCCGACAGGAGGACTTTGAAGAGGAACAACTCCGACAGGAGGACTTGGAAGAGAAACAACTCCGACAGGAGGACTTGGAAGAGGAACAACTCCGGAAGAGGACTTAGAAGAGAAACAACTCCGGCAGAAGGACTTGGAGGAGGAACAACTCCGACAGGAGGACTTGGAAAAGAAACAACTCCGACAGGAGGACTTTGAAGAGGAACAACTCCGACAGGAGGACTTGGAAGAGAAACAACTCCGGCAGGAGGACTTGGAAGAGGAACAACTCCGGAAGAGGACTTAGCAGAGAAACAACTCCGGCAGAAGGACTTGGAGGAGGAACAACTACGACAGGAGGACTTGGAAAAGAAACAACTCCGGCAGGAGGACTTGGAAGAAAAACAACTCCGACAGGAGGACTCAGAAAAGAAACTACTCCGGCAGGAGGAATTGGAAGAGAAACAACTCCGACAGGAGGACTTTGAAGAGGAACAACTCCAGCAGGAGGACTTGGAAGAGGAACAATTCCGGCAGGAGGATTTGGAAGAGGAACAACTCCGGAAGAGGACTTAGAAGAGAAACAACTCCGGCAATAGGACTTGGAAGAGGATCAACTCCGACAGGAGGACTTAGAAGAGAAACAACTCCGGCAGGAGGACTTGGAAGAGAAACAACTCCGACAGGAGGACTTGGAAGAGAAACAACTCCGGCAGGAGGACTTGGAAAATAAACAACTCCAGCAGAAGGACGTGGAAAAGAAATAACTCCGGCAGGAGGACTTAGAAGATAAACAACTCCGGCAGGAGGACTTGGAAGAGGATCAACTCCGGCAGGAGAAATTGGAAAAGAAACAACTCCGGCAGGAGGACTTGGAAAAGAAACAACTCCGGCAGGAGGACTTGGAAGAAAAACAACTCCGGCAGGAGGACTTGGAAGAGGAACAACTCCGGAAGGAGGACTTGGAAGAGGAACAACTCCGGAAGGAGGACTTGGAAGAAAAACAACTCCGGCAGGAGGACTTGGAAGAGGAACAACTCCGGAAGGAGGACTTGGAAGAGGAACAACTCCGGAAGGAGGACTTGGAAGAGGAACAACTCCGGAAGGAGGACTTGGAAGAAAAACAACTCCGGCAGGAGGACTTGGAAGAGGAACAACTCAGGAAGGAGGACTTGGAAGAGGAACAACTCCGGCAGGAGGACTTGGAAGAAAAACAACTCCGGCAGGAGGACTTGGAAGAAAAACAACTCCGGCAGGAGGACTTGGAAAATAAACAACTCCAGCAGAAGGACGTGGAAAAGAAATAACTCCGGCAGGAGGATTTAGAAGATAAACAACTCCGGCAGGAGGACTTGGAAGAGGATCAACTCCGGCAGGAGAACTTGGAAAAGAAACAACTCCGACAGGAGGACTTGGAAGAGGAACAACTCCGAAAGGAGAACTTGGAAGAGGAACAACTCCGGCAGGAGGACTTGGAAGAGGATCAACTCCGGCAGGAGAACTTGGAAAAGAAACAACTCCGGTAGGAGGACTTGGAAGAGGATCAACTCCGACAGGAGGACTTGGAAGAGGAACAACTCCGGAAGAGGACTTAGAAGAGAAACAACTCCGGTAGGAGGACTTGGAAGAGGAACAACTCCGGAAGAGGACTTAGAAGAGAAACAACTCCGGTAGGAGGACTTGGAAGAGGAACAACTCCGACAGGAGGACTTGGAAGAGGAACAACTCCGGAAGAGGACTTAGAAGAGAAACAACTCCGGCAGGAGGACTTGAAAGAATAACAACTCTGGCAGGAAGTCTTGGAAGAGAAACAACTCCGGCAGGAGGTCTTGGAAGAGGAAGGACTTCATTAATGAACCATCAAGGAGCATGGAGATCCGTGTAGAAACTGCCATAGGAAATATACACCTAGAGTTGCGTATTTTAGTGTATATACAATTGATTTGCATTAATCTCTTTCTTAAAGATAAAGAATTCTTGGTTGATTGACGGAGTTTAAAGCCTATCGGCTACACTAGGGTCCTTAAGGCTGCACAATAACTGTCCAACCACCACACAAGAATACCTTAATCATTAAAATCTAAGCATATATACACTGAAAGAGACACACCTCTCAGAGTATATATGTCGTGACATTCTTGATTGGTGGTAAACAAGTGACATTCAGCATTAAAAACCATGGCTCGATCGATAGGTTTCAAACCTACTAAACCAAACTGCTCACTGAGGGATACTTTAATTCGGGTTTTTCATTCAAACAAAATGAGCTTTGTGAATGACGTCAGAGAGCTCTTGTGGTGAGGCAGGATATCCGGTGACCTTTACCACGTGACTGTGAGCGTTTGAGATGAAACGTTTGAGTGTTAACCAAGACCGTCTCCAGTCTTGACAGACGAAGAGGCTGCTGCTCTTGCTGCTATGTTGGTGCTGGTGGTGCTTTGTTGTTGTTGGTGGTGGTGCTTATGTTGATGGTGGTGGTTATGTTGTTGTTGTTGGTGGTGGTGCTTATGTTGTTGGTGGTGGTGCTGGTGTTTATGTTGTTGTTGGTGGTGCTTATGTTGTTGGTGGTGCTTATATTGTTGTTGGTGGTGTTTATATTGGTGGTGGTGGTGGTGCTTATGTTGCGGTTGTTGTTGGTGGTGGTGGTGGTTGTAATGCTTATGTTGTTGTTGTTGTTGTTGAATGAGGGTTCTTCAGATGTGAGCTGAAGTTCCTGCCACTCGAACAATGCATTATATTAAGTACACTGAGTACATTAAGTACACTGAGTACATTAAGTACACTGAGTACATTAAGTACACTGAGTACTTTAAGTACACTGAGTACATTAAGTACACTGAGTATATTAAGTACACTGAGTACATTAAGTACACTGAATACATTAAGTACACTGAGTACATTAAGTACACTGAGTACATTAAGTACACTGAGTACTTTAAGTACATTAAGTACACTGAGTATATTAAGTACACTGAGTACATTAAGTAAACTGAATACATTAAGTACACTGAGTACATTAAGTACACTGAGTACACTTTTTTGGATGATTTACATTTGGTCATGATAAATGATTTTTATTAACAAAATAATAGTCATAAAAACAGAAGTAAAACTTGGATGAAAGATGAAATACGTAACATTGTTACTTTGTTGCTACTGGTGCTTATGTTGTTGTTACTGATGCTTATGTTGCTGGTAATGATTATGTTGTTGTTACTGATGCTTATGTTGTTGTTACTGATGCTTATGCTGTTGTTACTGATGCTTATGTTGTTGTTACTGATGCTTATGTTGTTGTTACTGATGCTTATGTTGTTGTTACTGATGCTTATGTTGCTGGTAATGATTATGTTGTTGTTGTTGATGCTTATGTTGTTGTTACTGATGCTTATGTTGCTGGTAATGATTATGTTGTTGTTGTTGATGCTTATGTTGTTGTTACTGATGCTTATGTTGCTGGTAATGATTATGTTGTTGTTACTGATGTTTATGTTGTTGGTAATGATTATGTTGTTGTTACTGATGTTTATGTTGCTGGTAATGATTATGTTGTTGTTACTGATGTTTATGTTGCTGGTAATGATTATGTTGTTGTTATTGATGCTTATGTTGCTGGTAATGATTATGTTGTTGATGCTTATGTTGTTGTTGATGCTTATGTTGTTGTTACTGATGCTTATGTTGCTGGTAATGATTATGTTGTTGTTACTGATGTTTATGTTGCTGGTAATGATTATGTTGTTGTTATTGATGCTTATGTTGCTGGTAATGATTATGTTGTTGTTGTTGATGCTTATGTTGCTGGTAATGATTATGTTGTTGTTACTGATGCTTATGTTACTGGTAATGATTATGTTGTTGTTGTTGATGCTTATGTTGCTGGTAATGATTATGTTGTTATTACTGATGGTTATGTTGCTGGTAATGATGCTTATGTTGCTGGTAATGATTATGTTGTTGTTACTGATGTTTATGTTGTTGGTAATGATTATGTTGTTGGTAATGATTATGTTGTTGTTATTGATGCTTATGTTGCTGGTAATGATTATGTTGTTGATGTTGTTGTTGTTGATAATGATGCTATGTTGCTGGTAATGATTATGTTGTTACTGATGCTATTTGTTTACTGATGCTTATGTTGCTGGTAATGATTATGTTGTTGTTGTTGATGCTTATGTTGTTGTTACTGATGCTTATGTTGCTGGTAATGATTATGTTGTTGTTATTGATGCTTATGTTGTTGTTACTGATGCTTATGTTGCTGGTAATGATTATGTTGTTGTTATTGATGCTTATGTTGCTGGTAATGATTATGTTGTTGTTACTGATGCTTATGTTGCTGGTAATGATTATGTTGTTGTTGTTGATGCTTATGTTGTTGTTACTGATGCTTATGTTGCTGGTAATGATTATGTTGTTGTTACTGATGCTTATGTTGGTGTTATGATTGTATGTTGTTGTTGATGATGCTTATGTGCTGGTATGATTATGTTGTTGTTGTTGATGTTATGTTGCTGGTAATGATTATGTTGTTGTTGTTGATGCTTATGTTGTGTTGATGTATGTGCTGTAATGATTAGTTGTGTTGTTGGATGTGTTTTGTTGCTGGTAATGATGCTTATGTTGCTGGTAATGATTAGTGTTGTTGTTGGATGTTTATGTTGTGTAGATATGTTGTTTACTGATGCTTATGTTGCTGGTAATGATTATGTTGTTGTTACTGATGCTTATGTTGCTGGTAATGATTTTTTGTGTACTGGTATGTTGTGGTAATGATTATGTTGTTGTTGTTGATGCTTATGTTGGTAATGATGCTTATGTTGTTGTTGTTGTTGGTAATGATGCTTATGTTGTCGTTGTTGTTGGTAATGATGCTTATGTTGTCGTTGTTGTTGGTAATGATGCTTATGTTGTCGTTGTTGGTAATGATGCTTATGTTGTTGTTGTTGTTGGTAATGATGCTTATGTTGTCGTTGTTGTTGGTTGTGTAGTGGGGAATGAGTTGTTGTGTTGTGGTAATGATGCTTAGTTGTCTGTTGTGGTAATGATGTGTGTCGTTGTTGTTGGTAATGATGATGTTGTCGTTGTGGGTGTGTTGGTGGTGTAGTGGATGAGTGTTGGTGGTGGATGAATGGTGTGGTGGTGGTGGTGGTGAGTGAGTGGTGTGATGGTGGTGAGTGGGATGAGGTGGTGGTGGTGGTGGTGGAGATGAGTGTGGTGGTGGTGGTGGTGGAGATGAGTGTGGTGGGTGGTGGTGGAGATGAGTGTGGTGGTGGGTGGGTAGTGTGGTGGTGGTAGGTGGTAGGATGAGGGGTGGTGGTGGTGGGGAGAGGTGTGGGGTGGTGGTAGTGGAGATGAGTGTGGTGGTGGTGGTGGTGGGTGGAGATGAGTGTGTGGTGGTGGTAGTGGAGATGAGTGTGGTGGTGGTGGTGGTGGTAGTGGAGATGAGTGTGGTGGTGGTAGTGGAGATGGGTGGTGGTGAGTGGAGGGGGTGGTGGTGGAGGGGTGAGTGTGGTGGGTGGTGGTGGTGGTAGTGAGGTGGTGGTGGTGGATGATGAGTGGTGGTGGTGGTGGTAGTGAGTAGGTGGGTGGTGGTGGTGGAGATGAGGTGTGTGGGTTTGTGTAGGGTGGTAGTGAGATGAGTGTGGTGGTGGTGGTGGTAGTGGAGATGAGTGTTGTGGTGGTGGTGGAGATGAGTGTGGTGGTGATGGTGGTGGTAGTGAGATGAGTGTTGTGGTGGTGGTAGTGGAGATGAGTGTTGTGAGGGGTAATAGGTGGTGTGAGATATGATGTGTGGTGTGGAGAGTGTCAGGTGTTGAGAATCATTCCCTGGACGAATGATATTCCTCTGAGCGGTAATTCCTGAAGGGTCATATATTCCTGGCAATCATTCCCTGACGCAATCATTACTCATTGACGCAATTCGGTCACAATATTCCTGAGCTCTCTTGCCAATCATCTCCCTTTAAACATGATCTAACATTTTAATACTCAAAACACTGGTAACACTTCCAATATTTATCAAATTCGTACCAATCATTAAACGACAATGATTTTCTGGAAATCATTCCTGAGCATCATTTTGACCACTGTATTATCCCTGAGCACTCAGTCATTCCTGTGACATTCTACGCTCAAGTTCTCTTGATAACAGTGATCATAAATACTATTTTTTATATACTCAAACACTGGAACATCAATATGTTCTCAAACTTGTAACATGGCAATTTAAGGTCAAAAAATTGATTTTTGGGAATGATGGCCGTCTATTTTGACGCACTTTCATTATGTCAAACTTTGTTTGACGCACTCCTACACAAGGGCACGAGTCAAAGTTCTCTTTGCAATGCTCACGACGTAAAGTCTCTTCCGTGACATTCTCAACTTCACGACGTCAAATTTTGTACATTCTCACGACGTCAAAGTTCTCTTGTGACATTCTCACGACGTCGAATTTGTTATGACGTACTCTAACGATGTCAAACTTTTGTTTTGACGTAATGTGACTTACGTCAAATTTCAGTTGAAGACTCACTCTCACGACGTCGAATTTTTTTTATGACGTATCTCACATCAAACTTCTTTTTTTGACGTAATGTAACTACGTCAAACTTACTTTGAGGGTTTAATCTCAACGTCAAATTCTTTGATGATGCAAGTTGCAAGTGGCAGCATTTGATGGCATAACTGCAAAAGTGCAAGATGTCATAAGCAGGATCTTGGAAGATACAAAACCTTGCAAGATGCAAGACCCTCCCAAGAGAGACCTTGTAGAAGGGTCTTCCAAGAGGGAATTTGCAAGAAGCACTTCAACAAGACCTTGCAAGAAGCAGGATCTTACAAGATGCAGACCTTGGGCAGGATCTTAGGCCTCAAGTTCCTCAAGGATGCAAGACCTTGCAAGATGAAGTCACAAGACTTGCAAGTGCAATTATGTCAAGATTTGCAAAGAGGCACTTTTGAAGATCAAAACAGCTTGCAAAGGTGTAAGCATTGCAATGGCAACCTTGCAGAAGCAGATTTTGATGGATACAAACCTTCAAAGCAGATCTGTATGCAAGACCTTGCAAGATGCAAGACTTTGAGGCAATTGATCTACAGATGCAAGACCTGAAGAACAGGATCTTGAAGATACAAACCTTGAAGATACAATGACCTTGCAAAGTAGATCTTACAAGATGGACAAGATGCAAGATAAACCTTGCAAGAAGGGATTTACAAGTCCAAGACCTCCAAGAGCAGGTATCTTACAAGATGCAAGACCTTGCACATGATGCCAAACTCCTCAAATGGTCAATGTGATCTTACCAAGATGCAAGGGTCTTTTAAAGGCTCTCTTTGGTAGTTTTCATTAACATGGCCGCTGTTCCTAATTAAAAAATATAAATTATTTATCACAACTTCAACTTGTATACCTGATGTTTTTACCGTTGCAAATGTCCTTGTAAACAAGACGTTGCAAGATGTAGCTGATGTCTGCGAGACTCACACGATCTCGCCAACTGCAGCGACATTTTCGAGACGATTGTCATAGTGTAGAGAATGGTCCTCAACCTTCCTACACAAGTGGGTCACATTTGATGGTCCTCAACCTTCCTACACAAGTGGGTCACATTTGATGGTCCTCAACCTTCCTACACAAGTGGGTCACATTTGATGGTCCTCAACCTTCCTACACAAGTGGGCTCACCTTCTCGATGGTCCTCAACCTTCCTACCAAGTGGGTCACATTTGTGGTCCTCAACCTTCCTACACAAGTGGGTCACATTTGATGGTCCTCAAGCTTCCTACACAAGTGGGTCACATTTGATGGTCAAATGTGTGATGAGCACCGTACATAAGTGAATTCATAATTTTATGTGAGAGGCCGCATCCATTTCTTAGAAGGAATACCTGCGGGCCGCGGGCCGCAGGTCGGAAGCCCCTGGTCTAGATACTATCTGCAACATTGTTAAGACACAACTCAAAATCAGCGTGACGCTTCCCTTGAGAAAAACAACAGCTCGAACTCACGGCTAGTGGGTTGTAAAACTCCAGGACAGCTGGCACAGTGGCTCAGGCACTGGCCTGGAGTGTTACGACTCACTTGCCGTGAGTTCGAGCCCCACCCGTACCCTGGTTTGAGGGTTTACTAAACTTGTGAAAATTCAAAACTCCGCAGACGAGGGAGTTTCCAATACTTCTCAAATTTCCTCTCTTCCACTTTATTATATTTAAATGCTCTACAATCCCTTAAGATAAAACATTTGACATATATTTTTAATGACGTGTAACATGCACACCTTGGAGCTACGAGACCAGAAGAGCTGAGAGGCTGAAGCAATAACTTGCATGAGGCATGAAGCCTGGTCACAGACCGGGCCGCAGGGGCGTTGACCCCTGGAACTCTCTCCAGGTAAACTCCAGGTAAACTGTCACCTACACAGTCTAATAATAATTCAGAGTTTCCTCTCAGTGGATTTAGCAATTGAAAACAAAGAAAGGACGTTATGAAACTGGGAGATGGACGTGCTGGCAAGGAAAGAATATTTTGTGGACATGTTTACTATTGTATAATAAATAAAGGTAGTGAGTTCATCATCATTACTGAAAGTTTGAAGCCAATCTTTTGAAGCATTCGCAAGTTATCACAAGAAAACTGATATTTCAAATTTCAAAATTTCTTCACTGAAATTTGCAAACTGACAACTACACAACCCAAATTCAATACACAATTATGTTTAATATACACCATCGTTTAGGGTTTGAAGCCGACCAGAAGAGACATTCTTCAGTTATTACATGGAAACAATTTAATAAAATTGCAAAATTCAAGTTTAAGCAACTCATAGTCAGTATCGGCCATCATGGGTGAAAATTTGAAGCCGATCAGATGAAGCATTACTCGAGTTTGGAACATGTTCGTACAGCATAATGACATCAACGAAATAGTTGACCCAATGAAATCGCTGGCCCACAGATGGTTCCAACTTCATCCTTTTCCCTATCTGTATGTCTCACGAGATGATGTAGACAACAGTTCTTAGCTTGTAAATAAAGTTAGGAACCTTAAACTAACCTTGTAAAAACCTGTGTAAAATAAAAAGTTATCGCATATAAACCAAAATTTGGGTTTTTTATAAGATTGACCAAAGAGCCTCTACACGTGCCAGTAGTTGCATGAGTCTTTCCCTCGTTATAGTATACAGGTGTAGAAAATTTGAAGCCCATCAGATAAGGCATTCTCAAGTTATACATGAAAATTTTGGAAGAAGAGAAAAGAACAATTTTGGCCTACTTTTAGAAGTTCCTCTCCAGGATGATTAAGACACATGTGTAACAGTTGGGTATCTATTGTTGAGACGTTTCCCCTACACAGTAGGCTTCTTCAGTTAAATACAGAGGTAGCAGGTGTAGTAGTGAAATGAAGATGTAATCAGTCCATCAACCTTGGAGAAATAGTATTTGAAGTGGTCAGTCCCTCAGCTCCATGGAGCTGAGGGACTGACCACCATCATTTCATTATTACACCTGTCTCATCTGTATTTGACTGAAGAAGACTACTGTGTAGGAGAAACGTTTTATCAACAAAGACACCCAACTGTTGCACCTGTGTCTCAATCATTAACTTGTCGGTGTTTATACCATTTTCAACCTAACTTTCTAAGGTTGTTGTGTGGTGGTTTACGGCACTTGTGGCACCAGTGCCAACGAGCAGAGTGTGAGAAGTGGCACTTACCTTTAGTAGTTGTGGTGGTTGTTGTAGTTGTGGTGGTGGTGGTAGTGGTGCGGGGGTGTTTGGGCGTAGTAACAGCAGTAACAGCAGCAACAGCAGGGGTGGTGGTGATGCTTTTGGTGGTGCTGTCGCTGTTGTGGGTGTTGGCTGAACTCCGCTTGCTCAGCTGCATTCTCCCGCAGCCGCCGCCGCCGCCGCCACCGCCGCTACTGCCGCCGCCGCCGCCGCTGCCCTCACGCTGCCACACAAAAGACACAACACCTCATTAATTAACATCTCGGTTAAATCATGCTGTTATGAAGGTTAATATTTATCAGTGTTAAAACTCATTAGTTAAGGCAGTGAGAATGTTAACACAATGACACCTGAACAACGTCTGCCGCACTCACAACCAAACGTTGTTTAAACACTGCCGTCTCCCACCCAGGCAGAGTGACCCGAGAAAGAACACTTTCACCATCACTGTCTTGCCAGAGGCGTGCTTATACTACAGTTATAAAACTGCAACATTAACACCCCTCCTTCAGAGTGCAGGCACTGTACTTCCCACCTCCAGGACTCAAGTTCGGCTAACTGGTTTCCCTGAATCCCTTCATAGCTGTTACCTTGCTCACACTCCAACAGCTCGTCAAATCATAGAAAAAGACTTTCCTCCACTCGCTCCTATCTAACATGTTTACACATGCTTGCTGGATATCTAAGCCCCTCGCAATACAAAACCTCTTTTACCCACTCCCCATTCCTAAGGCGACCCTTACCCTACCTTCAACTTCAGATTTATACACACTCTAATTAGTCCTATTTTGCTCTATCTCTAAATGACCAAACCATCTCAACAACTTCTCCGCAGTTCTCTGGATAATACTTTTAGTAACCCCACACATCCTAGTCTCTAAACTACGAATTTCCTGCATAATATTCACACCACACATTTCCCTCACACACGACATCTCTGCCTCCAGTTTCCTCTTCGCTGCAACATTCACAACCCATGCTTCACACCCATATATGTGTTAGCATCACTATACTCTCATAAATTCCCCCTTTTTGCTTCCATGGATAACGTTGTCTCCATAGACTCCTCAATGAACCACTCACCTTTTTTACCTCATCAACACTACGACTCACATCGTCTTTCATAGACCCATCTACTGACAAGTTCACTCCCAAATATCAGAACACATTCACTTCCTCCATACTCCCTCCCTCCAGTCTGATGTCCATCTTTCATTACCTAATTTTTTTTGTTACCCTCTTCGCCTTGTTCTTTCCTCTGTTCACTTTTAATTTCCTTCTTTTACATTACCTCCCAAATTCGTCCACCAATTTCTGCAACATTATCTCAGTAAATACATGTCCGGCTATGTGTTATATAGCTAACACCACCAACTATCACTGTTATATAACTAACACCACATCTATCACTATTATGTAGCTAACACCACCATCTATCACTGTTATACAGTTAACACCACCATCTATCACTGTTATACAGTTAACACCACCATCTATCACTGTTATACAGTTAAAAGAACCATCTGTCACTGTTATACAGTTAACAGCACCATCTATCACTGTTATACAGTTAACAGCACCATCTGTCACTGTTATACAGTTAACAGCACCATCTATCACTGTTATACAGTTAACACCACCATCTATCACTGTTATACAGTTAACAGAACCATCTATCACTGTAATACAGTTAACAGCACCATCTATCATTGTTATACAGTTAAAAGAACCATCTATCACGGTTATACAGTTAACAGCACCATCTGTCACTGTTATACAGTTAACAGCACCATCTATCACTGTTATACAGTTAACAGCACCATCTATCATTGTTATACAGTTAAAAGAACCATCTATCACGGTTATACAGTTAACAGCACCATCTATCATTGTTATACAGTTAAAAGAACCATCTATCACGGTTATACAGTTAACAGCACCATCTGTCACTGTTATACAGTTAACACCACCATCTATCATTGTTATACAGTTAACACCACCATCAATCATTGTTATACAGTTAACACCACCATCTATCACTGTTATACAGTTAACACCACCATCTATCACTGTTATACAGTTAACAGCACCATCTATCACTGTTATACAGTTAACAGCACCATCTATCACTGTTATACAGTTAACAGCACCATCTAGCACTGTTATACAGTTAACAGCACCATCTATCACTGTTATACAGTTAACAGCACCATCTATCACTGTTATACAGTTAACAGCACCATCTGTCACTGTTATACAGTTAACAGAACCATCTATCACTGTAATACAGTTAACAGCACCATCTATCATTGTTATACAGTTAAAAGAACCATCTATCACGGTTATACAGTTAACAGCACCATCTATCATTGTTATACAGTTAACACCACCATCTATCACTGTTATACAGTTAACACCACCATCTATCACTGTTATACAGTTAACACCACCATCTATCACTGTTATACAGTTAACACCACCATCTATCACTGTTATACAGTTAACACCACCATCTATCACTGTTATACAGTTAACACCACCATCTATCATTGTTATACAGTTAACACCACCATCTATCATTGTTATACAGTTAACACCACCATCTATCACTGTTATACAGTTAACACCACCATCTATCACTGTTATACAGTTAACACCACCATCTATCACTGTTATACAGTTAACACCACCATCTATCACTGTTATACAGTTAACATGATAAATTAACAACCACAGACCAGACACAACACTCTTGGCTGTGTTTGTAAATTACATCAGACACAACAAAAAAGTGCGAACACACTGACAGCAGCAACAACAACAATAAACAAATAGCAACCAATAACAAAAACACTTAACAATAACAACCATAACAATAACAACAATAGTAACACTAACGAAAACAATAACTACAATAGCAGAACTAACAATAACAATAAAAATAACTACAATAACAATAGCAACACTAACAGTAACAACAATAACACAAACAATAACAACATTTGGTAAGGGTCATTAAGAAAATAAGTCAACAATTAGACTACAATTCACCGTTTCCATAATTCACTGTGTCTACAATTTACAGTTTCCATAATTCACCGTGGCTACAATTCACCATTTCCATAATTCACCGTGACTGCAATTCACCGTTTCCATAATTCACCGTGGCTACAATTCACCGTGGCTACAATTAAATGTGTATGTAATTAATCGTGACTACGAATCACAATGACTATAATTCACCTGTGACTACAAGTTCAATTCACTGTGTCTACAATTTATCGTCATTACAATTCACCGTCACTACAATTTCTCTTGGTTATAACTCACCGTATCTACAATTCACCGTTTCTACACGACCACTGTCCTGGCCGTGTCACCTAGTAATTAAGTATACGGTGGGCGTGTCAAGTAAATGTAACGTACACGATGGCCGTGACAGTTAGATGTAACATACACGGTGGCCGTGACAGTTAGATGTAACATACACGGTGGCCGTGACAGTTAGATGTAACGTACACGGTGGCCAAGGAAGGCAGAATTAACATACACGGTTACCATGAAAAATAGAAAAAAACGTACACGATGGTCGTGACAGGTACACATAACGTACACGGTAACCGTGACGGGTAAAAATAATGCACACGGTGGCCGTGGAGTTTAGCTATCGCATCCATAGAAGCTATTTTATGTAGTAATTGCGCAGAGATATCGCCCTTACAGATGAACCACGTCGCTGGAGGGAGATCAGAAACTAGATATCAGCCGCTATCAGACCTTATTTTGAGGCAGATAACACTGTCAGATATCTGTGTTGTTTGATAAGACGTTGTTAATATCAGTAACTTGACGTTAATCATCCCTAAACTGCGTCGTTAGGGCGGCAGCTGGGTGAAGGGTTACCCTAATTTCTGGTATCAGGGGTGTGGGGTTACCCTAACTGGTTGAAACACTGTAGGGTTACCCTAACTAGTGGTATCAGGGAGTAGGGTTATCCTAACTGGTGGTATCAGGGTGTAGGGTTATCCTAACCAGTGGTATCAGGGTGTAGGGTTATCCTGACTAGTGGTATCAGGGTGTAGGGTTACCCTAACTAGTGGTATCAGAGTACAGGGTTACCCTAACTAGTGGTATCAGGGAGTAGGGTTATCCTAACTGGTGGTATCAGGGTGTAGGGTTATCCTAACCAGTGGTATCAGGGTGTAGGGTTATCCTGACTAGTGGTATCAGGGTGTAGGGTTACCCTAACTAGTGGTATCAGGGTACAGGGTTACCCTAACTAGTGGCATCAGAGTGTAGGGTTACCCTAACTAGTGGTATCAAGGTGTAGGGTTACCCTAACTAGTGGTACCAAGGTGTAGGGTTACCCTAATGCTGGTATCAGGGATGTAGGGTTACCCTAACTGCTGGTTACAGGGTGAAGGGTTGCCCTAACTGATGGTATCAAGGGTGAAGGGTGACCCTAACTACGATCCTATCTTATAAATTAGACACATATGCAACATTTGGGTATCTTTATTGAGGAAACGTTTCGCCACACAGTGGCTTCATCAGTCCAACAGAAGGATCTGGGTACAATCCTGGGGTAGGTGGAGACGTATGCTAACACCAACTGAAATGAGGCAGGATAATAACTCTTAGCCTGTAAATTCATGAGTCAGCTTAATATTTTATTGTGCACTTTATACCCATCCTGTGGGTTGTAGTGACCACATACCCATCCTGTGGGTTGTAGTGACCACATACCCATCTTGTGGGTTGTAGTGACCACATACCCATCCTGTGGGTGGTAGTGACCACATACCCATCCTGTGGGTTGTAGTGACCACATACCCATCCTGTGGGTTGTAGTGACCACATACCCATCCTGTGGGTTGTAGTGACCACATACCCATCCTGTGGGTTGTAGTGACCACATACCCATCCTGTGGGTTGTAGTGACCACATACCCATCCTGTGGGTTGTAGTGACCACATACCCATCCTGTGGGTGTAGTGACCACATACCCATCCTGTGGGTGTAGTGACCACATACCCATCCTGTGGGTGTAGTGACCACATACCCATCCTGTGGGTTGTAGGAAACCCCATACCCATCATGTGGTGGTAGTCACCACATACCCATCCTGTGGGTTGTAGTGACCACATACCCATCCTGTGGGTGTAGTGACCACATACCCATCCTGTGGGTGGTAGTGACCACATACCCATCCTGTGGGTGGTAGTGACCACATACCCATCCTGTGGGTTGGGAGTCACCACATACCCATCCTGTGGGTGGTAGTGACCAATACCCATCCTGTGGTGGTAGTGACCACATACCCATCCTGTGGTGGTAGTGACCAATACCATCCTGTGGTGGTATTAACCACATACCACTGGGTGGATGACCCATACCATCCTGTGTGATAGACCACATACCATCCTGTGGGTGGTAGTCACCACATACCATCCTGTGGGTGATAGTCACACATACCCATCCTGTGTGGTAGTCACCACATACCCATCCTGTGGATGGTAGTCATAAGATAACAGAGGCACATAATGGGTTCAGGGACTGGGCCCCAAAGTTTTGATAGCCAAGCAAGTTACAGTGGTAATGAACAAGCTACAGTGGTAATGAACAAGTTACAGTGGTAATGAACAAGTTACAGTGGTAATGATCAAGTTACAGTGGTAATGAACAAGCTACAGTGGTAATGAACAAGTTACAGTGGTAATGAACATATCTGCAGTGGTAATGAACAAGTTACAGTTGTAATGAACATGTTACAGTGGTAATGACAAGTTACAGTGGTAATGAACAAGTTACAGTGGTAATGAACAAGTTACAGTGGTAATGAACAAGTTACAGTGGTAATGAACAAGATAAAGTGGTAATGATCAAGTTACAGTGGTAATGAAAAAGTTACAGTGGTAATGAACAAGTTACAGTAGTAATGAACAAGTTACAGTGGTAATGAACAAGTTACAATGGTAATGAACAAGTTACAGTGATAATGAACAAGTTACAGTTGTAATGAACAAGCTACAGTGGTAATGAACAAGTTACAGTGGTAATGATCAAGTTACAGTGGTAATGAACAAGATACAGTGGTAATGAACAAGTTACAGTGGTAATGAACAAGTTACAGTGGTACTGATCAAGTTACAGTGGTAATGAACAAGTTACAGTGGTAATGAACAAGTTACAGTGGTAATGAACAAGTTACAGTGGTAATGAACAAGTTACAGTGGTAATGAACAAGATACAGTGGTAATGAACAAGTTACAGTGGTAATGAACAAGTTACAGTAGTAATGACAAGTTACAGTGGTAATGAACAAGATAAGTGGTAATGAACAAGTACAGTGGTAATGAACAAGTTACAGTGGTAATGACAAGTTACAGTGGTAATGAACAAGATCTACAGTGGTAATGAACAAGTACAGTGGTAATGAACAAGTTACAGTGGTAATGAAATCAAAGTTACAGTGGTAATGAACAAGTTACAGTGGTAATGAACAAGTTGACGTACAGTGGTAATGAACAAGCTACAGTGGTAATGAACAAGTTACAGTGGTAATGAACAAGTTACAGTGGTAATGAACAAGTTACAGTGGTAATGAACAAGTTACAGTGGTAATGAACAAGTTACAGTGGTAATGAACAAGTTACAGTGGTAATGAACAAGTTACAGTGGTAATGAACAAGTTACAGTGGTAATGAACAAGCTACAGTGGTAATGATCAAGTTACAGTGGTAATGAATATCAAGTTACAGTGGTAATGACAAGTTACAGTGGTAATGAAAACAAGTTACAGTGGTAATGAACAAGTTACAGTGGTAATGAACAAGCTACAGTGGTAATGAACAAGCTACAGTGGTAATGATCAAGTTACAGTGGTAATGAACAAGTTACAGTGGTAATGAACAAGTTACAGTGGTAATGAACAAGTTACAGTGGTAATGAACAAGTTACAGTGGTAATGAACAAGTTACAGTGGTAATGAACAAGTTACAGTGGTAATGACAAGTTACAGTGGTAATGAACAAGTTACAGTGGTAATGATAACAAGTTACAGTGGTAATGAACAAGTTACAGTGGTAATGAACAAGTTACAGTGGTAATGAACAAGTTACAGTGGTAATGAACAAGTTACAGTGGTAATGAACAAGTTACAGTGGTAATGAACAAGTTACAGTGGTAATGAACATATCTGCAGTGGTAATGAACAAGTTACAGTGGTAATGAACAAGTTACAGTGGTAATGAACAAGTTACAGTGGTAATGAACAAGTTACAGTGGTAATGAACAAGTTACAGTGGTAATGAACAAGTTACAGTGGTAATGAACAAGTTACAGTGGAACAAGTTACAGTGGTAATGATCAAGTTACAGTGGTAATGAACAAGTTACAGTGGTAATGAACAAGTTACAGTGGTAATGAACAAGTTACAGTGGTAATGATCAAGTTACAGTGGTAATGATCAAGTTACAGTGGTAATGAACAAGTTACAGTGGTAATGAACATATCTGTGGTTGACTTCTGACACAAGCATTTTGACACAACTGATACTTATGGAAGGATATTTATGGTTGACAAAGAATCAATTACAATTAAGGTGCCAACTTTAAACACATGGGCACACTTGAGTGCCAGGTGTATAGCAAACAGTTCAATTTGAAGGGTAGATGAACAACAACAACAACAACAATAATAATAATAATAATAATAATAATAATAATAAAATAATAATTTTAATAGTAATAATAATAATAATAATAATAATAATAATAATAATAATAATATAAAAAATAATAATATAATTATAATAGTAATATAATAATAATAATAATAATAATAATAATAATAATAATAATAATAATAATAATAATAATAATAATAATCTTTATTTTTACAAGCACATAATAAACTTATACAGACCACAGCTGACATCAATGACATACTATATAGTAAGTCCCTGGTTATGCAGAGCATTTCGGGCAACTTAGGTTAATCTTGTCCCCAGGATGCGACCCACACCAGTATGCTAACACCCATGTACCTACTTTCTGCTAGGTGAAGAGGCACAGCAGATGTAAGGAAACACGCCCAATATTTCCACCCGTACTGGGGATCAACCACGGACACTCAATGTTGATGGGTGCTCCTGTTTTTACCCAAGAGCCATCACTTAGTGCGACAAAAGCGGCACTACCAGCTGCACCAGTGGGTTGGTGAACAGAACTATCAACATACATAATATGTGGAAGAGAGTGATGTGTGATTTGGCATCAATACGACTCAAGGCATCGTGCTTAGCTTCAAGACGAAGACTGGTCACCCAGTAACTTTGGGGCAAAGCGAGAGTCTTCTGCTTTTCTATCCTAGACTCACACACCTAGATAATACATGAGAGCCCTTAATCTAATTTTCGTAGACAGCCTCGGCTGTCTCATAATAACTCCACTATACACACTAAGTATCCCATGTACTACCATAATAACTCCCACTATACACACTGTGTATATCATGTACTACCATAATAACTAACACTATACACACCTGTGTATCCCATGTACTACCATAATAACTAGCACTATACACACTGTGGTCGTGTATTGTTGGTACTGACGTAACAACACTCCTGGTGTTGACGTAACAACACCTGGTGTTGACGTAACAACACTCCTGGTGTTGACGTAACAACACTCCTGGTGTTGACGTAACAACACTATTGGTGTTGACGTAACAACACTGGTGTTGACGTAACAACACTCCTGGTGTTGACGTAACAACACTCCTGGTGTTGACGTAACAACACTCCTGGTGTTGACGTAACAACACTCCTGGTGTTGACGTAACAACACTCCTGGTGTTGACGTAACAACACTATTGGTGTTGACGTAACAACACTGGTGTTGACGTAACAACACTCCTGGTGTTGACGTAACAACACTCCTGGTGTGACGTAACAACACTCCTGGTGCTGACGTAACAACACTCCTGGTGTTGACGTAACAACACTCTGGTGTTGACGTAACACTCCTGGTGCTGACGTAACAACACTCCTGGTGCTGACGTAACACCTCCTGGTGTTGACGTAACAACACTTTGGTGCTGACGTAACAACACTCCTGGTGCTGACGTAACAACACTCCTGGTGTTGACGTAACAACACTCCTGGTGCTGACGTAACAACACTCCTGGTGTTGACGTAACAACACTCCTGGTGTTGACGTAACAACACTCCTGGTGTTGACGTAGCAACACTCCTGGTGTTGACGTAACAACACTCCTGGTGTTGACGTAACAACACTCCTGGTGCTGACGTAACAACACTCCTGGTGTTGACGTAACAACACTCCTGGTGTTGACGTAACAACACTCCTGGTGTTGACGTAACAACACTCCTGGTGTTGACGTAACAACACTCCTGGTGCTGACGTAACAACACTCCTGGTGTTGACGTAACAACACTCCTGGTGTTGACGTAACAACACTCCTGGTGTTGACGTAACAACACTCCTGGTGCTGCCGTAACAACACTCCTGGTGTTGACGTAACAACACTCCTGGTGTTGACGTAACAACACTCCTGGTGTTGACGTAACAACACTCCTGGTGCTGCCGTAACAACACTCCTGGTGCTGCCGTAACAACACTCCTGGTGTTGACGTAACAACACTCCTGGTGTTGACGTAACAACACTCCTGGTGTTGAAGCTTCACATTCAACATTGTAATGCAGGAGGAAAAATAATCCTGCGTAACACAGTTTACGTTAGGTTAGACTGACATCAGCTGACTGTCAAGCTGCCCTCAACTGCGTCAGCAATAAATGCCAGCATCTTCAACGTCAGCAATGACTGCCAGCATCTTCAACGCCAGCAATGACTGCCAACACCTACAACGTCAGCAGTGACTGCCAACACCTGCAACGTCAGCAGTGACTGCCAACACCTACAACGTCAGCAATGACAGCCAACTCCTGCAAAGTCAGCTACAAGCTGTTGATAGCCACCTTCCTCACCTCACACGAGTGAGGGGAATGAGGAAGGTGAGGTGAGAGAAAGTGGAGGTGAGGTGAGAGAAGGGGAGGTGACGTAAGGGGGTAGATGGGGGTCGAGCGGGAATGGGGAAGGGGGACGTGAGAGAGCCCGGTAGTAGTGAGGTCGGGTCAGGTAGGATCAACAGGCCCGTTAACAGGACCTCCAACTCCTGTTAGTCTTTATGACCACCTTACCACCCTAACTCCTCCCTCCCACCTCCTTTCTCCCACATCCTGACACCTCCACCCTCCCACCTACTGGCTCCTCCTCCTTCCTCTTCCTGGCTCCTCCTCTCTCCCACCTCCTTGCTCCTCCTCCCTACCACCTCCTGGCTCCTCCTTCCTCCCACTTCCTGGCTCTCTCGTTCTTCCCTCCTCCTCCTCCTCCCTCCCACCAGATGTTTTGGAGGAGAGGAAGTCCAAGAGAGTGGTACATACTCGAGATAATTAATATTACGCCTCGTTTAGTATTGCAACCTCTTGTGTTGAACACGTAAGAGAGGTGTCTCAGTGCTGTATCTTAGCTGTCTGCCTTGTTGTCTGTCCTGCTGTCTATCCTGCTGTGTGCCTTGCTGTCTGCTCTGTTGTCTGCCTTGTTGTCTGTCCTGCTGTCTATCCTGCTGTGTGCCTTGCTGTCTGCTCTGTTGTCTGCCTTGTTGTCTGTCCTGTTGTCTATCCTGCTGTGTGCCTTGCTGTCTGCTCTGCTGTCTGCCTTGTTGTCTGTCCTGTTGTCTATCCTGCTGTGTGCCTTGCTGTCTGTTCTGCTATCTGCCTTGCTGTCTGTTCTGCTGTCTGCCTTGTTGTCTGTCCTGCTGTCTATCCTGCTGTGTGCCTTGCTGTCTGTCTGCTCTGCTGTCTGCCTTGTTGTCTGTCCTGCTGTCTATCCTGCTGTGTGCCTTGCTGTCTGCTCTGCTGTCTGCCTTGTTGTCTGTCCTGTTGTCTATCCTGCTGTGTGCCTTGCTGTCTGTTCTGCTGTCTGCCTTGTTGTCTGTTCTGCTGTCTGCCTTGTTGTTTGCCTTGCTGTCTGCTCCACTGTCTGCCTTGCTGACTGCTCTGCTGTCTGCAATGTTGTTAGTCTTGCTGTCTGCCCCACTGTCTGCCTTGCTGTCTGTCCTGCTGTGTGCCTTGCTGACTGCTCTGCTGTCTGCCTTGTTGTTTGCCCTGGTGTCTGCCCTGCTGTCTGCCTTGCTGACTGCTCTGCTGCCTGCCTTGCTGTTTGCCCTGGTGTCTGCCCGCTGTCTGCCTTGTTGACTGCTCTGCTGCCTGCCTTGCTGTTTGCCCTGGTGTCTGCCCGCTGTCTGCCTTGCTGACTGCTCTGCTGCCTGCTTGTTGTTGCCCTGGTGTCTGCCTTGTTGTTTGCCCTGGTGTCTGCCCTGCTGTCTGCCTTGCTGACTGCTCTGCTGCCTGCCTTGCTGTTTGCCCTGGTGTCTGCCTTGTTGTTTGCCCTGGTGTCTGCCCTGCTGTCTGCCTTGCTGACTGCTCTGCTGCCTGCCTTGCTGTTTGCCCTGGTGTCTGCCTTGTTGTTTGCCCTGGTGTCT
The DNA here is from genome assembly GCA_009830355.1 of Cherax destructor. Lineage (NCBI taxonomy): Eukaryota > Metazoa > Arthropoda > Malacostraca > Decapoda > Parastacidae > Cherax > Cherax destructor. The sequence continues at coordinate 144,340 of WNWK01000551.1, read as the reverse complement.
GCCCTGCTGTGTGCCTTGCTGACTGCTCTGCTGCCTGCCTTGTTGTTTGCCCTGGTGTCTGCCCTGGTGTCTGCCCTGGTGTCTGCCTTGCTGACTGCTCTGCTGCCTGCCTTGCTGTCCTCTTCCCATGATGTTTTTAAAACCTCTCCATATTTTCTCTACCTCTCCAACACCTTCTATTAAAACAATCTTGAATATTTCATCTTTTTACTCAGTAATAAAATAAACTACTTAATAACAATTTCATAAACATCGCAGAACTCTATAAACATTATTTATACCTGTTTCTTATAATACTTGATCCCATCCAGTTTCTCTGAAACACTGCATTAAAACGTAGTTTCCTCTCTTATAATCCAGTCCTTCCTGTATGTGTTTCTCTTAAGCCATATAACAGCATATGCAATAACAGCGAACAAGCGATACAAGATGCAAAACAACCACGGAGGGAGTTGAATGATAGCTCTAGGCCTTTCGTTTTGCAATCAACACATTTCTGTAACAATGTTACAGAAATGAGTAGGAGGTGCAAGCAGATTAGTTGAGAGTAGCAATGCACACACTCTAAATAATGATGGTGGTAATATACACATAAACGACCCCTGGTGTTTACTGGTGACTTATCTTACAGCCACCTACTACAGGCCTTCTAACTTGTAGCTGCACTTATATTACAATCAAAATTAAGCGCTAAACCCAAAAATGCCATACAGGCTGTGCTTATAACATCTCTCACTTGTTACCTACCCTGCCTCTTCTCCACACCACTCAGTAGTGGCCATCAAAAACAACTTCCTTTAAGTTTCTCCTAGTTTAGTTTCAGTTAGACTAGTATATCAGGTTTCTTCTCGTGTACCATGTCCCTCAGTCTCAGTCTTTCTGAAATTACATTATGTCAATATATATATATATATATATATATATATATATATATATATATATTTTAATATATATTATATATATATAAAATATATGTTTTTAATTTTTTTTTTCATAGTCAGGGGTCTCCCACTCGAGGATGACCTAAAGAAAGAAAATCCCCTAAAAAAAACTTTCATCATCATTCAACAACTTTCACACACTCTACATAATCACTGCTCTTTGAAAAGATACTCAAGCTGAGAAAAGTCCTCCCAGCTGTCACTATCTCAGACCCCTCCTTTAAAGTGCAGGCATTGTACTTCCCATTTCCAGGACTCAAGTCCAACTAAATCAATTAACTGGTTTCCCTGAATCCCTTCACACAATGTTACCCTGCTCACACTCCAACAGATCGTCATGTCCCAAAACCATTCGTCTCCATTCACTCCTATCTAACACGCTCACACATGCTTGCTGGAAGTCCAAGCCCTCGCCCACAAAACCTCCTTTTCCCTTCCTCCAACCTTTTCTAGGACGACCCCTACCCCGCCTTCCTTCCCTACAGATTTATACGCTCTCAAGTCATTCTACTTTGATCCATTCTCTCTAAATGACCAAACCACCTCAACAACCCCTCTTCAGCCCTCTGACAAATACTTTTAGTAACTCCACACCTTCTCCTAATTTCCACATTCCGAATTTTCTGCATAATATTTACACCACACATTGCCCTTAGACAGGACATCTCCACTGCCTCCAGCCTCCTCCTCGCTGCAGCATTTGCAACCCATGCTTCACACCCATATAAGAGTGTTGGTACCACTATACTTTCGTACATTCCCTTCTTTGCCTCCATGGATAACGTTTTTTGTCTCCACAGATACCTCAATGCACCACTCACCTTTTTTCCTTCATCAATTCTATGGTTAACCTCATCCTTCATAAACCCATCTGCTGACACATCAACTCCCAAATATCTGAAAACATTTACTTCTTCCATAATCCCTCTCTCCAATGTGATATCCAATTTTTCTTATTTAAATCGTTTGATACCCTCATCACCTTACTCTTATCTATGTTCACTTAATATATATATATATATATATATATATATATATATATATATATATATATATATATATATATATATATATATATTATATATACAAATGAGTATGTTTTGCAGTTTATCTTCGTATGTTCATGTATCAGTGTGGTTACTCACTCTCATCTACCTTGAGATAATGTTTGACGGGCTGGTACGACACTCGTCAAATGTATTTTTCGTTTCTTCCTTACTTATAACCTTTTAGCATTGTTATTGAAATCTTTTACTACTCCCCTGCCCTCTCTTGAAAAGTTCTGTCTAATCTGTACGTCATTATATCCATTAATTACTATGCGAGCTTAGCCTTCCTGTATGGTCTTAAATACTGTTATATCCTACTGTATGATCTTCAATACTGCAGCACTAGCAGCACCAGCAACAGCAGCACAAGCAGAAGCAGCAGCACAAGCAGCAGCAGCAGCACAAGCAGAAGCAGCAGCACAAGCAGAAGCAGCAGCACAAGCAGCAGCAGCACAAGCAGAAGCAGCAGCACCAGCAACAGCAGCACAAGCAGAAGAACAAGCAGAAGCAGCAGCACCAGAAACAGCAGCACAAGCAGAAGCAGCAGCACAAGCAGCAGCAGCACAAGCAGAAGCAGCAGCACAAGCAGCAGCAGCACAAGCAGAAGCAGCAGCACCAGCAACAGCAGCACAAGCAGAAGAACAAGCAGAAGCAGCAGCACCAGCAACAGCAGCAAGCAGAAGCAGCAGCACAAGCAGCAGCAGCACAAGCAGAAGCAGCAGCACAAGCAGCAGCAGCACAAGCAGAAGCAGCAGCACAAGCAGCAGCAGCACAAGCAGAAGCAGCAGCACCAGCAACAGCAGCACAAGCAGAAGCAGCAGCACAAGCAGCAGCAGCACAAGCAGAAGCAGCAGCACCAGCAACAGCAGCACAAGCAGAAGCAGCCACAAGCAGCAGCAGCACAAGCAGAAGCAGCAGCACCAGCAACAGCAGCACAAGCAGAGCAGCAGCACAAGCAGCAAGCACAAGCGAAGCAGCAGCACCAGCAACAGCAGCACAAGCGAAGCACAAGCAGACAGCAGCACCAGTAACAGCAGCACAAGCAGAAGCAGCAGCACAAGCAACAGCAGCACAAGCACAAACAGAAGCAGCAGCACAAGCAACAGCAGCACAATCAGAAGCAGCAGCACAAGCAGAAGCAGCAGCACAAGCAGAAGCAGCAGCACAAGCAGAAGCAGTAGCACAAGCAGCAACAGCAACAGCAGTACAAGCAAGAGCAGCAGCAGCAAAATAAGCACAGCAGCAGGACAAGTAGCAATACCAAGAGCAGCAGCAAGAGCGGGTATGACAGCAGCAGCAGCACAACAAACAGGTAAACAGCGCCAACAGTTCACCATGGCGGACATTCACACGCAGGTTAAGTGAGGCTTGTGTACTCACCCAATTGTGCGTGCTGGGGGTCGAGGCAAAGCTCTTAGCCCAGCCTCTTAACTCTTACCCACCTCCTGATCATATCAACTCCTGGGAGTGTGGGAGAGAGAGAGAGAGAGAGAAAGAAAGAAAGATTTATCTCCCTCTACCTTCCCTCATACCTGCCCCTACTTGGCCCCCAGCAGGGTAATATGGTGCAGGTGGAGGACGAGAATAACTAAATATCACGAGGAGCTTGTGAGCCAACACCAGGATACTGGTGGCCACCACTGTCACTACCTCAACCATCACTGTCACTACCTCAACCATCACTGTCACTACCTCAACCACCACTGTCACTACCTCAACCACCACTGTCACTACCTCAACCATCACTGTCACTACCTCAAGCCACCACTGTCACTACCTCAGACCACCACTGTCACTACCTCAGACCACCACTGTCACGCCCAACATCACTGTCACTACCTCAACCATCACTGTCACTACCTCAAGCATCACTGTCACACTCAAGCCATCCTGTCACTACCTCACCATCACTGTCATACTCAACCATCACTGTCGACTACTCAGACCATCACTGTCCTACCTCACCATCACTGTCACTACCTCAACCACCACTGTCATGCACTCAGCACCACTGTAACTACCTCAACCATCACTGTCACTACCTCAGGCCACCACTGTCACTACCTCAACCACCACTGTCACTACCTCAACCACACTGTCACTACCTCAACCATCACTGTCACTACCTCAACCATCACTGTCACTACCTCAACCACCACTGTCACTACCTCAACCACTCACTGTCACTACCTCAACCATCACTGTCACTACCTCAACCACCACTGTCACTACCTCAACCACCACTGTCACTACCTCTACTTCTACCACTAGTATTATCGTTAACCTGGACGGGTCGATGCTAGGTGTTCTTCCTGATGTAGTTGCTAAACTAACTTCAGGTATATCTTAAGTACAGTTTGCCCCTGCATAATACCCAGTTGAATCCTATGTTCACACAGTGCTTCTCCAGCTGTTTCTGAATGGCTGTATTATGTTTTATGTCAGTGTTTATGGACTCGATACTTCAAACAGTTCTTCGTGACAGCGTATAAGAGTCATTCAATATTGTGAAGGTTTCAACGAGATCTCGTAGTCTCCGTTTTCTACAAGAGAAAAAAAGGTTGAGTGTTTAAATTTTCTTCAGTTGGTTTGTTTGTGAGTGGTGGTAGGAGCTGGTAGCCTTCACTGTACCCTCTCCTTTATACCTTCGTCTTTTATGTAATTTGTAGACCGAACGTGGACGGCATATTCAACATGATGTCTAACAAGTGTGTTAGACGTTCATTATGACTTCTGGTGTTTGTACTCGAAGTTTCTAGCTATGAAACCTTGCACTGTGTCAGCCTTGCTGCTCGCAGATAGGCATTGTTTGGTACTATTGACATCGTTGCTTATCATTACTCCAAGGTCCTTTTCTCTTGTTTCGGTTACTTTATTCTGCAACATTTTATATTCATGTCTGAGAATATTATAGTCAAAATGCATTACTTCGCTTTTGTCAACATTAAAGCTCATCACCCACATGTCGGCCACAGCGCCAGCCGTCCCCATCACTCACAGTACTCAACTCAAACACTCTGTTCTGAATAATGATTTTTATTTTTCCAAATTATGTGTCATCCGAAAATTTTGCTACTGTAGATGTTAATTCTATCTTAGAATCATTTATGTACATTGTGAAAAGAAGTGAAGCAAGAACTGATCCCTGAGGAACACCATTGTTTGCGTTTAGCCACTCAGATTCACCGTTCAGTAGCACTCGCTGTCATTAATCCAGTTTGTCTCTTATTCCATGTGCTCTTATTGTGGTCAGCAATATTCCATGTGGTTTCTTGTCGAATGTGTTTTGGAAATCTAGATTTACGACATCCTCTGGGACTTTTTCCTCCTAAGTTAGTTAGGTATGATCCTTTGTTGCGAAATTCAGCTGATTTCCACTTATTTTGTGGTTATTTTAAAGAAAATTAAGGATCATGTGCCTAATAAGTCTCAATTAGTCTACGTAAAATGGACGTTAAGTTGATGGGAAAACAGCTGATAACCCGTCTCGTCTACTTGTTTTAATGAAGTGATAATATTTACTAGTATCCAGTGTATCAGTGACTTACCATCTTCTAGTGAATTGTTAAATATTAACATTGGTAAGTAATTAATTATCTACACTCTATTATCAGTCTGGCAGGCAGCTCATCCCGTCTGTTAGCTTGATTAACATTCAGATTCTCCAAGTAATTCAATACGTCAAATCTACTAAGGTCATCAATACTTAGTTTGTCAGTGTCAGGCCCTGAAAAAAACCTTTGCGGCCGCCTGGGGACGTTGGTGTCACATTCAGGTGTAAATACAGAGCTGATGGTTGTGTTGTGTACAGAAGCCATATCTCTGTTGCTGTTGTTATTCTGTGGTTATCGCAAGTTGAAGGTCCTGTCACTGTTTGTACCTCTTGTTTACTCTGACGTGCTGGAAGAATATCTTCAGGTTACCTGTGATGTTGTGTGCAGTTGGTGTGCATTACTGATCTTTGTCTTACTCGCTCTGTAACACTATGTAGCTGGTAATAATGGTAGAATCACCGACACAATGTTAGATAAACGGACACAGATGCAACTAATGTCACATTAGTTGCTTCTGTATCCGTTTACTTAGCAGTATGTAACTAGTAGTAACTTCCAGGTTACCAGTCACCTGAAATTTCTTATATGCATCCACTCCGCAAGAAACATGTGCAACAGTTAGGCATCTTTATTCCGAAACGTTTCGCCTACGCAGTAGACTTCAGACTGGAGCAGAACTCTTCTCCAAGCTGAAGGACTGACCACCTCAAAACTATGTCTTCGAAGGTGATGAACTGATTACATCGTCTTTACATCTCGACTGTTTCTGCTGTCTCTTCTGTATTCGACTGAAGAAACCTACTGTGTAGGGAACACTGCAGCAGGCCTACTGGCCCATGCGAGGCAGGTCCAATTCTCCCACCGGCTTAAGCCAATGCCTTAACCTAGTCAAGTCAGTCACATTCACGGCATCTGACCTAGTAGCACAAGCTAGTCAGGTGTCTTACTTATCAACGTGTCGGTATTGTATGCCATTATCATATTCACAATACGCTTTTAACTTATGATCTCAACTATCTGTCTCGTCATGAGAGAGAGAGAGAGAGAGAGAGAGAGAGAGAGAGAGAGAGAGAGAGAGAGTCAAAGAACTGAGGCTTTAACCCACAACCCAACAGTAATTTTTTTTTTATTTAGCAAAATTGCATACATCGGCAGTGAGGTGCTATCTTATTCTATATGATAGCTGCATGGTGCTGCATAAGTAGCTATGTTTCTGTCATGTCTGCACTGGGAGGTGGGTAGCAGAAAGTAGCAAATGTCTTCCCTGTGCAGATTCATCATGCAGGATCGTCTATCTACAAGGTTCAGTAATGAAGCTTCATGAGACTGGTTCGTAAAGATTCATTATGTCAGTTAGCTTCTGAGACAATAAGGATATCGTAAAGTATTCTATCAATGGTTCAGTAGGTAGGAGAGCTTCATAGGGACAATAAGGATATCGTCAAGTATTCTATTAATGGTTCAGTAGGTAGGAGAGCTTCATAGGGACAATAAGGATATCGTCAAGTATTCTGTTAATGGTTCAGTAGGTAGGAGAGCTTCATAGAGACAATAAGGATATCGTCAAGTATTCTGTTAATGGTTCAGTAGGTAGGAGAGCTTCATAGAGACAATAAGGATATCGTCAAGTATTCTATTAATGGCTCAGTAGGTAGGAGAGCTTCATAGAGACAATAAGGATATCGTCAAGTATTCCATAAAAGACTGAACAGCTACGGCAGCTTCAAAGGTCTTTCCTGCAGCAAAGCTGACGTTACTATCACCTGGGAATTGCCTCAGTATGATGGCAGCCCTGAGGAGGGGTGCTGGGAGGGGTGATGGGAGGGTGTTGGGAGGGGTGGCGGGAGGGGGTGTCTTTCCCAGCACTCGGACGTGATGTTAGAAAGTCTGGTCAATTTATCAGAAGTAAAACGTCTGAGAGAGACTTAATGATGGGTGAGTGGGGTGTTTACTCTGCTGACGTAATGATGGGTGAGTGGGGTGTTTACTCTGCTGACCTCCCCTTTCTCTCCCACTCTCTTTTTGCTTTACTGTCTCATGTTCTCTCTTCCTCTCGCTTTCTCTTTTTTTTCATTCCAATCATGTGTTCTCTGTTTTTTCCTTTCAAAAGCTTTCTCTTCCTCTCGCTTTTCGTTTACAATCACATTGTCTTACTTATTTTTATTCTCCTCATCCATCCCTTGTTTATATATTTTTGTCAAATTTGACAATCTTCTTCACTTTTGTTATTCCCCTGTTTTCACCTGTGTCGTCTGTTTCACCATTCTTACCACCACCACAACTTAAACCTCCACCACCACAGCCTCTAACAACACAAACATCCAACACCCCTCAACCACCACCATCACCACCACTGAAGTCTGTGTCGGGTTTGGTACACCTGGTCACTGTTACTCAATACCACCACTACACACGCACCACCACTACCACTCAACACTATCACCACCACTACCACTCAACACTATCACCACCACTACCACTCAACACTAGCACCACCACTACCACTCAACACTAGCACCACCACTACCACTCAACACTAGCCACCACTACCACTCAACACTAGACCACCACTCCACTCAACACTAGCACCACCACTACCACTCAACACTATCACCACCACTACCACCACACTCTAGCACCACCACCACCACCAACACTAACACCACCACTACCACTCAACACTAACACCACCACTCCACTCAACACTAGCAAACTCACCACTACCACTCAACTGTGCATCCAGTACACCTGGTCACTGTTACTCAATACTACCACCACCACTGAAGTCTGTGTCGTGTTCAGTACACCTGGTCACTTACTCAACAAAATCTCAGACGATCAGAAACCTCGGAAGGTATATTTTATGGTTTGAAGCTCAGACCTGCATCACATCATCTCTCAGTGTATACACACCAAGAGTTGCACCTCTCTCAGTGTATACACACCAAGGGTTGCACCTCTCTCAGTGTATACACACCAAGAGTTGCACCTCTCTCAGTGTATACACACCAAGGGTTGCACCTCTCTCAGTGTATACACACCAAGAGTTGCACCTCTCTCAGTGTATACACACCAAGGGTTGCACCTCTCTCAGTGTATACACACCAAGGGTTGCACCTCTCTCAGTGTATACACACCAAGGGTTGTACCTCTCTCAGTGTATACACACCAAGAGTTGCACCTCTCTCAGTGTATACACACCAAGGGTTGCACCTCTCCCAGTGTATACACACCAAGGGTTGCACCTCTCCCAGTGTATACACACCAAGGGTTGCACCTCTCTCAGTGTATACACACCAAGAGTTGCACCTCTCTCATTGTATACACACCAAGAGTTGCACCTCTCTCAGTGTATACACACCAAGGGTTGCACCTCTCTCAGTGTATACACACCAAGAGTTGCACCTCTCTCAGTGTATACACACCAAGAGTTGTACCTCTCTCAGTGTATACACACCAAGGGTTGCACCTCTCTGTGTATACACACCAAGAGTTGCAGCTCTCTCAGTGTATACACACCAAGAGTTGCAGCTCTCTCATTGTATATACGAAGAGATGTGTATATCTCTAATTGTATATAAAATGACCATTATATTTCACCATGAAAGATGTATATCTATCAGTATATATACACTTAAAGGTGTATATCTCTCGCTATATACACACGGGAAGGTGTATATATCTTGAAAATAAGATGAGTTTACTGTACCTTCTTTAGTTATTACAGTATTTCTGATGTATGTGCAGGTGAAATACGACCTTAATGACCATTGTACAGTCGATGATAGACTATAAAGTTTTAAAAATATATCAGCTACCATGTAGAGACAGAGAGTGAGATGGATGAGTGTGTGTGATGACAGAGTGAGGTGTGATGAGGGATGTGGTGATGGGAGGGGTAGTGTGTTTTACAGACAGTCTCTGAATACAGTTCCTTCATTATAACTGTTATGAGAGACGGGGATCTGGCCAGCTGACACCCTGGTGTAAACACACCAGGAGATCCCATCCAGCTTTCTACCATCTTGGAACGTAAAAGAAGTCGTCTTTTTTAGTGCTGACGGTGGGTAATACGGAGCCCAGCACACTGGAAGTGTATTGTATGTGTATGTGTATGTGTTGTGTGTGTGTGTGTGTGTGTGTGTGTGTGTGTGTGTGTGTGTGTGTGGAGTTGTTTCAGCAGCGAGCACCATCATCACCAACTAGAGCAGGTCACTTCACTCAACTCGCGGCCACTTCCTGGAACAATCACCGCCGCCGCCATCCTGCGGACTCCAGAACCCTTTCCAGAAGTCGCATCAGTTTCCAGCAGCGAGGCGTCGTGGCCCCTGGAGGCTACCTCACTCTGCCGCGAAGACAAACCTTGAAAGCTGTCAGCTTGAGTGCGTCATTCTCTTCTGTAGTTGGGATTTTGCGCTCAGATTAATTAGGAAATAAAATCCAGTGTCGGCCATCGCCTCCCCTCCGGTAACTCACATCGCAGCGGCGGCGGCCGCGGCTAGCGACGGTGAGCGCGTCTCAACGCTTACTCTTGGGTCACGCAAAACTTGTCTCCCCAGCCTTCACGACGTTCTGACTCCTATTACCCAGAAGTAAACACGAAAACACAAGAGCACTATAGTTTTTAATGTATTAAGCATATCTCTCGTCGTCAGATTAATGTTTTCTCGAAGGTGAATAGCGTGAGCGTGGTGGATGAAGTCGAGCGCAAGGATCTGCACAGGAGGAAATGATTGCGCTGCGCCGGTAATGTTTCCCTCACCTCTGGCCCCGACGGACCACAAGAAGACGCTGGGATTTGGGGGAAAACATTAATTTGTTGCAGTTACTCCGTCTCCGCTCCTCACTAGCTTTCCCTCACCTTACTGCGCTCACACCAGCACTTGTGCAACACACCAGCGCTGGCCGCAGCGCTCACACCAGCGCTGGCCGCAGTGCTCACACCAGCGCTGGCAGCAGCGCTCATACCAGCGCCGGCCGCAGTGCTCACACCAGCGCTGGCCACAGTGCTCACACCAGCGCTGGCCGCAGTGCTCACACCAGCGCTGGCCGCAGTGCTCACACCAGTGGTGGCCGCAGTGCTCACACTAACGGTGGCCGCAGTGTTCATACCAGCCGTGGCACACGCTGGAGTAACATATTATGGCAGGGAAAATAGGCCCAGTGCAGACAGACTTGACAGGATCTGCAGGGTGGTAGGATCTGCAAGGTGGTAGGATCTGCAGGGTGGTAGGATCTGCAGGGTGGTAGGATCTGCAAGGTGGTTGGATCTGCAGGGTGGTAGGATCTGCAGGGTGGTAGGATCTGCAGGGTGGTAGGATCTGCAGGGTGGTAGGATCTGAAGGGTGGTAGGATCTGCAAGGTGGTTGGATCTGCAGGGTGGTAGGATCTGCAGGGTGGTAGGATCTGCAGAGTGGTAGGATCTGCAGGGTGGTAGGATCTGCAAGGTGGTTGGATCTGCAGGGTGGTAGGATCTGCAGGGTGGTAGGATCTGCAGGGTGGTAGGATCTGCAGGGTGGTAGGATCTGCAGGGTGGTAGGATCTGCAAGGTGGTTGGATCTGCAGGGTGGTAGGATCTGCAGGGTGGTAGGATCTGCAGGGTGGTAGGATCTGCAGGGTGGTAGGATCTGCAAGGTGGTTGGATCTGCAGGGTGGTAGGATCTGCAGGGTGGTAGGATCTGCAGGGTGGTAGGATCTGCAGGGTGGTAGGGAAGGAGGATGAAACCTACTGGATAACACTATCCTCACCCCAACGTCATCTATGCTGATTCTTATGTTATCACAGACGGTGCTCTCCCTCTTTCCTCTCACCCGTATTACTGGACCCACCTTCCTTACTTCTCAAGAACCTTCACACCCACGTCCTGCAATACACAGATAACCCCCAAATCAGAGAGGAGCTTACGACGAAGTTTCAGTCCGACTTCGATCATTTGATTTTGTAAATGGTCCAAGTCGGTCCGAAACGTCGTCGAAAGCTCCTTTCTCCTATGTGAGGGTTATTTGTGTATTCCAGTCACGGTATTGCGCCTTTTTGTTCTTCACGTCGTACAAGTACTGCAGCAGCGGAGGTGAATATAACACGGAGCACCTCGCCAGAAATGTACATAAACAATACAACGTCAGCAGCATATGCCAGATAAGCTAACCTCAGAATAGCATTCAGGAACTTGAATAAAGAACCCTTCAGAACCTTACACATGTCACAGGCCAGTCACTGAGTACGCGGCCCCAGCATGGAGCCCAAACCTGTTCAAGCACGTGAAGAAACTCGAAAAAGTCCAAAGGTTTTCAACCAGGCTAGTACCAGAACTGAGAGGACTGCACTATGAAGAGAGGTTGAAGGAACTGAAACTGACGACCGTAGAGGAGAAAAGGCAACACACAAAATCGCAAAATCTTAAGAAGAATTGACAGGGCGGATAGGGAGAAACCGTATGAATTAAGAGGACCAGGATCAAGGTGACACAGGCGGAAGCTGAAGACACAGATGAACCATAGTGATGTAAGGAAGTATTTCTTTAGTTTCAGGATGGTTGAAAAGTGGAATGACTTGCAAAGGCAGTGGTGGAGGCAGACTCAATACACAGCTTTAAGAGTAGACATGATAAGGTCCACAAGGCCAGAAGTTATTGATGCTGATCAAAATGGTCTAGAAGGCGGGGCCAGGAGCTGAGTCTCAGCTTCCCCTCCCTGTCAACAAAACTCTGTGAGTACACACACATGATGAAAGGGGCAAAACATCAGTTTCACTGTTCTAGCACCACCTCACACAAGTTGGACCAAAATGTCGCAATGTAAACACAGGTTACAAAACTTTTATTGGGACGACGTTTCGCCGGGTGTAGAACTTTATCAAATCTTGATATAACTCTACATAGAGCGAAATATTGTGTCGATAAGATATTGTACAGCGTGTGTACAATGTCACACAATGTTACTAAATTACCTGCTATGACACCCTCTCATTCATACACTGTGTATACACACAGTCACACACACACAAACACGAGCATATAAACGACAACCAGCACGGATTCAGAGACGGAAAATCCTGTCACAAACCTACAATTACAAGATAACAGTAAGACAAAAGAAAGAGGGGTGGATAGATTGCATTTTCTTGGACTGTAAGAAGGCTTTGACACAGTTCCATACAAGAGATTAGTGCAAAAGCTAGAGGACCAGGCAGCTATAACAGGGAAGGCAGTGCAATGGATCAGAGAATACCTCACGGGAAGGCATCAGCGAGTCATGGTACACGATGAGGTGTCAGAGTGGGCGCCTGTGACGAGCGGGGTTACACAGGGGTCAGTCCTAGGAACTGGTGCTGTTTCTGGTATATGTGGATCACATGACGGAAGGAATAGACTCAGAAGTGTCCCTGTTTGCAGACGATGTTAAGTTAATGAGGAAAATTCAGTCGGAGGAGGACCAGGCAGGACTACAGAAGGATCTGGACAGGCTGCAAGCCTGGTCCAGCAACTGGCTCCTGGAGTTTAACCGCACCAAGTGCAGAGTCATGAAGATCTGGGAAGGGCAAAGAAAACGGCAGAGTACAGTCTAGGGGCCAATGACTACAAACCTCACTCAAGAAAAAGGATCTTGGTGTGTATAATAGCGAGCACATCTGAGGCGCACATCAACCAAATAATTGCTGCAGCATATGGAAGACTAGTGAACCTAAGAACAGCATTCCGACATCTCAGTAAGGAGTCGTTCAGGACCCTGTACACCGTGTACGTAAGGCCCATATTGGAGTATGCAGCACCAGTTTAGAACCCACACCTAGCCAAGCACGTCAGGAAACTAGAGAAAATGCAAAGATTTGCAACGAGACTAGTCCCGGAGCTAAGGGGTATGTCCTACTAGGAGAGGTTAAGGGAAATCGACCTGACGACACTGGAGGATAGGGGACACATGATAACGACATATAAAATACTGAGAGGAATTGACAAGGTGGACAGAGACAGGATATTCCAAAGATGGGACACAGCAACAAGGGGTCACAATTGGAAGTTGAAGACTCAGATGAGTCAGAGGGATGTTAGGAAGTATTTCTTCAGTCACAGAGTTGTCAGGAAGTGGAATAGTCTGGGAAGTGATGTAGTGGAGCCAGGTACCATACACAGCTTCAAGAAGAGATATGATGAAGCTCGTGGAGAAGGGAGAGAGTGGACTTAGTGGTGACCAGTGAAGAGGCGGGACCAGGAGCTATGAATCGACCCCTGCAACCACAATTAGGTGAGTACAATTAGTTGAGTACACACACAACATAAACACCATACACTCACATGGTCTCACGAGGACACGTACGTACAGGCCTCCCCTACCCCCCTCCCAACTACCCACCCACCCTCCCTCTAAACAAACTCGCCCTCCAAACCCACCATTTCTTCCAAACTCCCCACCACCCCTCCCTCCCACCCCCACCCTCCCTCCCACCCCACCCTCCCTCCCAACCCACCCTCACCTCCTCCTCTCCCCCATCTGTCAACTTCACATCACAATCATCATATTTTCTTCTTGTTAGTTTATTGTTTTTAAAGTCATTATATTACAAGATGGTCATTAACGGTTTATTAATGGTTCTTTTAACAGTGGGACTGTTGTTTCAACTGTGGGGACTGTTGATTTAACTGTGGGGACTGTTGATTTAACTGTGGGGACTGTTGATTTAACTGTGGGAACTGTTGTTTCAACTGTGGGAACTGTTGATTTAACTGTGGGAACTGTTGTTTCAACTGTGGGGACTGTTGATTTAACTGTGGGGACTGTTGATTTAACTGTGGGGACTGTTGATTTAACTGTGGGAACTGTTGTTTCAACTGTGGGGACTGTTGATTTAACTGTGGGGACTGTTGATTTAACTGTGGGGACTGTTGATTTAACTGTGGGAACTGTTGATTTAACTGTGGGGACTGTTGATTTAACTGTGGGACTGTTGATTTAACTGTGGGGACTGTTGATTTAACTGTGGGGACTGTTGATTTAACTGTGGGGACTGTTGATTTAACTGTGGGGACTGTTGATTTAACTGTGGGGACTGTTGATTTAACTGTGGGGACTGTTGATTTAACTGTGGGGACTGTTGATTTAACTGTGGGAACTGTTGATTTAACTGTGGGGACTGTTGATTTAACTGTGGGGACTGTTGATTTAACTGTGGGGACTGTTGATTTAACTGTGGGAACTGTTGATTTAACTGTGGGGACTGTTGATTTAACTGTGGGGACTGTTGATTTAACTGTGGGGACTGTTGATTTAACTGTGGGGACTGTTGATTTAACTGTGGGGACTGTTGATTTAACTGTGGGGACTGTTGATTTAACTGTGGGGACTGTTGATTTAACTGTGGGGACTGTTGATTTAACTGTGGGAACTGTTGATTTAACTGTGGGGACTGTTGATTTAACTGTGGGGACTGTTGATTTAACTGTGGGGACTGTTGATTTAACTGTGGGGACTGTTGATTTAACTGTGGGGACTGTTGATTTAACTGTGGGGACTGTTGATTTAACTGTGGGGACTGTTGATTTAACTGTGGGGACTGTTGATTTAACTGTGGGGACTGTTGATTTAACTGTGGGGACTGTTGATTTAACTGTGGGGACTGTTGATTTAACTGTGGGGACTGTTAATTTAACTGTGGGAACTGTTGATTTAACTGTGGGGACTGTTGATTTAACTGTGGGGACTGTTAATTTAACTGTGGGAACTGTTGATTTAACTGTGGGGACTGTTGATTTAACTGTGGGGACTGTTGATTTAACTGTGGGAATATTGTTTTAACTGTGCAGACTGTGGTTTTAACTGTGTAGCTTGTTGTTTTAACTATATGGACTGTTGTTTTAACACTGGGGACTTGTTTTAAATGTGTAGACTGTTTTAACTGTGGGACTGTTGATTTAACACTGGGGACTGTTGTTTCAACTGTAGAAACTGCTGTTTTTAACTGCATAGGCTGCTGTTTTAATTTTGAGAACTGCTGGGGCTAGCTATGTGTCTGCTCAAGATAGCTAGGTGTCTGTAGGGACTAGCTAGATGTGTGCTGGATCTATCTAGGTGTCTGCTGGGGCTAGCAAGTGTCTCCTGGGACTAGGTAGGTAGGTATCTCCTGGGACTAGGTAGGTAGGTATCTCCTGGGACTAGCTAGATGTCTGCTTGGATTAGCTAGGTGTCTGCTGGGACTAGCCATGTGCCTGCTGGAGCTAGCTAGGTGGTTTTTAGGACTAACTAGATTTCTACTGGAGCTAATGAGGTGCCTGCTGGAGACAGCTAGGCGTTTGCTGGGATTAGCTAGGTGTCTGTTTGGGCTAACTAGGTGTCTGCTGGGGCTAGCTAGTATCTGCTGGGACTAGTTAGGTGTCTGCTGGAACTGCTAGATGTCTGCTGGAGCTACTTAGGTTCCTGCTGTAGCTAGCTAGGTTTCTGCTGGACCAGCTAGGTGTCTGCTGGGACTAGCTATTAGAAGGTAGATTACACTTCAGATAGGTGAGGTCTGGGCTACGCCTGTGACGTCATCAACTGTTATTCACTATCCTGGTGATGTCAGAGCCAATAGCATCTCACCTGCTGGTGACGTCACAGAGTGGCTCAGACTGCATGGCTTCTAGAAAGGAGATTGAGAGGGCAAGGAGGAAGGGGGAGGGGAAGGGGGAGTGGAAGGGGAGGTGGAGGGGAAGCAGAGGTGGAGGGGAAGGGGAGTATGTGGTAGGGGTGGGGGTAGTTCTGCTCTTGATAATAACTGAGAAATAATTGAGATAACTTTATCATACATGAGTGATGGTGGTGCTGATGGTGTTAGTGCCGGTGCTGGTGGTGGTACTAGTGGTGGTGCTAGTGGTAATGGTGCTAGTGATGGTGGTGCTGATGGTTGTGCTAGTGGTGCTGGTGCAAATGGTGGTGCTAGTGACGGTGCTGCTAGTGATAGTGATGCTGGTGCTACTCGTGGTGGTGCAAGTGGTGGCGGTGCTGATGGTTGTGGTGCTAGTAATGCTGCTAGTGCTAGTGGTGGTGCTGGTGCTAGTGTTGCTAGTGTTGATGCTGCTGCTGGTGCTAGTGATACTGGTACTAGTGGTGGTGTTAGTGTTGCTGGCGCTAGTGGTGCTGGTGTTAGTGGTGCTAGTGCTAGTAGTGGTGCTGGTGGTGCTAGTGGTAATGGTGCTGATGGTGGTGCTGGTGGTGGTGGTGCTAGTAGTGGTGGTGGTGGTAATGCTGGTGCTGATGTTAGTATTGGTAGTGCTGGTAGTGGTGGCGGTGCTGCTGCTGTTGGTGGTGGTGTTACTGGTGGCGGTGTTAGTGATGCTGGTGCTAGTTCTAGTAGTGCTGCTAGAGCAGGTGGTAGTGTTGGTATTGGTGCTAGTAGTGCTGGTGCTACTTGCGCTGGTGCTTCTGGTGGTGGTGCTGGTGCTGCTGATAGTGCTAGTGGTGCTGCTGATGCTGCTGTTGGTGGTGCTGGTGCTGGTGGGGCTGGTGCTGCTCCTGGTGCTAGTGTTGCTGCTGCTAGTATCAGTGGTGATGCTGATGCATCAGCAGCTGGCGCTTCTGCTGGTGCTGCTAGTGCTGGTGATGCTGCTGGTGGTGCTGCTAGTGCTGGTGATGCTGCCAGTGCTAGTGGTGTTGATGGTGCTGGTGATGGTAGTCCTGGTGGTGTTGATGCTGCTGATGGTGTTGATGCTGCTGCTGATGGTAGTCCTGGTGGTGCTAGTGCTGGTGGTGTTCATGCTGCTGCTGGTGATGGTGGTGGTAGTGCTGGTGGTGCTAGTGCTGGTAGGCACTGTTAACTAACACCTCTTATATATCAGATTTAGTTGTGTTAGCAGGTACGTACTGTGTACCCACCACTATCACCACCAACACCACCACCACCACAACCAACACCACCACCATAGGGTAGAGAATGTAGAGGTAGATGGAAGAGTAGCAAGTACTTTCACATCTATTTCTATCTTCTCTTCTTTCTTGCTTGTTGCCACTCCCTCTACCACTATACATGCTCCTTTCGCTGTTGTTTCTCAATTAGGACTGAAAAAGCCACTCGGGGAGAAACGTTTGCTTTAAATACATTAAGTGAACTATACACAGAGCTATAGCAACTTCCCGTGCCATGAAACATTATGAGTGTTTTTCACTTACTCGTGTATCTGCTGAAGAGGACCTCAGTGGAGGTCGAAATGGACAGACAACCTATCTCCCATTATGCTCTAGTGGATCAACACACACACACACACACACACACACACACACACACACACACAACTGGAAGCTGAAGACTCAGATGAGTCAAAGGGATGTTAGGAAGCATTTCTTCAGCCACAGAGTAGTCAGGAAGTGGAATAGTCTAGAGAAAGATATAGTGAAGGCAGGAACCATACATAGTTTTAAGACGAGGTATGATAAAGCTCATGGAGCAGGGAGAGCAGAGACCCAGTAGCGGACAGCGAAGAGGCGGGGCCAGGAGCTGAGTCTCGACGACCCCTGCAACCACAATTAGGTGAGTACACACACGTACCTACATGAGGTACTGAGAAAGCTGAGAAGTTAAGTTTTCAGAAGTCAAGCAGAAAGATATCTGGCTTGAGTTAACACGCCACACTTGATACACTTAACATGATATATTTAACATTACTTAGAAGTATAATACAATTAACATTACTCAGAAGTATAATAGAATTAACATTACTCAGAAGTATAATAGAATTAACATTACTCAGAAGTATAATAGAATTAACATTACTCAGAAGTATAACAGAATTAACATTACTCAGAAGTATAACAGAATTAACATTACTCAGAAGTATAACAGAATTAACATTACTCAGAAGTATAACAGAATTAACATTACTCAGAAGTATAACAGAATTAACATTACTCAGAAGTATAATAGAATTAACATTACTTAGAAGTATAATAGAATTAACATTACCCAGAAGTATAACAGAATTAACATTACTTAGAAGTATAATAGAATTAACATTACCCAGAAGTATAGCAGAATTAACATTACTCAGAAGTATAATAGAATTAACATTACCCAGAAGTATAACAGAATTAACATTACTTAGAAGTATAATAGAATTAACATTACCCAGAAGTATAACAGAATTAACATTACTTAGAAGTATAACAGAATTAACATTACCCAGAAGTATAGCAGAATTAACATTACTTAGAAGTATAACAGAATTAACATTACTCAGAAGTATAACAGAATTAACATTACTCAGAAGTATAACAGAATTAACATTACTCAGAAGTATAGCAGAATTAACATTACTCAGAATTACAAAGAAATTAAAACAATTAAAAGAAGTATAAATAATTAACATCTACCTTCCTACCTGGAGGGTGTTTGGGGGTCAACGCCCCCGCGGCCCAGTCCATGACCAGGGCTCCAGGTAGATCAGGACCTGATACACCAGGCTGTTACTGCTGGCCATACGCAGGATGAGCTGAGCTTAGGGAGGTGGGCTGGGTGAGGGAATGAGTGAGGGAATCATGGAGGTGGGCTGGGTGAGGGAAGGAGGGAGGGAGGGAGGTGGGCTGGGTGAGGGAAGGAGGTGGGCTGGGCTGAGGGAGGGAGGTGGGCTGGGCTGAGGGAGGGAGGTGGGCTGGGCTGAGGGAGGGAGATGGGCTGGGCTGAGGGAGGGAGGTGGGCTGGGCTGAGGGAGGGAGGTGGGCTGGGTGAGGGATGGAGATATGTGGGCTGGGGGAGGGAGAGAGGTGGGCTGGGTTAGGGAGGGAGGGTGGTGGGCTGGGTGAGGGAGGAAGGTGGGCGGGGGTGGGCGGAAGTAACAATGGTAATCAGGGAGGAATATCGACTTTAATTACTTTGATTAATTACTCTATCTCAACCTGAGACGATTAATCTTTACTGACTCAATTAACACGCTGGGAAGTCAGGTAGGTGAGGGTGGGCTGATGGGGGTGACGTGAGGGCTGCTTGTTCAGAATGGGGGGTGGGATAGTTGTTAGGTAGGGTATGGATAGTAGGTGGGTGTTGAGGTGGGCAGTAGAGGGTGGGCCACGGATCGACATACTCCTTACAAGTTTTCCTTTTTTTCTTACTCAGCAGCTAGGCTTCTCTGCTGGTTGCCTGGTCAACCAGGCTGTTGCTGCTGGCGGCCCACTGGTCCACACATTCACCACAGCCTGTTTGATCTGTCACTTGGCGGAGGTAGTGATCCAGTTTCCTCTTGAAAACTTCCATACTTGTTACAACAAGATTACTGATATCTGCTGATAGCAGGTTGATATCTGCTGGTAGCAGGTTGATATCTGCTGGTAGCAGGTTGATATCTGCTATTAGAAAGCTGATATTTGCTGGAAGCAGGCTGATATCCGCTGATAGCAGGTTGACATGGACCAGACCATCAAGTATATCCATACATGGACCAGACCCTCAAGTATATCCATACATGGTCCAGACCCTCAAGTATATCCATACATGGACCAGACCCTCAAGTATATCCATACATGGACCAGACCCTCAAGTATATCCATATATGAACCAGACCCTCAAGTATATCCATACATGGACCAGACCCTCAAGTATATCCATTCATGTATTTTCAGGCATCTTTCTCTTCTCCGTCCCAGTGTCTACATTTTGAGTACTTCAATTCGTTCCCACTAGTTTAAATGCTCTATTAGTTCTACGATGGTCGTAAACGATTTCTCTATTTCTTCCACCTCTGATATCTCCCCCATCCTGTGTTATTTCTCTCTCTCTATCTCTTTAAATCTCTCATTATCGACCCTATTAACTATTCTGGCTTTTACGGCACTTTTCTTGCTGTATTCTCTGAGAGGTCATCCCACATTATCACATCCAGGTCTTTCCAATAAGTTTGTTTCCATATGATATGGTGTTCTTGTGCTGTATGGAGTGCTGGCTTTGACTTTCTCGTTCTTTCCATATCTGAGCAGTTGAAACTGATCTCCAGTGAACATCATGTTATTTTTCTATCGCCGACTGGAACACTTTGTTGATGTTCCTTTGCAATTTTCCATCCTCTTCCATCGAACCTTATTTTGTCTTCAACTTTATTTTGGTATCGTCCGCAAACAGAACCGGATCAGTCGTATACAATATCGACAAATTAATAACAAGACACAAGTGCAAAATCTGAGTATCTTTACTGAGAGACGTTTCGACCGCACAACACATTTTATCAGTTTAATAAAGAGGCATGATGGCGGAGGTCATATGTAGGCGAGGCCCTGCAGGGGAAGTAGGCGAGGCCCTGCAGGGGAAGTAGGCGAGGCCCTGCAGGGGAAGTAGGCGAGGCCCTGCAGGGGAAGTAGGTGAGGCCCTGCGGGGAAGTAGGCGAGGCCCTGCAGGGGAAGCGGCGAGGCCTGCAGGGAGTAGGCGAGGCCCCTGCAGGGAAGTAGGTGAGGCCCTGCAGGGGAAGTAGGCGAGGCCCTGCAGGGGAAGTAGGTGAGGCCCTGCAGGGGAAGTAGGCGAGGCCCTGCAGGGGACGTAGGCGAGGCCCTGCAGGGGAAGTAGGCGAGGCCCTGCAGGGAAGTAGGCGAGGCCCTGCAGGGAAGTAGGTGAGGCCCTGCAGGAAGTAGGCGAGGCCCTGCAGGAAGTAGGTGAGGCCCTGCAGGGGAAGTAGGCGAGGCCCTGCAGGGGAAGTAGGTGAGGCCCTGCAGGGGAAGTAGGCGAGGCCCTGCAGGGGAAGTAGGTGAGGCCCTGCAGGGGAAGTAGGCGAGGCCCTGCAGGGGAAGTAGGTGAGGCCCTGCAGGGGAAGTAGGCGAGGCCCTGCAGGGGAAGTAGGTGAGGCCCTGCAGGGGAAGTAGGTGAGGCCCTGCAGGGGAAGTAGGTGAGGCCCTGCAGGGGAAGTAGGTGAGGCCCTGCAGGAGTAGGTGAGGCCCTGCAGGAAGTAGGCGAGGCCCTGCAGGAAGTAGGTGAGGCCCTGCAGGAAGTAGGTGAGGCCCTGCAGGGAAGTAGGCGAGGCCCTGCAGGGAAGTAGGTGAGGCCCTGCAGGGAAGTAGGTGAGGCCCTGCAGGAAGTAGGTGAGGCCCTGCAGGGAAGTAGGCGAGGCCCTGCAGGGAAGTAGGCGAGGCCCTGCAGGGAAGTAGGCGAGGCCCTGCAGGAAGTAGGCGAGGCCCTGCAGGGAAGTAGGTGAGGCCCTGCAGGGAAGTAGGTGAGGCCCTGCAGGGAATAGGTGAGGCCCTGCAGGGGAAGTAGGTGAGGCCCTGCAGGGGAAGTAGGTGAGGCACATGAGGTGGACCAGAGATTTATCAATGTAGGTGCAGATGATATTCTGTGTATCAGGATTCCATAGTGATGCTATGCCACACAAGTATCACTGGAGTTACAGACGGAGGAACGGACGGAGTAATGGACGGAGGGGCTGACAGAGGGATGAAGGCAGCAAGCGAAGTTGGCCATTTGTTCGAGATTATGATAGGAGAGATAAGGAGAGATAATGAGGTTGACACTGCATCAGTTTCTCCAAGAAGATCTCACAGGTTGAGATATGAACTTTCACCCCCCCCCCCTCCTCCATCCCCCGGCCGCCCACAGATGGAACACCCCACCCCCGCCCATGTACGCACACCCATTAACACATGACCACCTGCGCCCCCCACACACACACGTCCAAGACAAGGTTGAACACCTGATAACGCAGGAGGCAAGGCAGCCTTATCAGGTTCCGTTAATGACAGACTCTAACACCAGATATAAATGACAAAAATATATGATTTGAGTAAATACTGAGCGACATACGCAACGCCTTTACTTACTGCCTGTAAAAAGTATCGTTGACAAGAAACACACTGACCATAACACAGTTACAATAACTTAAAGTAAGGTTCATGGAGCAAGTGACATGTGCTGGTGGCCTCTGTTCAGTTTTACATGGTCGACTTCCAACATTAAACTTGGAAGAATGATGGCACTGTCTGTAATGATGGCACTGTCAGTGTAATGATGGCACTGTCAGTGTAATGATGGCACTGTCAGTGTAATGATGGCACTGTCAGTGTAATGATGCCACTGTCAGTGTAATGATGGCACTGTCAGTGTAATGATGGCACTGTCAGTGTAATGATGGCAATGTCAGTGTAATGATGGCACTGTCAGTGTAATGATGGCACTGTCAATGTAATGATGGCACTGTCAGTGTAATGATGGCACTGTCAGTGTAATGATGGCACTGTCAGTGTAATGATGGCACTGCCAGTGTAATGATGGCACTGTCAGTGTAATGATGGCACTGTCAGTGTAATGATGGCACTGCCAATGTAATGATGGCACTGTTAGTGTAATGATGGCACTGTCAGTGTAATGATGGCACTGTCAGTGTAATGATGGCACTGTCAGTGTAATGATGGCACTGTCAGTGTAATGATGGCACTGTCAGTGTAATGATGGCACTATCAGTGGAATGTTGGCCCTGTCAGTGGAGAGTGTAGGTGCCAATTTGCCAGTTAATTTAGAAATGATATATCAATATTTTCCATTAAACATCTGGAGTATACTTCTTCTGAATGACTTTAACATTTAATGACTTATTTATCTTATGAAATGAACAAATTTTTGAGAAGTTTAGGCTTTGTAGGTGAAAATTTCCTAATTTTCTAATCTTTACTGCACGTATAAGTTCCATCAAACACCTTAACTACTGGGAACGCTTGGAAGCACTTGACTTGTACTCACTGGAGCGCAGGCGAGAGAGATATATCATAATCTACACCTGGAAGATTCTAGAGGGACTGGTTCCCAATATTCACACAGAAATCACTTCCTACGAAAGCAAAAGACTTGGGAGTCGATGCAACATTCCCCCAGTGAAAAGTAGGGGCGTCACAGGTACACTAAGAGAAAACACAATAAGTGTCCGGGGCCCAAGACTATTCAACAGCCTCCCACCAGCCATAAGGGGCATTACCAGTAGACCCCTGGTTGTCTTCAAGAGGGAGCTGGACAGCTACCTAAAGTCGGTGCCGGATCAGCCGGGCTGTGGTTCGTACGCTGGACTACGTGCGGTCAGCAGTAACAGCCTCGTTGATCAGGCCCTGATCCACCGGGAGGCCTGGTCGTGGACAGGGCTGCAGGGGGTGTTGACCCCCGGAATACCCTCCAGGTAGTTAGTAAGTTTGAAATTGTTAAGTTTTGTTCAATAGCTAAAGAAAACAGTTGTGGTCAGCTTTAAGGTTTTAGTGTTTTTTTCCTAAAATAAATGGAGAATGTCTCACGAGATCAGAAGTCAGTGTTCAACTTTACTGGGTTATGACTCAAGAAATCGTACCGTGGTTTGTTTACTGGGTTATCTTAGCTTCAATCTACATAATGCAATTTCTATGTAGCCGTGACATCTGCCTGGCCTCAAGGACATTCTAACATATTTTGTATGTTATGTATCTAAAGCCTAAATAAAAGTTTGCTAAGCCTTAATCTGTGGTCAGTCTTACTGAGAGAAAAATTTGGAGTGATTTTGGCCTGTGTACGTACCTCACAAACTGCCATTTTTATTAAAGCTGAAAAAATTAAGATGCTGACTTTGATAATTTGTGAATCCCTCATTCGACTGGCTTCAAACCTTCAGATCAATAGCTTGATAATGTAACTTCTGAGCTGCTTTAAATTTAGTTAGGTTAGGTAAAATTGGTCAGGAAGTGTTTCTTGAGGCGGGTCTTAGTCATCTGCTGACCCGCCACTGGAACTTTTGTTCACCTGACCGAGGCCTTCCACTGGCTTACCGGTCCCTTTAAAGATCCTGACTATGATATGATTATAACTCTTTCATTGGCTGCTCAAATTTAGTGTATTGCGAAATACTGATTAACGTGAGATAACTACAGGAAGCCTTTCAGTTTGGCTCTAAACTTTTAAATCTGGTCTGTCTCAGTGGAAAGTTGTGTTGCGCAGAGTCCTAATCTGTCAATTTTTATTTTGCCTTATACTGCTTAGGGGCTTTTGATCCAAGGAACTGGAGCTATCCTCCCCTTGCTGAAATCGAATCTGAATGCATTACAATCCACAGGTGCTGTATGATGGGTACTGTGCAATAACTGGGGAATGCCTCTTCTCGTCGGCTTTAAACTTTCAGTCTTGATGTGTTTACCACAATGGAAGCTTTGCCTTGATTTTAGGTTGCGTAAGTTTTAATGTGCCAATCAAATTGTTTTCCATGAAATACCTGGAGAATGTCTCTTGTGACCAGGAATAAATCACAGTGTTGGTGGGTTAGTATAAGTTAAATGTATATAATATGAATTTAATAAATCCTATTTAATCTTAAGAGGAAAGTTTATACTTATTCTGGTCTGTGTTGCTCCCAGTTTTCGTTTTTATATAATATAAAAATAAATAAGCAAAATTGAAATACAGATTTTCCTGCTATAATTTCTGAGTTCCT
The DNA here is from genome assembly GCA_009830355.1 of Cherax destructor. Lineage (NCBI taxonomy): Eukaryota > Metazoa > Arthropoda > Malacostraca > Decapoda > Parastacidae > Cherax > Cherax destructor. The sequence continues at coordinate 119,423 of WNWK01000551.1, read as the reverse complement.
CATCAAATTGCCTTCACCTTTCAAGGCTGAGATCTTAATAACTTAAATTGTGAATGGCTTCACACATGAGACCACACCAGGTTCCATCATGTCAGCTAAGAGCAGGAAATTGAGCTGCAATGGACACTGGCTCACCAAAACTGGACAGGTAAACATTGGAAAAACGTCACCTGGTCTGACAAATCAAGATTTCTGCTGCGACATTTTTAGGATATTGGTCCTCTGAGATAACAGTCTGCCTTGCAAACTGCTGTTGTTTCTTACCTCAGCAAATATGTCCCAAGTTGCCTTTTTTACTAAATTATTATTACACTCAAAACTAAGCGCTAAAACCACAAGGGTCATCATTTTTAGTGAAAAATCTGGATATTAACGTCCATGCGATAACATGTTAATATCATATCTGAGTCGCTTTAAATCTTCAGTGCTAATACTCACCTGCATTATAAACTTACGCCACACTCTGCATTAATCTTTTTTCCCGTGAACTGACGTACAGTGGGCTGGGGTTATGCAGTAGGGGGATACCTGCCTCGGGTCGCGCAGTGACCGAAATACATCCACTTTGTATACTAACTCAATATTCTTATCTCCTGTTATCTGGCGGGATAGTGAAGGAGGGTGCAGCTGTTGTCACCTGTTTCTCGTATCTTGTTCGCTGTTAAGAAGTACTGATCTGGGTTATGGCTTAATCCAAGATACAAGATGCAAAACAACCACGGGGGAGTTGAATGATAGCTCTAGGCCTTTCGTGTTGCAATCAACACATCATCAGGAGCTTGGAATGTTGGAGACAAGAGGATGAAATACGAGCAAACACGTTAAGTGAGCTTTTGCTAGCAACACACACACACATATATATATATATATATATATATATATATATATATATATATATATATATATATATATATATATATATATATATATATATATATATATAATATGTTAATCATAGTAGAGAGGAGACTACCCTTCCCACCTCCCACCTCCCATGCCCCACCAGTGCGTGGGTGGGTCTGGCGTACCTGCCCAGGTGAGTGTGATAATACTTACCATGATAACACATTACCAGAGAATACACCTCCCAGGTGTACTCACCCAGGTGTATACTCTCCCAGGTGTACTGTCCCTGGTGTACTCTCCCAGTTGTACACACCCAGGCGTACTCTCCCAGGTGTACTACCCCAAGTGTACTCTCCGAGGTGTGCTCTCTCAGGTGTACTTACCCAGGTGTACTCGCCTTATAGTGCTTCCGTGGGTCGATACCTAGCTCCTGGCCGCACCTCAGAGAATATCTTGTTCAACATTATCGATTTTTTTCGGTAACCTGTGCCCTACCCTACCTACTCTTAAAGCTGTGTACTGAGTTTGCCTCCACCACTGTCTCGTCCAAGTCATTCCACTTTACAACCATCCTGAGACTAAAGAAATACTTCCTTACATCACTATGGTTCCTCTGTGTCTTCACCTTCCATCTGTGTCCCCTTGATTCAGGGCCTCTTACTCCAGTCTGTTCCTATCTGTCCTATCAATTCCTCTTAAGATTTTGTATGTCTTAATTAATCATGTGTGTACTCACCTAGTTGTGGCTGCAGGGGTAGAGTCACAGCTCCTGGCCCTGCCACTTCACTGGTCGCTACTAGGTCACTCTTCCTGCTCCATGAGCTTTATCATACCTCTTCTTAAAGCTATGTATGGATCCTACCTCCACTACATCACTTCCCAGACTATTCCACTTCCTGACCACTCTGTGACTGAAGAAATACTTCCTAACATCCCTGTGATTCATCTGAGTCTTCAACTTCCAGCTGTGTCCCCTTGTTGCTGTGTCCCATCTCTCAAACAATCTGTCCCTGTTCACTCCATCAATTCCTCTCAGTATTTTGTACATTGTTATCATATCACCCTTAATTATGTCCTCCAGTGTCACCAGGTTGAGTTCCCTTAACCTCTCCTCAGAGGACATACCCCTTAGTTCCGGGACTAGTCTTGTTGCAAACCTCTGCACTTTCTCCGGTTTCTTGACATGCTTGACCAGGTGTGCGTTCCATACTGGCGCTGCATACTCGAATATGGTCCTGACGTACACTGTGTACAGTGTGATGAATGACCAATTACTCAGATATCTAAAAGCTATTCTTAGATTTGCCAGACGCGCTGTTAGTGCAGCGGTTATTTGGTTAATGTGAGCCTCATGTGATATGCTCAGTACAATACGCACCCCAAGGTCCTTCTCCTAGAGTGAGATTTGCAGTCTTTGCCCAACGAGCCTGCACTCCATCTGCAGTCTTTTTTGAAGACGAGTATATGCGTGAGTATGTTGTATGTTTGTGTGTATGTGAATAAGTACTCACTGAAGTATATGTGGCTGCAGTGGTGGAGAACCAGCTTGTGTGTGTGTGAGTACTGATGTATATGTGGCTGCAGTGGTGGAGAACCAGCTTGTGTGTGTGTGTGTACTGATGTATATGTGGCTGCAGTGGTGGAGAACCAGCTTGTGTGTGTGTGTGTGAGTACTGATGTATATGTGGCTGCAGTGGTGGAGAACCAGCTTGTGTGTGTGTGAGTACTGATGTATATGTGGCTGCAGTGGTGGAGAACCAGCTTGTGTGTGTGTGAGTACTGATGTATATGTGGCTGCAGTGGTGGAGAACCAGCTTGTGTGTGTGTGAGTACTGATGTATATGTGGCTGCAGGGGTGGAGAACCAGCTTGTGTGTGTGTGAGTACTGATGTATATGTGGCTGCAGTGGTGGAGAACCAGCTTGTGTGTGTGTGAGTACTGATGTATATGTGGCTGCAGGGGTGGAGAACCAGCTTGTGTGTGTGTGAGTACTGATGTATATGTGGCTGCAGTGGTGGAGAACCAGCTTGTGTGTGTGTGAGTACTGATGTATATGTGGCTGCAGTGGTGGAGAACCAGCTTGTGTGTGTGTGTGAGTACTGATGTATATGTGGCTGCAGTGGTGGAGAACCAGCTTGTGTGTGTGTGAGTACTGATGTATATGTGGCTGCAGTGGTGGATAACCAGCTTGTGTGTGTGTGAGTACTGATGTATATGTGGCTGCAGGGTGGAGAACCAGCTTGTGTGTGTGTGAGTACTGATGTATATGTGGCTGCAGGGTGGAGAACCAGCTTGGTGTGTGTGAGTACTGATGTATATGTGGCTGCAGTGGTGGAGAACCAGCTTGTGTGTGTGTGAGTACTGATGTATATGTGGCTGCAGGGTGGAGAACCAGCTTGTGTGTGTGTGAGTACTGATGTATATGTGGCTGCAGTGGTGGAGAACCAGCTTGTGTGTGTGTGAGTACTGATGTATATGTGGCTGCAGGGTGGAGAACCAGCTTGTGTGTGTGTGAGTACTGATGTATATGTGGCTGCAGTGGTGGAGAACCAGCTTGTGTGTGTGTGAGTACTGATGTATATGTGGCTGCAGTGGTGGAGAACCAGCTTGTGTGTGTGTGAGTACTGATGTATATGTGGCTGCAGTGGTGGAGAACCAGCTTGTGTGTGTGTGAGTACTGATGTATATGTGGCTGCAGTGGTGGAGAACCAGCTTGTGTGTGTGTGAGTACTGATGTATATGTGGCTGCAGGGGTGGAGAACCAGCTTGTGTGTGTGTGAGTACTGATGTATATGTGGCTGCAGTGGTGGAGAACCAGCTTGTGTGTGTGTGAGTACTGATGTATATGTGGCTGCAGTGGTGGAGAACCAGCTTGTGTGTGTGTGAGTACTGATGTATATGTGGCTGCAGGGGTGGAGAACCAGCTTGTGTGTGTGTGAGTACTGATGTATATGTGGCTGCAGTGGTGGAGAACCAGCTTGTGTGTGTGTGAGTACTGATGTATATGTGGCTGCAGGGTGGAGAACCAGCTTGTGTGTGTGAGTACTGATGTATATGTGGCTGCAGTGGTGGAGAACCAGCTTGTGTGTGTGTGAGTACTGATGTATATGTGGCTGCAGTGGTGGAGAACCAGCTTGTGTGTGTGTGAGTACTGATGTATATGTGGCTGCAGTGGTGGAGAACCAGCTTGTGTGTGTGTGAGTACTGATGTATATGTGGCTGCAGGGGTGGAGAACCAGCTTGTGTGTGTGTGAGTACTGATGTATATGTGGCTGCAGTGGTGGAGAACCAGCTTGTGTGTGTGTGAGTACTGATGTATATGTGGCTGCAGGGTGGAGAACCAGCTTGTGTGTGTGTGAGTACTGATGTATATGTGGCTGCAGGGGTGGAGAACCAGCTTGTGTGTGTGTGTGAGTACTGATGTATATGTGGCTGCAGGGGTGGAGAACCAGCTTGTGTGTGTGTGTGTGAGTACTGATGTATATGTGGCTGCAGTGGTGGAGAACCAGCTTGTGTGTGTGTGAGTACTGATGTATATGTGGCTGCAGGGGTGGAGAACCAGCTTGTGTGTGTGTGTGAGTACTGATGTATATGTGGCTGCAGTGGTGGAGAACCAGCTTGTGTGTGTGTGAGTACTGATGTATATGTGGCTGCAGGGGTGGAGAACCAGCTTGTGTGTGTGTGAGTACTGATGTATATGTGGCTGCAGTGGTGGAGAACCAGCTTGTGTGTGTGTGAGTACTGATGTATATGTGGCTGCAGTGGTGGAGAACCAGCTTGTGTGTGTGTGAGTACTGATGTATATGTGGCTGCAGGGGTGGAGAACCAGCTTGTGTGTGTGTGAGTACTGACGTATATGTGGCTGCAGGGGTGGAGAACCCGCTTGTGTGTGTCTGCGGTGGGGAGTGGGTTATGTCTCTGTAGGAAAGTTCTAAGTTGCACTTCACGTGTTGAACATGTACACAATGATGTGCATGCAATGATACACACATGATGTACACATGATGGTGCACACACGATAATACACAAGCAAGACTACACGGTGATGAGCACACAGTATGTACACACACACAATGATATATAAACGCACACACTTTGGGGTACATACACACACACACACACACACACACACAGCGAAGAGGCGGAGTCAGGAACTGTGATTCGATCCCTTCAACCACAAATAGGTGAGTACACACACACATCTGCTGAGATCATCTGCATTACACTTGCTCACATCACTTTGCAGATGTCATACACAGCTTCAGGTGCGGATACGCACTTAATATACAATACTTATGCCAACAGTATTTTATTTATATACCGTTCGTGGTGTGTGGGCGGTATGTGGGCGGTGTGTGGGTCTGGTGTGTGGGGCATGTGGGCGGTGTGTGGGTCTGGTGTATGGGCAGTGTGGGTCTACTGTGTGGGAAGTGTGGGTCTGTGTGGGTCTGGGTGTGGGCGGTGTGTGGGCAGTGTGTGGGTCTGATGTGTGGGCAGTGTGGGTCTGGTGTGTGAGCGGTGTGTGGGTCTGGGGTGTGGGCGGTGTGTGGGCAGTGTGTGGGTCTGGGGTGTGGGCGGTGTGTGGGCAGTGTGTGGGCGGTGTGTGGGTCTGGTGTATGGGCGGTGTGTGGGTCTGGTGTGGGCAGTGTGGGTCTGGTGTGCGGGCGGTGTGTGGGTCTGTGTGCGGGCGGTGTGTGGGACTGGTGTGTGGGCGGTGTGTGGGTTTGGTGTATGGGCGGTGTGTGGGCAGTGTGTGGGTCTGGTGTGTGGGCAGTGTGTGGGTCTGATGTATGGGCGGTGTGGTGCTGTCTGGTGTGCGGCAGTGTGGGTCTGATCGTGGCGGTGACTGGGAATGACATGCTTTGGAGACGTTGGCACCTGGTAGACATACACTGGACACATGAGACCGTTGGAGACACATACACCTGGAGAACATACACCTGGACACATACACCTGGAAACATCACTGACATCTTGGAGACACATACACCTGGAGACACATACACCTGGAGACACATACACCTGGAACACATACACCTGGAACACATACACCTGGAGACACATACACCTGGAGACACATACACTTGGAGACACATACACCTGGAGACACATAAACGTGAAGACACATACACCTGGAGACACATACACCTGGAAAAACATACATTTGGAGACACATACACCTGGAAACATATACACCTGGAGACACATACACGTGAAGACACATACACCTGGAGACACACCAAGAGACACATACACCTGGAGACATATACACCTGGAGACACACCAGGAGACACACACCAGGAGACACATACATCAGGAGACAAATACACCTGGAGACACACACCAGGAGATACATACACCTGGAGACATATACACCTGGAGATATGCACCTGGAGACACACCAGGAGACACATACACTTGGAGACACACACCAGGAGAGACATACACCTGGAGACACACACCAGGAGACACATACACCAGGAGACACATATACCAGGAGACACATACAGCTGGAGACACACACCAGAAGACACATACACCAGGATACATATACCAGGATACATATACCAGGAGACACATACACCTGGAGACACATACCAGGAGACATACACCTGGAGACACATACCAGGAGACATACACCTGGAGACACACCAGTAGACACATACACCTGGAGACACACCAGCAAAAACACCTGGAGACACACCAGCAAAAACACCTGGAGATACACACCAGCAAACACATGCACCGGTAGACACATGCACCTGGAGACACACACACCAGTAGACACATACCAGTAGACACACCTGGAGACACGCCAGTATAAACACCTGGAGACACACATACACCTGGAGACAGGTATCCACGCCACCCATTATATCCTTATCTCCACGGTTAGGAGACAAAAGAGGGTCTCCTGGGCGCCGCCCACGCCCTCCTGGAGATGAGGCACGGGCGTGATGCTGATAGCCGCCCATGATACCAGATAAGGCGCCATTTTCCACCCAGGAGGGCGGGCGGGGGTGGCAAGATTCAGATGTGTCTTGATATGTCAACTGTGCTCAGTCTTGAGACCAACACACAACTATTATTATTATTGTATATTTTATTATTATCATTATTATTACAGATTTATTTTATTATTGTTAGTTAGTTAGTTCAGACTCTCAGGTAAGGACCCACTAGGGGCGAGGGGGAAGTGGGGACAGAAGAAGAATAGCCGGTGAGAGGAAGAGCTGAAGTAGAAGAGAAAGAGTAAAGAACTAAACCCAACAGTCTAACTACTTGTAAGTTTTTATTATTGATTTATTATCATATTATTATAAATATATTATTATTATGAATTTATTATACTAGTATTTTATTTTATTATTATTAATTTATATTATTATTACTGTATTTTATTATTATATTATTATTATTGTATTTTATTATTAATAATTTATATTAACATTATTATTATTATTATTATTATTATTATTATTATTATTATTATTATTATTATTATTATTATTATTATTATTATTATTATTATTATATGGAAGAACACTGGTGACGATGGGTAGCGGAGAACGTACAGAGACCAACACCAACATTTTCAGTTCCAGTACAGTGACCCAGTACTAAACCTGGGAGATGTACAGTGTTGCTGTGGTGACCTGGTGAATGTACAGTGTCGCTGTGGTGACCTGGTGAATGTACAGTGTTGCTGTGGTGACCTGGTGAATGTACAGTGTTGCTGTGGTGACCTGGTGAGTGTACAGAGTTGCTGTGGTGACCTGGTGAATGTACAGTGTTGCTGTGATGACCTGGTGAGTGTACAGTGTTGCTGTGATGACCTGGTGAATGTACAGTGTTGCTGTGGTGACCTGGTGAATGTACAGTGTTGCTGTGGTGACCTGGTGAATGTACAGTGTTGCTGTGGTGACCTGGTGAGTGTACAGTGTTGCTGTGGTGACCTGGTGAATGTACAGTGTTGCTGTGATGACCTGGTGAGTGTACAGTGTTGCTGTGATGACCTGGTGAGTGTACAGTGTTGCTGTGGTGACCTGGTGAATGTACAGTGTTCCTGTGATGACCTGGTGAGTGTACAGTGTTGCTGTGGTGACCTGGTGAATGTACAGTGTTGCTGTGATGACCTGGTGAGTGTACAGTGTTGCTGTGGTGACCTGGTGAGTGTACAGTGTTGCTGTGGTGACCTGGTGAATGTACAGTGTTCCTGTGATGACCTGGTGAGTGTACAGTGTTGCTGTGGTGACCTGGTGAATGTACAGTGTTGCTGTGATGACCTGGTGAGTGTACAGTGTTGCTGTGGTGACCTGGTGAATGTACAGTGTTGCTGTGATGACCTGGTGAGTGTACAGTGTTTCTGTGGTGACCTGGTGAATGTACAGTGTTCCTGTGATGACCTGGTGAGTGTACAGTGTTGCTGTGATGACCTGGTGAGTGTACAGTGTTGCTGTGATGACCTGGTGAGTGTACAGTGTTGCTGTGGTGACCTGGTGAATGTACAGTGTTCCTGTGATGACCTGGTGAGTGTACAGTGTTGCTGTGGTGACCTGGTGAATGTACAGTGTTGCTGTGATGACCTGGTGAGTGTACAGTGTTGCTGTGGTGACCTGGTGAGTGTACAGTGTTGCTGTGGTGACCTGGTGAATGTACAGTGTTGCTGTGGTGACCTGGTGAGTGTACAGTGTTGCTGTGGTGACCTGGTGAATGTACAGTGTTGCTGTGATGACCTGGTGAGTGTACAGTGTTGCTGTGGTGACCTGGTGAATGTACAGTGTTGCTGTGATGACCTGGTGAGTGTACAGTGTTTCTGTGGTGACCTGGTGAATGTACAGTGTTCCTGTGATGACCTGGTGAGTGTACAGTGTTGCTGTGATGACCTGGTGAGTGTACAGTGTTGCTGTGGTGACCTGGTGAATGTACAGTGTTGCTGTGGTGACCTGGTGAGTGTACAGTGTTGCTGTGGTGACCTGGTGATGTACAGTGTTCTGTTGACCTGAACTGTACTTGCCTTAGTACTGTACAGTGTTCTCTGATGACCTGGTGATTACATTTCTCCTAGTGACCTGTAATTACTTTCCTCAGTAGCTGTAACTTTCTCTCAGTACCTGTAACTTTCCTCAGTAGCTGTAACTTTCTCCTCAGTAGCTGTAACTTCTCTCTCAGTAGCTGTAACTTCCTCAGTAGCTGCTTTTCCTCAGTAGCTGTACACTTCTCCTCAGTAGCTGTAACTTCCTTCAGTAGCTGTAACTTCTCTCCTCAGTAGCTGTAACATTCTCCTCAGTAGCTGTAACTCCCCTCAGTAGCTGTAACATTCTCCTTCACGTAGCTGTAACTTTCTCCTCAGTAGCTGTAACATCTCTCCTCAGTAGCTGTAACTTCTGCTCAGTAGCTGTAACATCTCTCCTCAGTAGCTGTAACTCTCTCCTTCAGTAGCTGTAACTTCTCTCCCTCAGTAGCTGTAACTTCTCTCCTCAGTAGCTGTAACTTCTCTCCTCAGTACCTGTAACTTCTCTCCCTCAGTAGCTGTAACTCTCTCCTCAGTAGCTGTAACTTCTCTCCTCAGTAGCTGTAACTTCTCTCCCTCAGTAGCTGTAACATCTCTCCTCAGTAGCTGTAACTTCTCTCCTCAGTAGCTGTAACTTCTCTCCCTCAGTAGCTGTAACATCTCTCCCTCAGTAGCTGTAACATCTCTCCTTCAGTAGCTGTAACATCTCTCCCTCAGTAGCTGTAACATCTCTCCCTCAGTAGCTGTAACTTCTCTCCCTCAGTAGCTGTAACATCTCTCCCTCAGTAGCTGTAACTTCTCTCCCTCAGTAGCTGTAACATCTCTCCTCAGTAGCTGTAACATCTCTCCCTCAGTAGCTGTAACATCTCTCCCTCAGTAGCTGTAACTTCTCTCCCTCAGTAGCTGTAACTTCTCTCCCTCAGTAGCTGTAACTTCTCTCCCTCAGTAGCTGTAACTTCTCTCCTTCAGTAGCTGTAACTTCTCTCCCTCAGTAGCTGTAACATCTCTCCCTCAGTAGCTGTAACATCTCTCCCTCAGTAGTTGTAACTTCTCTCCCTCAGTAGCTGTAACATCTCTCCCTCAGTAGTTGTAACTTCTCTCCCTCAGTAGTTGTAACTTCTCTCCCTCAGTAGTTGTAACTTCTCTCCCTCAGTAGCTGCTGCCTCCTCCTCACAGTAAAGTTAACACTTGCTACATAAAGTAAGTTGCAACACAACTTTACAGGCGACTGCACACACTTGTACACGATACATCGATTTCAGCATCATTTGTGAAATCAGTACAACGAAATTGATAAGAAATACGCAGTAAATCTTATGCAAAAAAATTGACGTAGGCCTATTTAAATATCCTCAAGTATGCCAGATTTGGTAATATTATTACAAACTTCACAACTGTTCTTTTATCTCAGGTTATCTCACTCCCAGTACTCTCTCTCTCTTCTCTCTCTCTCTCTCTCTCTCTCTCTCTCTCTCTCTCTCTGCTTTATTAACCCAATTTTCAACATAAAGTGAAAAAGGCAATATGTTGTTTTCATGTGAGCTCTGCTTGTCTGCTTGCATATATTCTGTCTGCTTTCTACTTCATCAGAGCAGAAACTAACCATGTATAGCTAGACAGTGGGTCTGCCTTCGTATTACGGAGGATCGAGTTTGTACGGTTTCAAGGTTTAAATGTCCTTGACTATACGAGGGACATTAAGGCAGCACGTCACCGGCTCACTAGCAGTCAGGATCACTTTAATACCTGATATGTACTAGGATTAAATGTGAATTATTAACGTGTATACAGAGACATTTACACCTCTCAGCGTATACTACATACACTGAGAGACACATCAAAAAATGCCGGCGATTGTGGTTTAAGAGACGAAGCCAGGAGCTGAGACTCGACCCCCACAAACACAACTCGATGGAAACACACAAACACACAATAGCATTTCGACACCTGAGTAAGGAATCATTCAAGACTCTTTACACCGTGTACGTAAGGCCCATACTAGAGTATGCAGCAACAGTATGGAACCCACACCTGGTCAAGCACCTCAAGAAATTAGAGAAAATACAAAGATTTGCAACAAGACTAGTCCCGGAGCTAAGGGGTATGTCCTAAGAGGAAAGGTTATGGGAAATCAACCTGACGACACAGGAGGACAAGGAGAGCTAGAAGGGGACATGATAACGACATATACAATACTGAAAGGAAATGACAAATTGGATAGGGACAGAATGTTTCGGAGATAGGACACAGCAACAAGGGGACAGAACTGAAAGTTGAAAACTCAGATGAGTCACAGGGATGTTAGGAAGTATTTCTTCATCCACAGAGTTGTCAAAAAGTAGAACAATCTGGAGAGTGAGGTAGTGGAGGCAGGATCCATACATAGATTTAAAATGAGATACGACAAAGCTCATGGACCAGGGAGTGAGTGGACCTAGTATCGACCAGCGAAGAGGCGGGACCAGGAGCTGTGAATCGACCCCTGCAACCACAAATAGGTGAGTACACACACACTAGGCGTTGTCTCAGGACAAGACAATAAGCGTGAGCGGCAGGGAAGGAGGGAGTGACGAAGGTTGAGAGGGAGTAGCTGAGAAAGGGAAGGATAGAAGGAGGAGGGAGGGAGGGATGGAAGAAGTGAAGAGCTACACACATACCCACTCCATTTCTGTACTTTATTTAGCTAAATTTTATGCATCAGAAGTGAGCTGCTACCCTAAGCTGTGTTTTCCTCTCATATTCCATATCTGCAGTGTCTCTCAGGAAGGAAGGAAGGAGGGAGTGTAGGTCATCTCTATGACCCAGCATGACCTGTAAAGAGCCCCTCAAAGTTAGCGAGGGTCACACACTGAGTCACTAGGGTGGTAAGGGCGGCCACCTGGTCAACCATCCTTAACGAGAGAGGGAGGGAAGGAGGAACAAGGATGAAAAGGAGAGAGTAAGAAAGGAAAAGAAGAGACTGATGGAGTGAGAGTGAGAGAGAAGGGATCAAGGAGGAGACAATCCCCAGGAACGTTTCTTACACAATTTCATGTTTACATCTTGCATTTGGCGGGAAAAAAACTAGAAAAAAAGCGCGGATAATTTTATTATCTTGTATTTGTCGGGAAAACCTAAAAAAAAGCCCCGGTAATCATATCTTACACATGGCGGGGAAAAAAATAACAAAATAAGCGCAGGTAATCTTACCTCGTATTTCACGGGATTTAATTCACCCAAAACAAAAACAAAAAAAAAGGAGCGCTTGTAGTTTCTTACCCCCGCGTGGAAGCACGCGGCTACAAGCGGTTGCAACCTTAAGTTTACCAAATAAGAAATTACTTATTCCAATAGCTCTTGCACTAATTTAGGGCGATCATGACACGAAGAATTTATATGTGAGTGCACGTCACTCTTACTAGCTTAAACGATCCAAACAACCATCACACTAATTTAATAATAATATACAGTTGACCCTTGAACAACGCGGGGGTTAGGGGCGCCGACCCCCCCGTGCCATCGAAAATCCGCGTATAATTCTGACTCCTCAAAAACGTAACTACTAGTGACCTTCTGTTGACCGGAAGCCTCAGCGACAACATAAACAGTCGATTAACACATATTTTGTTATGTTACATGTATTATATACTGTATTCTTACAATACAGTAAGTTAGAGAAAAGAAAATATTAAGAAAATCATAAGGAAGAGAAAATACATTTACAGTAGTGTACTGTATTTATCAATACCGCAAGTTTACGTTGTCTGCTTACAAGATGACTCGTGTGTGTGTGAGCACCTGCATCAGTGTTATCTTAGGTGATACAAAACACTGTACGTGTTATACGTCTTACTAACACTAAATGTCAAAAATAAAAAGATAATGTGAAAAAGAAATTCATATTTATTTATGATTTAATATTGCATCTTCATGTTTGTTTACATTTCTCTCGACTGTGAATGGAATATGTACATATATAAATTTACATTATTATATATTATATATTAATATATAATATTATTATAATATTGACCCTTGTCGGTTTAGAGCTTAGTTAGGATTAACATAATAATGTTATTCTTCTTGTTCTTCTTCTTCTAATTATTATTATATTATATAATTGCATCTTTACCTTTGTTTACATTTCTCAGGACTGTGAATGTAACATGTACTATCTGTAACTGTTTGTATGTGTAAGTTTTGATAAATTTTAACTTTTATAATAGATTTGTGTATATTTTATAAAGTAAATGATAAAATAGACTAGTATCTACATATATTTTATGCATTCATTAAAAATATCTAACTTTTTCTTAATTTTTTCGATCGCAAATCTACAAAAAAAAAATTGATATATTTATTGAAAAAATCCGCATATAAGTGATTTTTAAGTAAACAGTACTATGATCAGCCGGGATTCGAACCCAGGACATTTAGCCCTCCAGCTGAGCGATGTAGATAGGGACCAGGAAAATACAATAACTAACTGCATTTTCCAACAGAGGTCTTGTTATAACTAATAAAAAGACAAATAAACGATAATATTTTTTTAATTTTTTTTAAGGACGAAATTAAAAATGTGCCCCAGTGGATCCATTTTTTAAGCAAGGTGTTGTGGTGTTACGTCACTGTTTTATGAGTGCGTAAGACAAAAATATGAAAAATTGTCAAAATATCGAGAGAAATAGGCAAACTGTGTTGTTATTGTTGGGTTGAAGGGTTGTGAGGGCTACGTGGCCACCTAGTGTTAGGATGAAGTCGTAATGACATTTAGACTCTCACAATCCTTCATTACATATATAATACACACACACACACACACACACACATAAACATTATCTCTCAATCTACAGCACTATTCGAACCTACACACTGCATCAAATTACGTAGTGCCTTCTCCACTCGGCCAAATACCAGTTAAGTATGTACGCCTAGCAGAAGCTAAGCGGTCACTCCCATACCCCGGGACACCAGGCCAGTCATAGGTTATTTCATCAAATTCTGCCACATGTAGTGAACAACGAAATAGATTTTGATATGATTAACAATTCGCAAACAGCGAAATTATTTACAAAACATTATCTCCCAGAACGAAGATAGAGTTTTCACAAAGAAGGTGGACAGCTTCTTGATGCAAGTGCCGGATCAACCAGGTTGTGATAGTGATCAACAGGAAGCCTGGTACATTGTTTGTTCAGTTATAAATACTTGGGAACTTGTCAAGTGTTTCAACATATTTCTCAAGATAAGGTTGCAGCGTGCAGGAGGGTAATCGATGAAATATTTCAAGTATGTGTGCGTATGTGCACGCAAGTCTGAAGCCCGAGTGCATCCGGGTTTGTTTCACTCTTGAGAGTGCTGGTACTCGCGTATGGAAATATAAATACTTTATTCCCATCACACTCAAACATATAAGAATGTCGCAGCCGAGCGCATGCTTTACTACGCTATCTCATCACAACAACGTAATGATAATAATAATAATAATCTTTATTTCTACAAGTACTGATACAACTTATGCAGACCTAGCTGACAACAATGACATACTGGTTATGCAGAGCATTGTGGGCAACTTAAGTTTAATTTTGTCCCCAGGATGCGACCCATACCAGTCAGCTAACACTTAGGTACGTACCTGCTGCTAAGTGAGCAGGGATAGCAAGTGCCTAAAGTTTTCACCCATACCGGGGATCGAACGACGGACCTCAAATGTGTGAGCTGAGTGCGCTACCAATCGAGCAACAGGACATCAACAATGGGACAATAATTGGTTTCTTTTTAAGAGCAAACAAGATACGTTCATCACCCACCTTCCAAGAAGAAGATTGCCACTACATTAATAGAAGCTTCCTTGAATTTTCCAATCCACAACACTCATCAACGATTGCAGAAATGAATGGAGGAGGAGATACTAGACAAAGCAAGATACCAACCCCATCACATACACAGTCCTACGTGTCAACAACACAAGCAATAGATTCTCCAGAGCCCAAACCGAAGGCAACACCACTGTCGCCATCATAGCCTCCAACACAATAAAGGATTTATTTAAAAAAAAGAAAACAGCGTTCAGTGACACCATTGTTGGTGTCTATATAATACCCCGTGGAAGTTGTGATATGTTTACCATGAGCGAAACTTCTCTGGACCTGAACACCAGGGTCAGTGAACACCAGGATCAGTGAACACCAGGGTCAGTGAACACCAGGGTCAGTGAACACCAGGGTCAGTGAACACCAGGGTCAGTGAACACCAGGGTCAGTGAACACCAGGGTCAGTGAACACCAGGGTCAGTGAACACCAGGGTCAGTGAACACCAGGATCAGTGAACACCAGGGTCAGTGAACACCAGGGTCAGTGAACACCAGGGTCAGTGAACACCAGGATCAGTGAACACCAGGGTCAGTGAACACCAGGGTCAGTGAACACCAGGGTCAGTGAACACCAGGGTCAGTGAACACCAGGGTCAGTGAACACCAGGATCAGTGAATACCAGGGTCAGTGAACACCAGGGTCAGTGAACACCAGGGTCAGTGAACACCAGGGTCAGTGAACACCAGGGTCAGTGAACACCAGGGTCAGTGAACATCAGGATCAGTGAACACCAGGGTCAGTGAACACCAGGGTCAGTGAACACCAGGGTCAGTGAACACCAGGGTCAGTGAACACCAGGGTCAGTGAACACCAGGGTCAGTGAACACCAGAGTCAGTGAACACCAGGGTCAGTGAACACCAGGGTCAGTGAACATCAGGATCAGTGAACACCAGGGTCATTGAACACCAGGGTCAGTGAACACCAGGGTCAGTGAACACAAGGATCAGTGAACACCAGGGTCATTGAACACCAGGGTCAGTGAACACAGCAGATGTGTCTGCCAGTGATGACATGAAAAGGCCTGTACTGTTCACCACAACACAGAGAACCACCTGATGAACTTCCTCAGCACCAAATTATTAATAATAATCAAAGCAGCAGACCGCCAGAACCGACTTTGGTAGGAATCTCTAGTGATGGCCACCACCATTACCATCACCACACAGACATCAGGTTCACCACACATACATCAGGTTCACCACACAGACATCAGGTTCACCACACAGACATCAGGTTCACCACACTGCTGCTACATAAACTACATGCTGAAGCACTGAAGTCGACCTGCTGACACATACTAATTACAAATTTCGACTTTCCACTAGGCTGACCATATTACTACTGGTGACTTTACACATAAACACACACACAGTCATAGAGTTGTCAGGAAATGGAACAGTCTGGAGAGTGATGTAGAGGAGGCAGGATCCATACATAGCTTTAAGAAGAGGTATGATAAAGCTCATGGAGCAGGGAGTGGATCTAATAGCGACCAGTGAAGAGGCGGGGCCAGGAGCTATGAATCTACCTGTGCAACCACAATTAGGTGAGTACACACACACACACAAAACTTGGTAAAGTCTCTGGTGGGTGACAAGTTTGCTTAATAAAACACCATAAATGGCTTATTCCACAATATCTTATTAACATACTTGTCGGTATATAATACCAGTGACATACACTAGTAGCATACCTCTGTGATATACCCAAGTGACATACACCAGTGGTATACCTCAGTGATATACCCAAGTGACATACACCAGTGATATACCTCAGTGATATACCCAAGTGACATACACCAGTGATATACCTCAGTGATATACCCAAGTGACATACACCAGTGATATATCTCAGTGATATACCCAAGTGACATATACCAGTGATATACCTCAGTGATATACCCAAGTGACATACACCAATAGTATACCTCAGTGATATACCCAAGTGACATAACACAGTAGTATACCTCAGTGATATACCCAAGTGACATACACCAGCAGTGATATACCCAAGTAACATACACCAGCAGTGATATACCCAAGTAACATACACCAGCAGTGATATACCCAAGTAACATACACCAGCAGTGATATACCCAAGTAACATACACCAGCAGTGATATACCCAAGTAACATACACCAGCAGTGATATACCCAAGTAACATACACCAGCAGTGATATACCCAAGTAACATACACCAGCAGTGATATACCCAAGTGACATACACCAGCAGTGATATACCCAAGTGACATACACCAGCAGTGATATATCCAAGTAACATACACCAGCAGTGATATATCCAAGTAACATACACCAGCAGTGATATACCCAAATAACATACACCAGCAGTGATATACCCAAGTAACATACACCAGCAGTGATATACCCAAGTAACATACACCAGCAGTGATATACCCAAGTAACATACACCAGCAGTGATATACCCAAGTAACATACACCAGCAGTGATATACCCAAGTAACATACACCAGCAGTGATATACCCAAGTAACATACACCAGCAGTGATATACCCAAGTAACATACACCAGCAGTGATATACCCAAGTGACATACACCAGCAGTGATATACCCAAGTGACATACACCAGCAGTGATATATCCAAGTAACATACACCAGCAGTGATATATCCAAGTAACATACACCAGCAGTGATATACCCAAGTAACATACACCAGCAGTGATATACCCAAGTAACATACACCAGCAGTGATATACCCAAGTAACATACACCAGCAGTGATATACCCAAGTAACATACACCAGCAGTGATATACCCAAGTGACATACACCAGCAGTGATATACCCAAGTGACATACACCAGCAGTGATATACCCAAGTAACATACACCAGCAGTGATATACCCAAGTAACATACACCAGCAGTGATATACCCAAGTGACATACACCAGCAGTGATATACCCAAGTAACATACACCAGCAGCGATATACCCAAGTAACATACACCAGCAGTGATATACCCAAGTGACATACACCAGCAGTGATATATCCAAGTAACATACACCAGCAGTGATATACCCAAGTAACATACACCAGCAGTGATATACCCAAGTAACATACACCAGCAGCGATATACCCAAGTAACATACACCAGCAGTGATATACCCAAGTAACATACACCAGCAGTGATATACTCAAGTAACATACACCAGCAGTGATATACCCAAGTGACATACACCAGCAGTGATATACCCAAGTAACATACACCAGCAGTGATATACCCAAGTGACATACACCAGCAGTGATATACCCAAGTAATATACACCAGCAGTGATATACCCAAGTAACATACACCAGCAGTGATATACCCAAGTAACATACACCAGCAGTGGTATACCCAAGTGACATACACCAGCAGTGATATACCCAAGTAACATACACCAGCAGTGATATACCCAAGTAACATACACCAGCAGTGATATACCCAAGTAACATACACCAGCAGTGATATACCCAAGTAACATACACCAGCAGTGATATACCCAAGTAACATACACCAGCAGTGATATACCCAAGTAACATACACGAGCAGTGATATACCCAAGTAACATACACCAGCAGTGATATACCCAAGTGACATACACCAGCAGTGATATACCCAAGTGACATACACCAGCAGTGGTATACCCAAGTAACATACACCAGCAGCGATATACCCAAGTAACATACACCAGCAGTGATATACCCAAGTAACATACACCAGCAGCGATATACCCAAGTAACATACACCAGCAGTGATATACCCAAGTAACATACACCAGCAGTGGTATACCCAAGTGACATACACCAGCAGTGATATACCCAAGTAACATACACCAGCAGTGATATACCCAAGTAACATACACCAGCAGTGATATACCCAAGTAACATACACCAGCAGTGATATACCCAAGTAACATACACCAGCAGCGATATACCCAAGTAACATACACCAGCAGTGATATACCCAAGTAACATACACCAGCAGTGGTATACCCAAGTGACATACACCAGCAGTGATATACCCAAGTAACATACACCAGCAGTGATATACCCAAGTAACATACACCAGCAGTGATATACCCAAGTAACATACACCAGCAGTGGTATACCCAAGTAACATACACCAGCAGTGATATACCCAAGTAACATACACCAGCAGTGATATACCCAAGTGACATACACCAGCAGTGATATACCCAAGTAACATACACCAGCAGTGATATACCCAAGTAACATACACCAGCAGTGATATACTCAAGTAACATACACCAGCAGTGATATACCCAAGTAACATACACCAGCAGTGATATACCCAAGTAACATACACCAGCAGTGATATACCCAAGTGACATACACCAGCAGTGATATACCCAAGTAACATACACCAGCAGTGATATACCCAAGTAACATACACCAGCAGTGATATACCCAAGTAACATACACCAGCAGTGGTATACCCAAGTAACATACACCAGCAGTGATATACCCAAGTAACATACACCAGCAGTGATATACCCAAGTAACATACACCAGCAGTGATATACCCAAGTAACATACACCAGCAGTGATATACTCAAGTAACATACACCAGCAGTGATATACCCAAGTAACATACACCAGCAGTGATATACCCAAGTAACATACACCAGCAGTGATATACCCAAGTAACATACACCAGCAGTGGTATACACCAAAGCGTGCGTCTCTGACTGTACATACGGTGTCACTCCTTCAAAGTTCAGTTTGTGACGATGTGGTAAAGTGAGTGTACACGATAAGAACACCACCGTCTCTGTAGTACTTCTTATTCTCCCTTAAGTGAGAGTAATTAAACATAGGCTAGGTTGGGTTAAGTTAGGTTAGGTTAAAGATAGGCTAGGTTGGGTTAAACTACCAAAGGCTAGGGTTAGGTTAGGTACAAAGGTGCTGGTAGAGGTGCCAGTCATCGTGTCTCTAACACGTGATTTGTTATCAGTATCGGAATTCCACAATGATCACATCCGGAGCTGAGAGAAACTCCCACACTGATGGTTATTACCCAGATGCTGAGGCAAGGAAAGAAAGCTGGGCTTCCCTCCTGCCTCCTAGCTGGAGGTGAGGCTGGGCTTCCCTCCTGTCTCCTAGCTGGAGGTGAGGCTGGGCTTCCCTCCTGCCTCCTAGCTGGAGGTGAGGCTGGGCTTCCCTCCTGTCTCCTAGCTGGAGGTGAGGCTGGGCTTCCTCCTGCCTCCTAGCTGGAGGTGAGGCTGGGCTTCCTCCTGCCTCCTAGCTGGAGGTGAGGCTGGGCCTCCTGCCTCCTAGCTGAGGTGAGCTGGGCTTCCTCCTGCCTCCTAGCTGGAGGTGAGGCTGGGCTTCCTCCTGCCTTCTAGCTGGAGGTGAGGATGGGCTTCCTCCTGTCTCCTAGCTGGAGGTGAGGCTGGGCTTCCTCCTGCCTCCTAGCTGGAGGTGAGGCTGGGCTTCCTCCTGTCTCCTAGCTGGAGGTGAGGCTGGGCTTCCTCCTGTCTCCTAGCTGGAGGTGAGGCTGGGCTTCCCTCCTGTCTCCTAGCTGGAGGTGAGGCTGGGCTTCCCTCCTGCCTCCTAGCTGGAGGTGAGGCTGGGCTTCCCTCCTGCCTCCTAGCTGGAGGTGAGGCTGGGCTTCCCTCCTGCCTCCTAGCTGGAGGTGAGGCTGGGCTTCCCTCCTGCCTCCTAGCTGGAGGTGAGGCTGGGCTTCCCTCCTGTCTCCTAGCGGAGGTGAGGCTGGGCTTCCCTCCTGCTCCTACCTGGAGGTGAGGCTGGGCTTCCTCCTGCTCCTAGCTGGAGGTGAGGCTGGGCTTCCCTCCTGCCTCCTAGCTGGAGGTGAGGCTGGGCTTCCCTCCTGTCTCCTAGCTGGAGGTGAGGCTGGGCTTCCCTCCTGCCTCCTAGCTGGAGGTGAGGCTGGGCTTCCCTCCTGCCTCCTAGCTGGAGGTGAGGCTGGGCTTCCTCCTGCCTTCCTAGCTGGAGGTGAGGCTGGGCTTCCTCCTGCCTCCTAGCTGGAGGTGAGGCTGGGCTTCCTCCTGCTCCCAGCTGGAGGTGAGGCTGGGCTTCCTCCTGCCTCCTAGCTGGAGGTGAGGCTGGGCTTCCTCCTGCCTCCTAGCTGGAGGTGAGGCTGGGCTTCCCTCCTGCTCCTAGCTGGAGGTGAGGCTGGGCTTCCCTCCTGCCCTTCTAGCAGGAGGTGAGGTGGGCTTCCTCCTGCCTCCTAGCTGGAGGTGAGGCTGGCTCCTCCTGCCTCGCTGGAGGAAGGCTGGGCTTCCCCCCTGTCTCTAGCAGGAGGGAAGGCTGGGCTTCCCTCCTGCTCTAGCGGAGGGAAGGCTGGGCTTCCTCCTGTCTCCTAGCAGGAGGGAAGGCTGGGCTTCCTCCTGTCTCCTAGCAGGAGGGAAGGCTGGGCTTCCTCCTGTCTCTACAGGAGGGAAGGCTGGGCTTCCTCCTGTCCTAGCAGGAGGGAAGGCTGGGCTTCCCTCCTGTCTCCCAGCAGGAGGGAAGACTGGGCTTCCTCCTGTCTCCTCGGAGGAGGCTGCTCCTCCTGTCCTAGCGAGGAAGCTGCTCCTCCTGTCTCAAGGAGGAAGCTGGGCTTCCCTCCTGTCTCCTAGCAGGAGGGAAGGCTGGGCTTCCCTCCTGTCTCCTAGCAGGAGGGAAGGCTGGGCTTCCCTCCTGTCTCCTAGCAGGAGGGAAGACTGGGCTTCCTTCCTGCATGGTGAATGCACTGACTGATTCACTGTATGAGTACACTGTTTCACTGTATGAGTACACTGTTTCACTGTATGAGTACACTGTTTCACTGTATGAGTACACTGTTTCACTGTATGAGTACACTGTTTCACTGTATGAGTACACTGATTCACTGTATGAGTACACTTTTTCACTGTATGAGTACACTGATTCCTGTATGAGTACACTGTTTCACTGTATGAGTACACTGATTCACTGTATGAGTACACTGATTCACTGTATGAGTACACTGATTTCACTGTATGAGTACACTGATTCACTGTATGAGTACACTGTTCACTGTATGAGTACACTATTCCCTGTATAAGTACACTGTTTCACTGTATGAGTACACTGATTCACTGTACGAGTACACTGATTCACTGTATGAGTACACTGATTCCCTGTATGAGTACACTGATTCACTGTATGAGTACACTGATTCACTGTATGAGTACACTGTTTCACTGTATGAGTACACTGATTCACTGTATGAGTACACTGATTCACTGTATGAGTACACTGATTCCCTGTATGAGTACACTGATTCACTGTATGAGTACACTGTTTCATTGTATGAGTACACTGATTCACTGTATGAGTACACTGATTCCCTGTATGAGTACACTGATTCCCTGAATGAGTACACTGTTTCACTGTATGAGTACACTGATTCACTGTATGAGTACACTGATTCCCTGTATGAGTACACTGATTCACTGTATGAGTACACTGATTCCCTGTATGAGTACACTGATTCCCTGTATGAGTACACTGTTTCACTGTATGAGTACACTGATTCACTGTATGAGTACACTGATTCCCTGTATGAGTACACTGATTCACTGTATGAGTACACTGATTCACTGTATGAGTACACTGATTCACTGTATGAGTACACTGATTCACTGTATGAGTACACTGATTCCCTGTATGAGTACACTGATTCACTGTATGAGTACACTGATTCCCTGTATGAGTACACTGATTCCCTGTATGAGTACACTGTTTCACTGTATGAGTACACTGATTCACTGTATGAGTACACTGATTTACTGTATGAGTACACTGATTCCCTGTATGAGTACACTGTTTCACTGTATGAGTACACTGGCTCACTGTATGAGTACACTGGCTCACCCACTTCAAGGGGTAATCAAGCTAAATTAATCTAATTTTGCTTATTAACGTAATATAAATATAATATATATATATATATATATATATATATATATATATATATATATATATATATATATATATATATATATATATATATATATATATATATATATATATAAGATTTCGTGCAATAAATTTTATACAAAAATCAAACATGTTTTATTTTAAGGAAGGGGGAGAAGGGGAGGGGAGGGGAGGGGAGTGGAGGTTAGGGGATGGGATGGGAGGGGTGGGGAGGGTCATATACAGTGCATGGGATCACTGTATACGGTTTCTCTAGGAGTGTATGTAATGAGAGTAGCAATGTATGTCCACACACACACACACACACCCGGGGCCAGGAGCTGTGAATCGACCCCTGCAACCACAACTATGTGAGTACACCTAGTAGCGACCAGTGAAGAGGCGGGTCAGGAGCTGTGACTCGACCCCTGCACCCACAACTAGTTGAGTACATATATTTGTATCAAGTATACAGAGTTTTAATGACACTTGCGTTATTAACCAGAGGTACACAATAGATGGTAGTATTGTTGTGGCTGGCGCCGGCGCTCACTACTACACAATCACATATTAGGCCTAATAAGGCGTAATTGTGTGACTGTACCATTGATTGTACCACTGACTGTACCTTGAACCATAATAAATAACAATTATCTTACATATTAAACTGCAAGATGTTGCGAAAGTCTGATGTTAGGTGATGTTAGGCTAAGTTAAACTAAGTTAGATATGTATATGTATAGGCATGACTTACTTCCACCTGTGGATCTGTTCAAGGTGACACCACCTACGACTGATTCACCTCACCTGTCTACATTATATAAGCTCCTCTGCGCATATGCTGCACTCTTTACAAGACTGATGGACTGATCACACCGACGCCAGGCTGAGGGACTCATTATCTCAAACTCCTTATGATCTTCAACCATTCTCCTCTGTATATAAAGAAGCCACTGGTGGGCGAAACGTTTCCATAATAAAGATACCCAGGTGTTGTACAAGTGTCTTAATTCATTACCAGTAGGCTTTTTGAACCAAATATCTACATAAGTAATCTTGCTGGTGCCTTCCAGCCATGGTATGTTTGGCACTGCAGTCTGCCACCATAAGTCTTGCTGGTGCCTTCCACCCATGGTATGTTTGGCACTGCAGTCTGCCACCAAGAAAGTGAAAAGCCTCAGTTAGCAACAATGGAAGCTACTGAAGCCTGAGCATCCCAGGAAGTAAGTCAACATGAACAACGTTCATTAAACATGAGCAACATTCTGCATTCAAAGCAGGTACAGAGAACCTTTACTGCACATATAAGTTCCGTCATAGACGTTAACTACTGGGAGCGCTTGGAAGCACTTGACTTGTACTCAGTTGAGCGCAGGCGAGAGAGATACGTTATAATCTACACCTGGAAGATCCTAGAGCGACTGGTCCCAAATCTGTACACAGAAATCACTCCTACGAAAGCAAAAGACTGGGCAGATGGTGCAACATACCCCCAATGAAAAGTAGAGGCGCCATCAGTCACAAAGAGTAAGTACAATAAGTGTCTGGGGCCCAAGACTGTTCAACAGCCTCCCACCAAACATAAGGGAATTTACTAATAGACCCTGGCTGTCTTCAAGAGGGAGCTGGACAGATACCTAAAGTCAGTGCCCGATCAGCCAGGCTGTGGTTCGTTCGTTGGACTACGTGTGGCCAACATTAACAGCCTGGTTAATCAGGCCCTGATCCACCGCGAGGCCTGGTCAAGGACTGGGCCGCGGGGGCATTGACCCCCGGAACACCCTCCAGGTAGACTCCAGGTAACATTCAGCGCATAATGTTGAAAGTGAAGCAGCATTGTGGTAGACTCAAGTTTGCTTGAGATAGAGCGAAGATGCTTTAAATAAAGGAGAAAGATGGAAAGGAGGACTGAGGACACAGATGGAGAGGAGAAAGGGAAAGGATGCAAGGGAGAGGATGGGAGATAGTGGATAGGCGAAGGTTGTAGGAAGAGGGGTCGGAGAGGATGGGAGAGCATGGGAAATAATGGAAGGGAAAGGATGAGAGATAATGGAAGGAGGGGGTTGAAGGGAGAGGATGGGAGATAATAGAAGGGAGAAAATGGAAGATACTGGAAAGGGGAGGATGAAAGGGAGACGATGGGAGAGGATGGAAGGGAGATAATGGAAAGGAGATGGTTGAAGGGAGAGTATGAGAGAAAATGGAAGGAAGAAAATGGAAGGGAGATAATGGAAGGGAGAGGGAAGAAGGGAGAGAATGGGAGAGGATAAAATTGAGAGAAAGAAAGGGAGAGGATAAAAGGGAGATAATGGAAGGGAGAGGATAAAAGGGAGAGAATGGAAAGGAGAGGATGGAAGAGGTATGTTACAGTGTGACTCAGTATAATACAATACTATTCGGCCACCCCAGCAACCACCACACCATCTATCCGGCCACCCCAGCAACCACCACACCATCTATCCGGCCACCCAGCAACCACCATACTATCTATCCGGCCACCCCAGCAACCACCACACCATCTATCCGGCCACCTCAGTAACCACCACGCCATCTATCCGGCCACCTAGCAACCACCACACCATCTATCCGGCCACCCAGCAACCACCACACCATCTATCCGGCCACCCAGCAACCACCACACCATCTATCCGGCCACCCAGCAACCACCACACCATCTATCCGGCCACCCAGCAACCACCACACCATCTATCCGGCCATATCCATCCATCTTCCCTAATGCTGACTCCTCCCTATAACCACAGTACTCCCTCCACCCTAGCTGTCACGAGAGGGAGAGAGAGAGAGAGAGAGAGAGAGAGAGAGAGAGGCTTCACATCATGACCAGCTGGAGGTTTGACAGGATGACCAGCTGGATGGCTCAGCTGGTGCGGGTTTTGCAGGATGTGGTTAAGCTGAATACTGAATCTTGCAAGAACTTCCATTCTCTTGCATAAGCATGTGACGGTGCTATGTGATGGTACTATGTGACGTTGCTGTGTGACGATGTTATGTGACGGTGCTGTGTGACGCTGCTGTTATGATTACTGCTGTTATGTTTACTGCTTCCCTTCTCCCTCTCACCCCACCCACAACTCTCCCACACTTCTCCCTCTCACCCCACCCACAACTCTCCCACACTTCTCCCTCTCACCCCCACCCACAACTCTCCCACACTTCTCCCTCTCACCCCACCCACACTCCACCTCCCTCTACCCCCACAACTCTCCCCTCTCCCTCTCACCCCCACCCACAACTCTCCCCAACTCTCTCCTCTCACCCCACCCACAACTCTCCCACACTTCTCCCTCTCACCCCCACCCACAACTCTCCCAACTCCTCCCTCTCACCACCCCACAACTCTCCCACACTTCTCCCTCTCACCCCCACCCACAACTCTCCCACACTCCTCCCTCTCCCCCACGCCCACAACTCTCCCACACTCCTCCTCTCACCCCACCCACAACTCTCCCACACTTCTCCTCTCACCCCCACCCACAACTCTCCCACACTCTCCCTCTCACCACCCCACAACTCTCCCACACTTCTCCCTCCACCCCACCCACAACTCTCCCACACTTCTCCCTCTCACCCCACCCACAACTCTCCCACACTTCTCCCTCTCACCCCCCACCCAACTCTCCCACACTTCTCCCTCTCACCCCCACCCACAACTCTCCCACACTTCTCCCTCTCACCCCCACCCACAACTCTCCCACACTCCTCCCTCTCACCCCCCACAACTCTCCCACACTTCTCCCTCTCACCCCCACCCACAACTCTCCCACACTTCTCCCTCTCACCCCCACCCACAACTCTCCCACACTTCTCCCTCTCACCCCCACCCACAACTCTCCACACTCCTCCTCTCACCCCCCCACAACTCTCCCACACTTCTCCCTCTCACCCCACCCACAACTCTCCAACTCCTCCCTCTCACCACGCCCACAACTCTCCCACACTTCTCCCTCTCACCCCACCCACAACTCTCCACACTTCTCCCTCTCACCCCACCCACAACTCTCCCACACTTCCCCTCTCACCCCACCCACAACTCTCCCAACTCCTCCCTCTCACCACGCCACAACTCTCCCACACTTCTCCCTCTCACCCTCACCCACAACTCTCCACACCTTCTCCCTCTCACCACCCCCACAACTCTCCCACCTTCTCCCTCCACTCCCCCACCCACAACTCTCCCACACTTCTCCCTCTCACCCCACCCACAACTCTCCCACACTTCTCCCTCTCACCACCCACAACTCTCCCACACTTCTCCCTCTCACCACCACCCACAACTCTCCACACTTCTCCCTCTCACCCCCACCCACAACTCTCCCACACTTCTCCCTCTCACCCCGCCCACAACTCTCCCTCTCACCCCACCCACCCACTACTCTCCCACACTTCAACCTCTCACCACCACCCACAACTCTCCCACACTTCTCCCTCTCACCCCCACCCACAACTCTCCCACACTTCTCCCTCTCACCCCGCCCACAACTCTTCCTCTCACCCCATCCACAACTTTCCCACACTCCTCCCTCTCACCCCGCCCACAACTCTCCCTCTCACCCCACCCACTACTCTCCCACACTCCTCCCTCTCACCCCACCCAACACACCCTCCTCTCACTCAGAAAATGAACACATGTTGGTGACACTTGCCGATAAGAGAGTGACCCCTCCCTCTCCCAGCTCAAATCCAAACATGAGCAGTCGTGATGGTTGACGTTCACTGATGTGAACCCCAGGTGCAGCTACAACACACACAAGGTGTCACAACTCAAGACTCAGATGAGTCAAAGAGATGTTAGGAAGTATTTCTTTAGTCATAGAGTTGTCAGGAAATGGAATAGTTTTGCAAGTGACGTAGTGAAGGCAGGAACCATACATAGTTTTAAGACGAAGTATGATAAAGCTCATGGAACAGGGAGAGGGAGGACCGAGTAGCGATCAGTGAAGAGGCGGGGCCAGGAGCTATGTATCGACCCCTGCAACCACAAATAGGTAAGTACAAATAGGTAAGTAGACACACACACACACGTTTACTAGAGCCCGAGCTGAGAGAAAACTACGAGATAACAAACAAGAGAGACGAATTCAAGAAGCGGAGAGTAGAGACACAGCACTCACAGTGACACAGCACTGACAGTGACACAGCACTGACAGTGACACAGCACTGACAGTGACACAGCACTGACAGTGACACAGCACTGACAGTGACACAGCACTGACAGTGACGACAGCCACTGACAGTGACACAGCACTGACAGTGACACAGCACTGACAGTGACACAGCACTGACAGTGACACAGCACTGACAGTGACACAGCACTGACAGTGACACAGCACTGACAGTGACACAGCACTGACAGTGACACAGCACTGACAGTGACACAGCACTGACAGTGACACAGCACTGACAGTGACACAGCACTGACAGTGACACAGCACTGACAGTGACACAGCACTCACAGTGACACAGCACTGACAGTGACACAGCACTCACAGTGACACAGCACTCACAGTGACACAGCACTGACAGTGACACAGCACTCACAGTGACACAGCACTGACAGTGACACAGCACTGACAGTGACACAGCACTGACAGTGACACAGCACTGACAGTGACACAGCACTGACAGTGACACAGCACTGACAGTGACACAGCACTGACAGTGACACAGCACTGACAGTGACACAGCACTGACAGTGACACAGCACTCACAGTGACACAGCACTCACAGTGACACAGCACTGACAGTGACACAGCACTGACAGTGACACAGCACTGACAGTGACACAGCACTGACAGTGACACAGCACTGACAGTGACACAGCACTGACAGTGACACAGCACTGACAGTGACACAGCACTGACAGTGACACAGCACTGACAGTGACACAGCACTGCACAGTGACACAGCACTGACAGTGACACAGCACTGACAGTGACACAGCTACTGACAGTGACACAGCACTCACAGTGACACAGCACTGACAGTGACACAGCACTCACAGTGACACAGCACTCACAGTGACACAGCACTCACAGTGACACAGCACTCACAGTGACACAGCACTCACAGTGACACAGCACTCACAGTGACACAGCACTCACAGGTGACCAGCAGCACTCACAGTGACACAGCACTCACAGGTGACACAGCACTCACAGTGACACAGCACTCACAGTGACACAGCACCTGCCACTAGTGACACAGCACTGACAGTGACACAGTCACTGACAGTGACACAGCACTCACAGTGACAGCACACTGACAGTGACACAGCACTGACAGTGACACAGCACTGACAGTGACAGCACTCACAGTGACAGCACTCACAGTGACACAGCACTGACAGTGACAGCACTCACAGTGACAGCACTCACAGTGACACAGCACTCACAGTGACACAGCACTCACAGTGACATAGCACTGACAGTGACAGCACTCAAAGTGACAGCACTGACAGTGACAAAGCACTCACAGTGACAACACTGACAGTGACAGCACTGACAGTGAGAGCACTCCCAGTGACAGCACTGACAGTGACAGCACTGACATTGACAGCACTGACAGTGAAACAGCACTGACAGACACAGCACTCACAGTGACAGCACTGACAATGACAGCACTGACAGTGAAACAGCACTGACAGAGACACAGCACTCACAGTGACACAGCACTCACAGTGACAGCACTGACAGTGACACATCACTGACAGTGAAACAGCACTGACAGACACAGCACTCACAGTGACACAGCACTCACAATGACACAGCACTCACAGTGACAGCACTGACAGTGAAACAGCACTGACAGTGAAACAGCACTGACAGACACAGCACTCACAGTGACACAGCACTCACAGTGACAGCACAGTGACACAGCACAGTGAAACAGCACTCACAGTGACACAGCACTGACAGATACACAGCACTGACAGATACACAGCACTCACAGTGACACAGGACTGACAGAGACACAGCACTCACAGTGACACAGCACTGACAGACACAGCACTCACAGTGACACAGCACTGACAGACACAGCACTCACAGACACAGCACTCACAGAGAAACAGCACTCACAGTGACACAGCACTTACAGTGACACAGCACTAACAGTGACACAGCACTTACAGTGACACAGCACTCACAGTGACACAGCACTTACAGTGACACAGCACTCACAGTGACACAGCACTTACAGTGACACAGCACTCACAGTGACACAGCACTCACAGTGACACAACACTCACAGTGACACAGCACTTACAGTGACACAGCACTCACAGTGACACAGCACTCACAGTGACACAGCACTCACAGTGACACAGCACTCACAGTGACACAGCACTTACAGTGACACAGCACTTACAGTGACACAGCACTTACAGTGACACAGCACTCACAGAGAAACAGCACTCACAGTGACACAGCACTTACAGTGACACAACACTCACAGAGCTGATAACAGATGTGATCGTCCCGGTTGGATCTCAGATCATGAGGAAGGACAGAGGAAACAGAGGAGGTGGAGTAATGCTGCTGATCAGAAACCAGTGAAAAGAGGTGCGAGGAATAAACAGAGGAAAAGCTCATGACTAAATAGAATACACAGCAAGACAGAGGTTTGAAGACAGTGAAAGCAGATGTGTACAACCCTTCACTAAACAGCCGGAGATCAAGACAACAGAGAGATGGTGGACACGATAGTGGAGGTGGCAAGGGAGCCCACACAGGCAATGCTGATCATAGGAGACTTCAACCATTGGGAAACAGACTTGGAGAACCACAGCCACACAGGGGACCACATATGTGGAGGTCCAAGATACTGGCGGTGGCGATGGAAAACTCTGCATAAATATGTGAGGGACACAACCAGAGAGAGAAAGAGAGAGAGAGGACATAGAATACGAAAGGCCCCTCGGTGCTAGCGACCAGTGAGTATTGAGTTTTTAATACATTGTGGAATTAAACCTGGCAAGGATAGTTCACCAAGCAAGGATGGTTCACCAAGCAAGGATGCTTCACCAAGCAAGGATGCTTCACCAAGCAAGGATGGTTCACCAAGCAAGGATGGTTCACCAAGCAAGGATGGTTCACCAAGCAAGGATGCTTCACCAAGCAAGGATGCTTCACCAAGCAAGGATACTTCACAAGCAGGATGTTCACCAAGCAAGGATGGTTCACCAAGCAAGGATGGTTCACCAAGCAAGGATGCTTCACCAAGCAAGGATGCTTCACCAAGCAAGGATGCTTCACCAAGCAAGGATGCTTCACCAAGCAAGGATGGTTCACCAAGCAAGGATGGTTCACCAAGCAAGGATGGTTCACCAAGCAAGAATGGTTCACCAAGCAAGGATGGTTCACCAAGCAAGGATGGTTCACCAAGCAAGGATGGTTCACCAAGCAAGGATGGTTCACCAAGCAAGGATGGTTCACCAAGCAAGGATGGTTCACCAAGCAAGGATGGTTCACCAAGCAAGGATGGTTCACCAAGCAAGGATGGTTCACCAAGCAAGGATGGTTCACCAAGCAAGGATGGTTCACCAAGCAAGGATGGTTCACCAAGCAAGGATGGTTCACAGGGGTTCACAAGCAAGGATGGTTCAAAAGAAGATGGTTCACCAAGCAAGATGGTTCAAGCGGATGGTTCACCAAGCAAGGATGGTTCACCAAGCAAGGATGGTTCACCAAGCAAGGATGGTTCACCAAGCAAGGATGGTTCACCAAGCAAGGATGGTTCACCAAGCAAGGATGGTTCACCAAGCAAGGATGGTTCACCAAGCAAGGATGGTTCACCAAGCAAGGATGGTTCACCAAGCAAGGATGCTTCACCAAGCAAGGATGGTTCACCAAGCAAGGATGGTTCACCAAGGAAGGATGTCCAGATGGTTCACCAAGCAAGGATGGTTCACCAAGCAAGGATGGTTCACCAAGCAAGGATGGTTCACATGCAAGGATGGTTCACAAGCAAGGATGGTTCACCAAGCAAGGATGGTTCACCAAGCAAGGATGGTTCACCAAGCAAGGATGGTTCACCAAGCAAGGATGGTTCAACAGGATGTTCACAAGCAAGGATGGTTCACCAAGCAGGATGGTTCCCAACAGGATGGTTCACCAAGCAAGGATGGTTCACCAAGCAAGGATGGTTCACAGGATGGTTCACCAAAGCAAGGATGGTTCACCAAGCAAGGATGGTTCACCAAGCAAGGATGGTTCACCAAGCAAGGATGGTTCACCAAGGATGATTCACCAAGCAAGGATGGTTCACCAAGCAAGGATGGTTCACCAAGCAAGGATGGTTCACCAAGCAAGGATGGTTCACCAAGCAAGGATGGTTCACCAAGCAAGGATGGTTCACCAAGCAAGGATGGTTCACAAGCAAGGATGGTTCACCAAGCAAGGATGGTTCACCAAGCAAGGATGGTTCACCAAGCAAGGATGGTTCACCAAGCAAGGATGGTTCACCAAGCAAGGATGGTTCACCAAGCAAGGATGGTTCAAGCAGGATGGTTCACCAAGCAGGATGGTTCACCAAGCAAGGATGGTTCACCAAGCAAGGATGGTTCACCAAGCAAGGATGGTTCACCAGCAGATGTTCACCAAGCAAGGATGGTTCACCAAGCAAGGATGGTTCACCAAGCAAGGATGGTTCACCAAGCAAGGATGGTTCACCAAGCAAGGATGGTTCACCAAGCAAGGATGGTTCACCAAGCAAGGATGGTTCACCAAGCAAGGATGGTTCACCAAACAAGGATGGTTCACCAAGCAAGGATGGTTCACCAAGCAAGGATGGTTCACCAAGCAAGGATGGTTCACCAAGCAAGGATGGTTCACCAAGCAAGGATGGTTCAAAAAGGAAGGATGGTTCACCAAGCAAGGATGGTTCACCAAGCAAGGATGGTTCACCAAGCAAGGATGGTTCACCAAGCAAGGATGGTTCACCAAGCAAGGATGGTTCACAACAAGGATGTTCAAAGCAAGGATGTTCACCAGCAAGGATGGTTCACCAAGCAAGGATGGTTCACCAAGCAAGGATGGTTCACCAAGCAAGGATGGTTCACCAAGCAAGGATGGTTCACCAAGCAAGGATGGTTCACCAAGCAAGGATGTTCACCAAGCAAGGATGCTTCACCAAGCAAGGATGGTTCACCAAGCAAGGATGGTTCACCAAGCAAGGATGGTTCACAAGCAAGGATGCTTCACCAAGCCAGGATGGTTCACCAAGCAAGGATGGTTCACCAAGCAAGGATGGTTCACCAAGCAAGGATGGTTCACCAAACAAGGATGGTTCACCAAACAAGGATGGTTCACCAAGCAAGGATGGTTCACCAAGCAAGGATGGTTCACCAAGCAAGGATGCTTCACCAAGCAAGGATGGTTCACCAAACAAGGATGGTTCACCAAACAAGGATGGTTCACCAAGCAAGGATGCTTCACCAAGCAAGGATGCTTCACCAAGGAATCCCAGCAAACTGCTGCATTAATTCTGTCAAAATTCAACATGAAAATAATACATTTCACTGATGATGAACACATGTAAGTAATGAAACATTTCTTGAGAGTGTGTGTGTGGGGGGTAATGAGGAGAGGCGAGCACAGGTGAGTGTTGTAGGTGGCACACCTGCTGCTCTCTCGTTCCCGGATCTGATTTAGGCAGATAATACAGTGTTGGCCGGAGATATCTTCTTATCAGGTGTGTTTGTGGACGATTGTGTCTGCATGTTTTTGCATGTGTGTACTTACCAGTTTGTGGTGGCGAGGGTCGAGGCTTGCCTCCTTGCCGCATCCTCGCCTCACGCCTCTCATCTAGTCCTGATAGGATTCACTCACTGCTGGCCTCTTGGACCCTAATTTTTCTTAATTCATAATAATTCTTAAATCTGTGTATGACGTCAGGAAATTACAATTTCCAACATCCCAGAGGCCGAAGAAATATTTTTTATATTCCTGCACTGGACAGGCCAGCAGTAACAGCCTGGTTGATCAGACCCTAATCCACCATGAGGCCTGGTCTCAGACCGAGCCGCGGGGCGTTGACCCTCGAAACCCCTCCAGGTAAACTCCAGGTAATATGCTTTTTCATAACTTAGAAATATGATTGTGTTCCCAAATCCAGCCTCTCCAATAGACCATCCAGTCCACTCTAATAGGACTTCTGTGTATTTTGTATGTTGTTATGATGGCTCTCCTGGTGCTTCTTTCCTTAAATGTCCTGGTTGGTTTATTTCCATTAGCTCCTGGACTAGTCTAGTTGAAGAGCTTTGTACATTCTCCAGTTTCTTGACACGTTTTGCCAGGTGTGGTTACATACTGGTGCTGTGTACTTCAAGATGGGTCTGACGTATGTCGTAGTGTGTGTGCGCTGACTGGTGCACAGTGCTCACCATTAATGCATAGTATTCACCATTGCTACACAGTACTCATCATTGCTACACAGTACTCACCATTGCTATACAGTACTCACCATTGCTATACAGTACTCACCATTGCTATACAGTACTCACCATTGCTACACAGTACTCACCATTGCTACACAGTACTCACCATTGCTACACAGTACTCACCATTGCTACACAGTACTCACCATTGCTACACAGTACTCACCATTGCTACACAGTACTCACCATTGCTATACAGTACTCACCATAGCTACACAGTACTCACCATTGCTATACAGTACTCACCATTGCTACACATTACTCACCATTGCTACACAGTACTCACCATTGCTACACAGTACTCACCATTGCTATACAGTACTCACCATTGCTATACAGTACTCACCATTGCTATACAGTACTCACCATTGCTACACAGTACTCACCATTGCTACACAGTACTCACCATTGCTATACAGTACTCACCATAGCTACACAGTACTCACCATTGCTATACAGTACTCACCATTGCTATACAGTACTCACCATTGATACACAGTACTCACCATTGCTACACAGTACTCACCATTGCTATACAGTACTCACCATAGCTACACAGTACTCACCATTGCTATACAGTACTCACCATTGCTATACAGAACTCACCATTGCTATACAGTACTCACCATTGCTATACAGTACTCACCATTGCTACACAGTACTCACCATTGCTACACAGTACTCACCATTGCTATACAGAACTCACCATTGCTATACAGTACTCACCATTGCTATACAGTACTCACCATAGCTACACAGTACTCACCATTGCTACATAGTACTCACCATTGCTACACAGTACTCACCATTGCTACACAGTACTCACCATTGCTATACAGTACTCACCATTGCTACACAGTACTCACCATTGCTATACAGTACTCACCATTGCTATACAGTACTCACCATTGCTACACAGTACTCACCATTGCTATACAGAACTCACCATTGCTATACAGAACTCACCATTGCTATACAGTACTCACCATTGACCTAACCAGTACTAGCATTGCTCACAGTACTCACCATTTGCTCCACAGTTCACCATTGCTACATCTTACTCACCTGACACAGTACTACATGCATTAACAGTATCACCATGTCTTATACTATACTCACCATTGCACAGTCTACACCATTGCACACGTACTCACCATTGCACACATACTCACCATATTGCTACACAGTACTCACCATTGCTAAAGTACTTCACATTGTATACAGTACTCACCATTGCACAAACGTACTCACCATTGCTACACAGTACTACATTGGTACAATGTATTCACCATTAATGTTAACAGAGACAACCATATAGTTGCTTGTGATTTAGGCTCAACCTTTGCTGTTATCTCCCCGCATGTTATCCTTATTAGTTATCATCTTAGTCACCTGATAAGTTGGTTATCAGCGGAAAAACATTAATGGTTCAATTTCGTGTTCTTTGATATATATAGACTAATTTCAGGCCTGTAGTGCTGCAGCCACGACCACACACACACAATATATATATATATATATATATATATATATATATATATATATATATATATATATATATATATATATATATATATATATATATAATGTATATAATGGATATGTGTGTGTAATATTAACAATATTGAAATAAAGTCAAATAAGTCTGTAAAATCTCACAGCTGATTCCAACTTTATCCAGCTCTTTATTTGTTTTCTAAATGTAAAGACTGATTAGAGATAATGAGCTGAGGTGGGCAACACCAAACAGAAGTTTGGTGCTGAACTCTGGTAAAACCCGAGAGAGCGATAGAGAGGAGAGAGGGAAGAAAGAGAGAGAGAGAGATAAGATGCGTGGGTGGAGTGCAACCGTCACAGAGAGATACTAGTTCTGAAGAGACGAGTCATTCTTCGCC
The DNA here is from genome assembly GCA_009830355.1 of Cherax destructor. NCBI lineage: Eukaryota > Metazoa > Arthropoda > Malacostraca > Decapoda > Parastacidae > Cherax > Cherax destructor. The sequence goes on along the minus strand of WNWK01000551.1, from coordinate 83,438 downwards.
AGTCTCAGTCTCTCAGTCTCTCTCTCTCTCTCTCTCTCTCTCTCTCTCTCTCTCTCTCTCTCTCCCCGTCCTGATTTCCAAGAGACACTTGAAAATCAGATCCATTTCACTTAATTAGATGTGCTGTTTTTCCTCAGAGTTTTTGGCTTTATCCTCCTTATAAACAGTCTCGCTATTTTAATGACCAGGGAGATGTAGTAATGACCAGGGAGACGTAGTAATGACCAGGGAGACGTAGTAATCACCAGGGAGATGTAGTAATCACCAGGGAGATGTAGTAATCACCAGGGAGATGTAGTAATCACCAGGGAGTTGTAGTAATCACCAGGAAGATGTAGTAATCACCAGGGAGACGTAGTAATGACCAGGGAGATGTAGTAATTACCAGGAAGATGTAGTAATGACCAGGGAGATGTAGCAATGACCAGGGAGATGTAGCAATGACCAGGGAGATGTAGTAATGACCAGGGAGATGTAGTAATGACCAGGGAGATGTAGTAATGACCAGGGAGATGTAGCAATGACCAGGGAGATGTAGTAATGACCAGGGAGATGTAGTAATGACCAGGGAGACGTAGTAATGACCAGGGAGATGTAGAATGACCAGGGAGATGTAGCAATGACCAGGAGATGTAATGATGACCAGGGAGATGTAGTAATGACCAGGAGATGTAGTAATGACCAGGGAGATGTAGCAATGACCAGGGAGAGTAGTAATGACCAGGGAGATGTAGCAATGACCAGGGAGATGAATCACCAGGGAGATGTAGTAATGACCAGGGAGACAGTAATGACCAGGAGATAGTAATGACCGGGAGATAAGTAATGACCAGGGAGACAGTAATGACCATGGAGATAAAAATACCATGGAGATGTAGTAATCACCAGGGAGATATAGTAATCACCAGGGAGATGTAGTAATGACCAGGGAGATAAGTAATGACCAGGGAATGCGTAATACCAGGAAGACGTAGTAATGACCAGAAGATAATAATGACCGGGAGATGTAGCAATGACCAGGGAGATGTAGTAATGACCAAGGAGACGTAGTAATGACCAGGGAGATGTAGTAATGACCAGGGAGACGTAGTAATGACCAAGGAGATAAGTAATGACCAGAAGATGTAGTAATGACCAGGAGACTAGTAATGACCAGGAGATAGTAATGACCAGGAGACGAGTAATGACCAGGAGATAAGTAATGACCTGAAAATGTAGTAATGACCAGGAGATAGTAATGACCAGGAGACTAAGTAATGACCAGGAGATGTAGTAATGACCAGAAATACAGTAATACCAGGAGATGTAGTAATGACCAGGAGATACAGTAATACTCAGGAGATGTAGCAATGACCAGGAGATAGTAATACCAGGGAACGTAGTAATGACCATGGAGATGTAGCAATACCTAGGAAATGTAGTAATGACCAGGTAGATATAATGACCAGGGAGATGTAATGACCAGGAGATGTACATGACCAGGAGACAGTAATGACCATGGAGATAGTAATGACCTAGGAGATAGTAATGACCAGGAAGATGAGTAATGACCAGGAGATAGTAATCACCAGGAGATAGTAATGACCATGGAGATAGTAATCCATTGGAGATCAGTAATGACCAGGGATAGTAATGACTAGGGAGATGTAGTAATGACCAGGGAGATGTAGCAATCACCATGGAGAGGTAGTAATGACCACGGAGATAGTAATGACCAGGAGATGCAATGAATCAAGGAGATTAGTAATGACCTAGGGAGATACAGTAATGCACCAGGAGATCAGTACAATGACCAAGAGAGTAGTAATGACCAGGGAGATGTAGTAATGACCAGGGAGATGCAATGACAAGGGAGATGTAGTAATGACCAGGGAGATACAGTAATCACCTAGGAGATACAGTAATCACCTGAGGAGATACAGTAATCACCTAGGAGATACAGTAATCACCTAGGAGATACAGTAATCACCTAGGAGATACAGTAATCACCTAGAGATACAGTAATCACTTGGGAGATACAGTAATCACCAGGAGATACAGTAATCACCTGGGAGATACAGTAATCACCTGGGAGATACAGTAATCACCTAGGAGATACAGTAATCACCTAGGAGATACAGTAATCACCTAGGAGATACAGTAATCACCTGGGAGATACAGTAATCACTCTAGGGATCAGTATCACCAGGAATACGAATCACCTAGGAGATACAGTAATCACCTAGGAGATACAGTAATCACTTGGGAGATACAGTAATCACCTGGGAGTAATCGCTTTTTATCGAGTTTCCATATTTTCTTCCTATTTTTTGAAAATCATTCTCATTAGTTAACATTTGAAAATTTTAAAGGCAGACCGGTACACTGAACCCAGTTACCTTCCCTTGTTAGATTAACCATGATGCATCATCACAAGGACGTCGTTTTCAGCTTGTGTCTCTCAGTTCTCCACTGAGTCACCATCACGCGGTTACTTGCTGTATCCTCTCAGTAAGACACCGCATACATAGAAGGTGTATATCTGTCAGTATATGTGTGCTGTCAGTATACATTTGTCAGTATATGTGCTCTCAGTATACATTTGTCAGTATATGTGTGCTGTCAGTATACATTTGTCAGTATATGTGCTGTCAGTATACATTTGTCAGTATATGTGCTCTCAGTATACATTTGTCAGTATATGTGCTGTCAGTATACATTTGTCAGTATATGTGCTGTCAGTATACATTTGTCAGTATATGTGTGCTGTCAGTATACATTTGTCAGTATATGTGCTGTCAGTATACATTTGTCAGTATATGTGCTGCATCATTTTCATAGTCAGTATCATTTGTCAGTATAGTGTGCTGTCAGTATACATTTGTCAGTATATGTGCTGTCAGTATCATTGTCTATTTGTCAGTATATGTTGTGCTGTCAGTATACATTTGTCAGTAGTGTACTGTCAGTATCATTTGTCAGTATGTGCTGTCAGTATACATTTGTCAGTATATGTGCTGTCAGTATACATTTGTCAGTATATGTCAGCAGTGCTGCAGTATACATTTGTCAGTATATGTGTGCTGTCAGTATACATTTGTCAGTATGTGTGCTGTCAGTATACATTTGTCAGTATATGTGCTGTCAGTATACATTTATCAGTATATGTTGTCAGTATACATTTGTCAGTATGTGCTGTCAGTATACATTTGTCAGTATATGTGTGCTGTCAGTATACATTTGTCAGTATATGTGCTGTCAGTATACATTTGTCAGTATATGTGCTGTCAGTATACATTTATCAGTATATGTGCTGTCAGTATACATTTGTCAGCATATGTGCTGTCAGTATACATTTGTCAGCATATGTATGCTGTCAGTATACATTTATCAGTATATGTGCTGTCAGTATACATTTGTCAGCATATGTATGCTGTCAGTATACATTTGTCAGCATATGTATCTGTCAGTATCAATCAGTATAGTGCTGTCAGTATACATTTGTCAGCATATGTGCTGTCAGTATCATTGTCAATATGCTGTCAGTACATTGTCAGTATGATGCTGTCAGTATACATTGTCACGTAGTGATGTTGTAACTTGGCAAACAGTGGGAAATACTGTGTAATCATAGTGTAGTATAGCTTATTGCAGTTGTCTCACAGGTACTGTACTAGGTATTGCTACTTACAGGTACTGACTGGATGCTCTTGCACAGGTACTGTATAGGATTGCTACTTCAGGTATGTACTAGGTATTGCTACTTCACAGGTACTGTACTAGGGATTGCTACTTCAAGGTACTGTACTAGGTATTGCTACTTCACAGGTACTGTACTAGGGTATTGCTACTTCACAGGTACTGTACTAGGGTATTGCTACTTCACAGGTACTGTACTAGGGTATTGCTACTTCACAGGTACTGTACTAGGGTATTGCTACTTCACAGGTACTGTACTAGGGTATTGCTACTTCGTCTGTACTAGGTATTGCTACTTCACAGGTACTGTACTAGGATTGCTACTCACAGGTACTGTACTAGGGATGCTACTCAGGTATTCTAGGATTGATTCACAGGTACTGTACTAGGGTATTGCTACTTCACAGGTACTGTACTAGATTGCTACTCACGGTACTGACTAGGTATTGCTACTTCACAGGTACTGATAGGATTGCACTTCAAGTACGACTAGGGTATTGCTACTTCACAGGTACTGTACTAGGGTATTGCTACTTCACAGGTACTGTACTAGGGTATTGCTACTTCACAGGTACTGTACTAGGGTATTGCTACTTCACAGGTACTGTACTAGGGTATTGCTACTTCACAGGTAAATGACGCTATGAAACCTTCACTCCAGGTTACCTCAAAAGAATCGAACATTTTGTAATGGAAATTCAATGGTTTGAAGAAAGTGAGGCTAGATGGCAGTGGATCTATCCAACACACTTCCAGTGTCACCACCACACATGCCACCAGATGTCACTGTGTTGCACATAACCAAGGATAAAAATACCCGTACAATTAGAGAAAGTGATCGTGCCATGTATCTGTGATGGTGCAAAACTTGTCCTCAGCGCTGATGCATTTAACAAACAGATGAAAATCCTGCTTTCTAATAACACTTTCACATCACAGACAGATGACAAGCTTCACAATCCTGTAGATCAAATGATTGTCAAGATACAATCATCAAAGTGCTTAGCCATTCAATTAGATGAGGCAACTGATATGGCAAAGAGGACTTCCTGTTTTGTCGTCCACTGACCACTACAATAAAAGGAGAGAATATGGTGGCAGTAATTTCAACTGTCTCTGATAAAGAACTACCATGGAGGCATGTAATCAGGGTGCGTACAGATGGTGCCCCAGCAATGTTGACATCTTGATCTATACTCTTGGCACTTGTCAAACATAAGAATGGTACAGTGGCTGGAATACGCTGCATGATTCACAGAGACGCTCTTACTTCCAAAACATTACCAGCAGCCCTAGAACTTACCACCAAAACGGTTAACTTTTTCAAAAGGTCATCCCAGAACACGAGGCGTGAAGTGCAAAAACATGGACGCTGAACATCAAGCTGTATTGTTCCACCCGCAAGCCCTCTGACTGTCAAAGGGCAACATGTTCACTCCGTTCTAGGAGCTTAGTAAAGAAGTGAAGAATTCTCTGAGCAATCACATAAAGACGAGTTACTTACCTAGATAAACAGAGCAGAAGTTCAGGCACATTTAGTATATTGGTAGATATCTTAGAAGCTCTAAATGAGCTCTACCAGAAACTGCAGGATCGTCAGTATCACTATCCATCATGCAGACAATATCAATGTAATCATTACATAATTGCAACCTTGGGAAGACAGATATATGACCCAGTTCCACCGACTTTCTGAAATCAACAGAGATGCCATCAGCCAGGTGCTCAAGACAGAGATCACGAAGCACCTTAGCTCTCTCAGTGATGTGTTCCAGTTATACTTCCCAGAAATACATATCAATCAAATTACCACGGCTCTGACAAGGGATCCACTCAAACGCTAATGTTGATGACGCCCTACGAAGCTCCAGGAAGAATTTCTAGAACTCAAACACAACCCCTCAGCAAAAGACCAATTAAACTTCCTGAGTCTAAGTGACTTCTGGGTGAAAAATGTTCCCCATTTATTCTGGACTTGACAACAATGAGACTGGACACAAGCAGCTCCAGGTTGAGTGTGATCTAAGGTGTGTTCTGTTATCAAGATACCCACAGCAGCAGTGCTAGTAGCAAGTGAACAGGTGCACGGATCACACTGAGTTGCGTCACACAGACATCCATTGCAGCAATAGTGTTGACACAGTTCGTAAGTGTTGCAGTGGCAGTGTTTGTGTTGGGAATGGAATTATCAAGTGCTCTCACTATCTTTGAATTAATTTTATTTTTCAGAGTTATCCATTTCCTTCATAGTGTTGTTTCTTCAAGTGATATTTCTCACTAATAAAACTCATTATTTTACCTTATATAAATCAATGATAACACCATGGTTAAGAGGCTCAAGTGGGGAGAGGAGGAAGGGGGGTGAAGAAATCCTACGTATAGACTTTCCGGCAAAAGTGGGAAATGACCTGGGAAAGGTTGGGAACTCCTGCCCTGGAGTCGAGAGAAGTACTCTAGAGTTCGATTATTTTCAAACCTTTCACTTTCTTAAAATTCCGGCAATTTAAAATTTATATTAAACAAATAAGGATCCGCGGATTGAAGAGTGTGGAAACCTCCGCCTCAAGACGGTTTCCCTGAATCCCTTCAGATCAATTACATAACTTATATTCCACCAACAGATCAAACCATGGCAATAACTACACTCCAGGCATTACAATTTGCCAGTGTCACACGCAAGAAGCCTAACTACTGGCTGAGGATCAAGCCTCCACCACTCCTGGTGTTGAATGACACACACACGGACGGTGGATCAAGCCTCCACCACTCCTGGTGTTGAATGACACACACACGGACGGTGGATCAAGCCTCCACCACTCCTGGTGTTGAATGACTCACATGAATTATCATTTCATGAACAAGAATAATAAGAATAAGAATAATAACAATGTCACACATGCCCAAAGCATGTTCAACCTCCATCGCTCAGTAGGCCTTTTAGATCAGCTTTCCATCACGTCTTCAGACGCCGGGGCGTCTGAACGTCTCTTTCCAACCATTTCAGCTTCATGCAATCATCCTACCTTCCTCCATGTCTTCTACATGACCAAACAATCTTAGCAACCCGTCTCACTGCTCTCACAATCATACCTCTCATACCACCATACTGAATCATACCTCTCATACCACCACACTGATTGATACCTCTCATACCACTAAACTGAATCATACCTCTCATACCACCACACTGATTGATACATCTCATACCACTAAACTGAATCATACCTCTCATACTACCAAACTGAATCATACCCCTCATACCACCATATTAAATCATACCTCTCATACCACCACACTGAATCATACCTCTCATACCACCACACTTAATCATACCTCTCATACCACCACACTGAATCATACCTCTCATACCACCACACTGAATCATACCTCTCATACCACCACATTGAATCATACCTCTCATACCACCACACTGAATCATACCTCTCATACCACCACACTGAATCATACCTCTCATACCACCACACTGAATCATACCTCTCATACCACCACACTGAATCATACCTCTCATATCACCACACTGAATCATACCTCTCATACCACCACACTGAATCATACCTCTCATACCACCACACTGAATCATACCTCTCATACCACCACACTGAATCATACCTCTCATACCACCACACTGAATCATACCTCTCATACCACCACACTGAATCATACCTCTCATACCACCACACTGAATCATACCTCTCATACCACCACACTGAATCATACCTCTCATACCACCACACTGAATCATACCTCTCATACCACCACACAGAATCATACCTCTCATACCAGCATACTATCTTACATAATATACACGTCTTCACGTCAAATTAAAAATTGTTTACACTGCATCCAACCACTTCTTCACTGCAATATACACTACCAGTGCCTCACATCCAACCACTTCTTCACTGCAATATACACTGCCAGTGCCTCACATCCAACCACTTCTTCACTGCAATATACATTGCCAGTGCCTCACATCCATACCAAGACGTCGCTGAGCGAAATGGCATTTGCGACAAACTGCAAATCAGGTTGCAGACTAGAAAGGGGAACGTTTCGCTCTGTGTAGAACTTGATCAAATCATATTTGTATAGCGCTCTGTCAAGCCTTGTTTAATTCTATTTAGAGCTTGACCAAATAAGAGTTGCGTCTGTGTAGAGCTTTATCAAGTCATGACGCGTCCCAAACATGAAATTTCTGTCTCCATTACATCACCTATATCAACAATTATTATTATTTTTAATTATTTTTATTAGTGGTGTTAAATTTCAATCTTCGTTACACATAAATGAGTCAGTACGAACATTTCCAGGAATGGTGACGTATCCCAGTGGGCCGGGAGTGGGGTGATGGTGGGCCAGGAGTGTGGGGAATGGTGGGCCAGGAGTGGGGTGATGGTGGGCCGGAAGTGGGGTGATGGTGGACCAGGAGTGGGGTGATGGTGGACCAGGAGTGGGGGAGGGTGGGTCGAGTGGGGTGATGGTGGGCCAGGAGTGGGGGGGTCGAGAGTGGGGGGGGGGTGGGAGGAAGGGAGGGGCGAGGAACACATCCTCCAACAGATAAACAGTCATTCAGAGAAGAGTGAGCTGCACTTGTTACATCCTGTCAGTGTGACCACTGTGTCAGTGTGACCACTGTGTCAGTGTGACCACTGTGTCAGTGTGACCACTGTGTCAGTGTGACCACTGTGTCAGTGTGACCACTGTGTCAGTGTGACCACTGTGTGTCAGTGTGACCACTGTGTGTCAGTGTGACCACTGTGTCAGTGTGACCACTGTGTCAGTGTGACCACTGTGTCAGTGTGACCACTGTGTCAGTGTGACCACTGTGTCAGTGTGACCACTGTGTCAGTGTGACCACTGTGTCAGTGTGACCACTGTGTCAGTGTGACCACTGTGTCAGTGTGACCACTGTGTCAGTGTGACCACTGTGTCAGTGTGACCACTGTGTCAGTGTGACCACTGTGTTAGTGTGACCACTGTGTTAGTGTGACCACTGTGTCAGTGTGACCACTGTCAGTGTGACCACTGTGTCAGTGTGACCACTGTGTCAGTGTGACCACTGTGTCAGTGTGACCACTGTGTCAGTGTGACCACTGTGTCAGTGTGACCCCTGTGTCAGTGTGACCACTGTGTCAGTGTGACCACTGTGTCAGTGTGACCACTGTGTGTCAGTGTGACCACTGTGTCAGTGTGACCACTGTTAGTGTGACCACTGTGTCAGTGTGACCACTGTGTTAGTGTGACCACTGTGTTAGTGTGACCACTGTGTTAGTGTGACCACTGTGTCAGTGTGACCACTGTGTCAGTGTGACCACTGTGTCAGTGTGACCACTGTGTTAGTATGACCACTGTGTTAGTGTGACCACTGTGTTAGTGTGACCCCTGTGTCAGTGTGACCACTGTCAGTGTGATCACTGTGTCAGTGTGACCACTGTGTCAGGGTGACCACTGTGTCAGTGTGACCACTGTGTCAGTGTGACCACTGTGCTAGTGTGACCACTGTGTTAGTGACCAGTGTGACCACTGTGTCAGTGTGACCACTGTAAGTGTGACCACTGTGTCAGTGTGACAACTGTGTCAGTGTGACCACTGTGTCAGGGTGACAACTGTGTCAGTGTGACAATTGTCAGGGTGACCACAGTCAGGGTGACCATTGTGTCAGTGTGACAACTGTGTCAGTGTGACCACTGTGTCAGGGAGACCAATGTGTCAGGGTGACCACTGTGTCAGTGTGACCACTGTGTCAGTGTGACCACTGTGTCTGTGACACAACTGTGTCAGGGTGACCCTGTGTCAGTGTGACACAATTGTGTCACACTGACACTGGAGATATTTTTTTTTTCATTTATGTTAACGTAAAAATTAATAATGTTGTACCAAAAGAACCATAGAATACTTACCTAACCTTATTATAACAAACCCAATTTAATTTAGACTAATCCAACTAAATATATTTTAGATAAGTTTACAATGATTTAATAATAAACAAACACAATGAAGTATATTTTTTCCATTAGGTTCAGAAAGATTTTTGAGAAATTATTGCATACACAAATTTTCGCTTGCTTTATTCGTCAAGAAGAGCGTTGCTACTTAAGCCAAAATAGCAAGTTTTACCTATTCGGCACGACATACATACATACATACATATATATATATATATATATATATATATATATATATATATATATATATATATATATATATATATATATATATATATATATACGTATTCTTTGTTAATAAATAACCATAAATTACAATATAAATTACATGAAAATAAGTTAGGATTTTATATACATTTCTGATGAAAAGGAAAATCTCCTTTGGTATATATAATATATATATAATATATATATATGGTATATATAATATAATATACTGCACGAATATGACAGTATCCTGAGGCAGATCTTTACTAAAGTACTTAACCTTACTCTAGAAGATGGGCAGTGGGACCAAGCTACACTCCCAGTCAGACTAGGAGGCATTGGTGTCCGCAAGTCATCTCAGATTGCTCTACCTGCTTTCCTGTCTTCATGCATTGCATCCAGTGGGCTTGTAGCAGCAATTCTCCCTGAACATCTTAGGGACACGATTGGCATCCATGACCAAAAGTTCATTGATGGAGCCAGGATCTGGGATAACCTAACAGGCTCTGAAACCAGGTCTGCTCCCCCCAACTACAAACAGTCGCACTGGGATGGCCCAATAGTAGAGAATATAGCCTCAGCAATGCTTCAGAGTGTGTCAGGGAAGGATAGAGCCCGCCTCCTTGCAGTGAGAGCTCCTCATGCAGGGGACTTTCTTTTGGCTGTTCCCAACTCCAGCCTTGGCACACGCCTCGACCCACAGACCATCCGCATTGGTGTTGCCCTTCGACTTGCCGCCCCTATTCTCGCCGAACACAGGTGTATTTGTGGCAGTGAAGCAGCAGACCGATTCGGGTACCATGGTCTTGTGTGTCGTAAATCCGAGGAAAGATTGCAAGTCATGAAGAGGTTAATAACATTATCAAGAGGAGCCTCACAACAGCCGGATGCCCAGCAGTAAGGGAACCACCCCAACTATGCAGATCTGATGGCAGCCAAAGCGTCCAGATGGTATCACCCTTCAAGCCTGGACAGACGGCAAGCAGGTGGTGTGGGACTACACATGTGCATCTACCTTGGCTGATACCTATCTCCAATACACCAGGGAGGAAGGAGGGGCAGCTGCCACCTTCAGGGAGTCCCAGAAGTCGAGAAAATATGGAGAACTTGCCCATCATTATATGTTTGTTCCCATAGGCTCAGAGACCCTTGGATCATGGGGAAAGAGTGCATCTAAGTTCCTCAAGGAGCTGGGCAAAAGACTCAACAGGGTAACTAGGGATCCCAGGGCAGCTAGTTTTCTGTTCCAGCGACTCAGCGCTGCTGTTCAGAGGGGTAATGCATGCTGTATTCTGGGCACGCGCCCCAGCTCGGAAGAGCTGGATGAGATTTTCGCATTATAATCAGTGACAAACACGTAACAATATGTACTAGACATGTATCTCTCACCTCGTGTATTGTATATGCCATCTTTATATCAACAGTATCTCTTAAATCTTTTGTACCATATTATGTAATAATATATATATATATATATATATATATATATATATATATATATATATATATATATATATATATATATATATATATATATATATATCAGTGTATATACAAGAAGGGGTGTATATCTCAAGATTTACACATCAAGAAGCAGATGGTAAGTACTCAAGAGAGATGGTATTTAGAGAGTTGTCACTGACTTCCATATATGTTAAATATTAAAACGATCTCAGATCATTTTCCGCTTCCTGTCGTTAGTGACTGTTGAAGAACATAGGAGGGAAAAAACAAAGTGCTTTCAACCCTAGACTTGCTACAAACAGTCTAGCAAGTGCCTGTCCAAGCAGACAGCCATGAGTTGACTATTTACCACTCCTGCAGACCACTACCATTTCTTTAAGATGACCTTCAACTTGTGTAAGTCTTCGGTCACATTTTTGTGACTTACGGCGATCATCTTCGGGAGTCTCATAGGAAATACTATTATAGCGTACTTAGAAGGTCTGATCTTCATATCAAGATTATTATAATCTAATCAAAATGAAGTGTTAAACCCACTAGGGTAAAAAATGTCAAGAGATGTGCAGACGCATCTTACGATAGTGGAGTTAGTACTGGGAAAACAAGTTGATGCTGATGATAAAGCTATCAGAGGTCATTTTTAAAGTTAGAGATAAAATTTATTGGTTGCGCTGTCACTGCTACAGAAGTTATGAATGACTAGAGTAAAGTAGTTGTCATCCCTGATTTTTCACTCACTGACTGATGAAGCCATAAAATGTGGGTTTAATGGGATTTTGCTGATCCTTTATTAGAAAATTTTCATCTATGCAGCTCCTTTGGCAGAACTGCTCAAAAAATGTTCTTTTCAACGGAACCTTCAGTAAAGAAAGAACATTTCGAACACTTAAGTCAAAGCCAACTTTTGCTTTTGCTCTTAAATTTCCAGTTTTAAGAAATCCTTCTTTCTGGTGATATATGGCAGTCACTGGGGCAGGCGCCATCCTAGATCAAAGAGCAGATGACAGGTATAAATCGCATTGCATATACCGGTAAAGTGTTTACTAAGGCTGAGAACTATAGTGTGAGAAAATGAGACATTAGATCTTTGAAGCATTTCCAAGACATGTACCAGTGGCCAGCCTTGTTTGTCTTCACATACCAGTGATTCCCTCACTGCAAAATAAGCAATCTATGGGTAGGATGATTATTTAAGCGTTAAATATTACACTTGCATGGCAAGCAGAACGTGATCACTGATGTAATACCTCCTCACGCTAGTACACTTTTAGACGATTCTTCTTTTACAAAAGACGTGAAGGGAACTCAGCGAAACAATCCGATATGGTCTTGTGTGACTAATGATGATAAGTCGTTGCCAGTAAAGTCACCAGTACCAATAAAGAACTTAGTTACGAAACGCACAACACAGAGTGTGGCTTTGTAAATGGTCCAAGTCGGACCGAAACGTCGTGGTAAGCTCCCCTCTCCTATGTGCGGGTTATTTGTGTATTGTTCCAGTCACGGTATTGTGCCTTTTTGTTATTTAGTTACGAAATAAGAATTGACACCTCGACCTCACAAGTCCATCAGCTGGTAATTCCTAAGATGTTAAAGAATGACACTGTCCAAGTAATTTAGTACATCGCAGTCGTAGCTCAAGCAGTACACGACTATTCTGTCAAACACGCTCACCTATAATTCTAGTGGCAACTAATATCTCTTAAGTACGATCAACGTTGTGAAAAATGTATCTTGTATTTAGGAAAATGTACGAGAACCCAACTCCATTCTGGTTTATCCTGCTGCCTATGAAGCTGGAATGAGTTTTCTATTGACTCGTTGACTCCAGACGTCACTCCAAGGTAACCAACATTTGTGTAGTACAAAGGTTCTTTTGCGACGGCAACTTTGGCACCTACTGCAAATTAAACTGCAGAAATGTTCACATGGGTGTTCAAAGAGACAGTTTTGTCCGCATACCACTTACAAATGTGTAATGCCACACCCAAATGTGTAATGCCACACCCAAATGTGTAATGCCACACCCAAATGTGTAATACCACACCCAAATGTGTAATACCATACCCAAATGTGTAATACCACATCCAAATGTGTAATACCACACTCAAATGTGTAATACCACACCCAAATGTGTAATACCACATCCAAATGTGTAATGCCACACACAAATGTGTAATGCCACACCCAAATGTGTAATGCCACACCCAAATGTGTAATACCACACCCAAATGTGTAATACCACATCCAAATGTGTAATGCCACACACAAATGTGTAATGCCACACCCAAATGTGTAATACCACACTCAAATGTGTAATACCATACCCAAATGTGTAATACCACATCCAAATGTGTAATGCCACACACAAATGTGTAATGCCACACCCAAATGTGTAATGCCACACCCAAATGTGTAATACCACACTCAAATGTGTAATACCATACCCAAATGTGTAATACCACATCCAAATGTGTAATGCCACACACAAATGTGTAATGCCACACCCAAATGTGTAATGCCACACCCAAATGTGTAATACCACATCCAAATGTGTAATGCCCACCCAAATGTGTAATGCCACACCCAAATGTGTAATACCACATCCAAATGTGTAATGCCACACACAAATGTGTAATGCCACACCCAAATGTGTAATGCCACACCCAAATGTGTAATGCCACACCCAAATGTGTAATGCCACACCCAAATGTGTAATGCCACACCCAAATGTGTAATGCCACACCCAAATGTGTAATACCACACCCAAATGTGTAATACCACACACAAATTTGTAATATCACACACACACAAATCTAATACCAAACACAAATCTGTAATGCCACACCCCAATCTGTAATACCACACCCAAATCTGTAATACCACACCCAAATCTGTAATACCACACACAAATCTGTAATACCACACACAAATCTGTAATACCACACACAAATCTGTAATACCACACACAAATCAGTAATACCACACACAAATCTGTAATACCACACACAAATCTGTAATACCACATAAATCTAATACCAAACACAAATCTGTAATGCCACACCTAAATCTGTAATACTACACCCAAATCTGTGTAAAGCTGTGCTTGATAAATTGTGTAACATTTATAAGATGAAAAAGAAAAGTGTTGTGTCTCATCATTGAGGTAGTAATGTCTCAGTGGTGCGAACAGACAGGAAATACGTGATGTATTTAAGAGTAACTATATATCTTAAGAGCTATACTTGGGACGAAGTAATTCCTGATGTTTACTGGTGTTCAGGTTCTCTCCACCAGGATGCCACCTACACAGATGACTAATTCCTAGGTGCCTATTTATTGCTAGGTGACCAGGGGCAACAGGAGTCAGGAGACTGGTACATATATCTCGCCCAGCACACAATGCATCATCACTGCTTCAACAATTGGGAACCACACGTTCGATAATTACAGTGAAGGACGAGTTGTAGGAGAACTTCCATGTTGCTGCGTTATACTTCCTGTACATTTATGAATGCGACTTAAAGTTTATCACCGACAAGAAGATGACTGACTAAAGGTGTCGCCAGCACAGCAGGCTTTATCAACCTAGTATTAAGACACGAAGATGGAGACTTTTTATACTGGAGCCGGTGGAAGAAGTGGAGAAATGCAGTAGTTGAAGACGTGGTCACATGTGGAGGGGGCCCACTAATGGAAGTAGATCATGCATGTACCTATGATCCAATGTAACCTAGCTGACACAGCCACACCATGGAATCCTGGTTCAGAAAATATTTTCTACAACTTTACTGCTAAATCTCTAGCGAACCTGATGAGCCTGACCTGCTCTCACTAGTAAGTACCGCCCATATATGACCACATCTTCAACTGCTGCATCTCACTTTTTCCACTGGCTTCAGGATAAGCATCTCAGTTCTCATCCTGCTGCACGGGCAAAACGTTTCTCAGTAAAGCCTAGTCATCAAAACCTACATTCACTACGTTTATTCAGATACATTTCCACAATTGTCTTACAGAACAATATATACCTAAGCTACCTAAGATAACTCAATGAAGACGAAGCAACTTATTTTCATTGGCTTGGATTAAATTGAAAAAAAAGCATATTTAACCACAAATTATAAAAAAGTCTGGAGTACGTCTAGCAAAGACGTAGCGGGAAAGAGACAGAAAAACGTTAACATGTGAACGTCTGTCGCTGGTGTGAGAATGTTGTGTGAGGGAAGATTGGAAGTTAATGATGTGTGACGGAGGATTGGAGGTCATTATTATTACAATCACAACTAACTAAACCCAGAAGGGATTGGAAGTTAATGATGTGTGACGGAGTGGAAGTCACACAGGCCAGCCAGATTAGCTACACGCGCGCCATCTATGTTCACCTCTCACACTCATCACCGAATACCTGCTGCTGCTGTTGGTGGTGCTGGTGGTGGTGCTGGTGTTAGTGCTGCTGCTGGTGATGCTGTTGGTGCTGCTGCTGCTTCTGGTGGTGCTGGTGTTGGTGCTGCTGTTGGTAGCTGCTGGTGGTGCTGGTGCTGTTGGTGGGTGCTGGTGTTGGTGGTGCTGGTGTTGGTGGTGCTGGTGGTGATGCTGGTACTGCTGCTTAGTCATTTGTCCAGAGAATATCAACATCCTCTGTCAGATGTGGGTGAACACTGCCCTGGAGGTTGTGAACACTGCCCTGGAGGTTGTGGTGAACCCTGCCCTGGAGGTTGTGGTGAACCCTGCCCTGGAGGTTGTGGTGAACCTGCCCTGAGGTGTGGTGAACACTCCCGGAGGTTGTGGTGAACACTGCCCCGGAGGTTGTGGTGAACACTGCCCCGGAGGTTGTGGTGAACCCTGCTCTGGAGGTTATGGTGAACACTGCCCCGGAGGTTGTGGTGAACCCTGCCCCGGAGGTTGTGGTGAACCCTGCCTGGAGGTTATGGTGAACACTGCCCCGGAGGTTGTGGTGAACACTGCCCCGGAGGTTGTGGTGAACACTGCCCCGGAGGTTGTGGTGAACCCTGCTCTGGAGGTTATGGTGAACACTGCCCCGGAGGTTGTGGTGAACACTGCCCCGGAGGTTGTGGTGAACACTGCCCCGGAGGTTGTGGTGAACACTGCCCCGGAGGTTGTGGTGAACACTGCCCCGGAGGTTGTGGTGAACACTGCCCCGGAGGTTGTGGTGAACCCTGCCCGAGGTTGTGGTGAACCCTGCCCTGGAGGTTGTGGTGAACCCTGCCCCGGAGGTTGTGGTGAACACTGCCCCGGAGGTTGTGGTGAACCTGCCCTGGAGGTTGTGGTGAACCCTGCCCTGGAGGTTGTGAACACTACCCCGGAGGTTGTGGTGAACACTGCCCCGGAGGTTGTGGTGAACACTGCCCCGGAGGTTGTGGTGAACACTGCCCCGGAGGTTGTGGTGAACCCTGCCCCGGAGGTTGTGGTGAATGCTGCCCGGAGGTTGTGGTGAACCCTGCCCCGGAGGTTGTGGTGAATGCTGCCCAGAGGTTGTGGTGAACCCTGCCCTGGAGGTTGTGGTGAATGCTGCCCAGAGGTTGTGGTGAACCCTGCCCTGGAGGTTGTGGTGAATGCTGCCCAGAGGTTGTGGTGAACCCTGCCCTGGAGGGTATGTATACTGATAACTCATGAACACTGATGACTGATAACTCATGAACACTGATGACTAATAACTCATGAACACTGATGACTGATAACTCATGAACACTGATGACTAATAACTCATGAACACTGATGACTGATAACTCATGAACACTGATGACTGATAACTCATGAACACTGATGACTGATAACTCATGAACACTGATGACTAATAACTTACGAACACTGCTGCGTAGCCAATTGTTACTAATGTTAACTGTCATACTGAGTACATTTCCTAGAATTAAATTTCTCTCTCTTACTCTGTGTCTGTCTCTCTCTCTTTCACTGTCTCTCAGTCTCTGTCTCTCTGTCTCACACACACACTCTCTTACCTTCCGTCTGGCGCGGCGTGCCGAGGGGCGGGTGACCGTCACCTGTACAAGAGAAACACAGGTGTGAATATGAAAATGGTAAACAATACCGATATAGTGATAACACACTTGTGCAACAGTTAGGTATCTTTATTCTGAAACGTTTCTCCTACACAGTAGGCTTCTTCAGTCGAATGCTGAGCAGTTTGCTTCTCTCGACTGAAGAAGCCTACTGTGTAGGCGAAACGTTTGGAATAAAGATACCTAACTGTTGCACATGTGTCTTATCAAAGACAAGTGTTATAGACATCACATCTGTCCCATAGTGTTGGATGGAGGGGGAGGGGGGTGTCCCGCAAGGGTAAGGGAGGAGAGAAGACGAAGGTAGAAGGAAGACATTTAACTTTCATCTTAAGTTAAAGATGAAACACTCGATTTACGAGTTATAAACTGCATTTAACATGATATAAATTAGACACATATGCAACACTTGGGTATCTTTATTGAGGAAACGTTTCGCCACACAGTGGCTTCATCAGTCCAATACAAAGTAGAAAGGTGTAAGAGAGGAGAAGTTTGAGGTAATCAGTCCCTCGGCCTGGAGTCGATGTGTTCAGTCCATCAATCTTGTAGGACTGATGAAGCCACTGTGTGGCGAAACTCAAGTGTTGCATATGTGTCTAATTTATAACTTGTCGGTTCTCTCAACCATTCATCTACATTTAACATGATATACTAACATGATTAATTTAACATGATATACCTGACATGATATATTTAACATGATATACTAAACATGATTTATTAACATGATATACTTGACATGATATACTTGACATGATACATTTAACATGATATACTTAGCATGATATATTAAACATGTGTCACGTGATATATTTAAACATGATATATTCAACATGATATATTTAACATGGTATATATAACATGATATATGTTACATGATATATTTAACATGATGTTTGCCATGTTAGATAATTTAACAAAAATTCACTCTACAGATTAGCCTCACTTAACATTATTGTTACGCAGTTTACGGATCCATGTTACATTTAACACGATTAAACATTTCTACCACAACATTAACCGTCCATGACACAGTTAACACGATTTAACAGTTCCAATCATCTTATCAATCGAGGCTGACACAGTTATCATCCTAGGGTATCAAACACGTATTAATCTCACACTTCTTGAGTGATTAACTGCTGGTTATTATCCACCTTAGAGGCAATTAAGGTCCAGCTAAAGGTCATTACAGACTGGAACAACACCTTTGTTTCACCACTTAAGTCACTCTAATGACTCAGGTCTTTCACCCTAGGAGGAAGAAACTTATGACGACGTTTCGGTCCATCAACAAGCTACACAGAAACGTTGTCAGAGTTTCTTTCTATGTGCGGGTTATTTGTGTATTGTTCCAGTCACGGTATTGTGCCTTGTTGTTCTTCCTGATAACTGTGACCACTTACCCACACTAATGACTGGTAGGATTGCTACTGTCGTGATGAAGTTCCTGGTGGGCGAAACGTCTTCTCAGTGCCATAAAGCGCATGCTGTGTTTCACTAACATACTTGACGGTATATCAGACTATTGGTATACATGATATATATACTTGTCAGTATATAAGACAAGTGGTATACATGGGAGACTAAAGAGAAAGACAAATATTAGAGCACAGAGGCAAAATAAAACGGGATCAGAAACCCTTACACAGATGATAAGTGGGAAACAAACATGCAGCATAACACAGGGATCCAATGAGTTCAATTCCACAGTATAATCAAAGGAAAAAAGACACACGTAGAGTTCACAAAAGCAAAGAACACTCAAGACGCAGAATAGTGTCTCAGCTGTTGTTGTTGCTGGACATGTGCCGTAATGCGAGACACTGTGCAGTTGGTGATGGTGGTCCTGGTGTTACTGAAGAAGCTGGTACAGATCTAGAAATATCTAACAATGCCTCAGCTGGTTCGGATTCTGTTTCTGGGGAAGGTGTTGGTGCAGTTCTAGAAATTTGCTGGTACTGGTGATGCTGGTACGGTTGCTGAAGACAGTGCTAGTGTGGATGTAGAATCCGTACCAGTTAGAAATACAGCCCTCCAAATTTCTAGCCAACAGAAAGCAGACTGTACAAATTCTATGCATGGGTATCAGCAGGCATGGAATATCTGGAGAAAACGAATGGGACCTCCTGTAACCTTTTTCACTCTAATATGTTATACATGAGTCCATGAAAATCAATGCTACAACACAAACTGCTCTGCGTGCCACTTGAAGGGACCAGGAGGTACACAACACACAAACCCTAGGAAACTAACCATGGTAGTAACAACCACTCAGTAGCAGGAAATTTTTCAGTGCCAGAAAGCAGAAAAAATGGCAAGAAATTACAAAAAAATTCAACAACCTTAGTCTTGTTGGAGTAGAGGCAGAGTCAGTGGTCCTCACTCCAACACCACAGATATTAGTGTCAACAACAACAAAAAAGCCCTCCAACAAACCAGCAATACAACATTATTTGTATTTACAAATCTACAAGGCCTTAAGCCATCCCCAACAATAAAATACCTTTCATCAGTATCCTGATAGAATTAAATGTGATTTTCTCGGCTTTCACGGAGACCAAACACAACATCCCTTTGACAACTTATTTAGACGCGACAGGAAAAACAGGCAACAAGGAGGGGACGAGGGAGTTGGCCGGTACGTCAGTCACTTAACACCACAAATGATGTAGAGTGGAACCTCGGTGTTCGAACGTACCGGACCTCGAACAAACGAGTCCGAACAATTCTGTTCAGAAAAAAATGAACCGGTCTTTGAACGTTTTTCTCAAGTCCGAACACGCTGACTTGTTTAAAATTCAGTTGTAAAAAGTGCTTTGAAGTGACCTTTGACACTGACCTAACTCTCAGAGACTTTTGGAAGAGTCAGTTCAACATCCTCCAGTGTGTGAGGCTGATAATTAAAGCCTGGGGAAATACTGCTTCGGGCCTCGAACTTTTCGCAGTTCGCACACCGTCTACGAACCAATTAATTTCATGTTGGTAGAATTACCGACAATATGTTAGATAACGGCTTGATAAAGCTCCTGGAGAGCGAAATGTTGCCACAATAAAATGTCATTAGTTGCACAATGTCCTTTTACCTAACAATTAATTTCAAACACCGGGGTTCCACTGTAGTCGAAGTTTTGACAGTGAAGAATGAGAACCAAAACCTAGTCATTGTGGTTGTATATAAGCCGCCAGATGCAGCATCCCAACAATTCAAGGAACATCTATTAAAAATTGATAACTGTCTGTAAAATCTTCCAACCCCAGACCCGAACCTTTGTTGCTTGGTGATTTCAAGACATTTAAAATGGAAGAACGTAGAAAATAATGTTATAACAGATAATCCAGGAGGTAACTCAGATGAACATTATCCCATAAGTAAGCTGCTGAATCTTTGTCATAAATACACATTAAGCTTAGAAATAGTGGAGCTAATGAATGATCAAGACCCATTACCCTCACTAATGAACGATCAAGACCCATTACTCTCACTAATGAATGATCAAGACCCATTACCCTCACTAATGAATGATCAAGACCTATTACCCTCACTAATGAATGATCAAGACCCATTACCCTCACTAATGAACGATCAAGACCTATTACTCTCACTAATGAATGATCAAGACCCATTACCCTCACTAATGAACGATCAAGACCCATTACCTCACTAATGAATGATCAAGACCCATTACCCTCACTAATGAACGATCAAGACCCATTACCCTCACTAATGAATGATCAAGACCCATTACCCTCACTAATGAATGATCAAGACCCATTACCCTCACTAATGAACGATCAAGACCCATTGCCCTCACTAATGAACGATCAAGACCCATTACCTCATTAATGAACGATCAAGACCCATTACCCTCACTAATGAATGATCAAGACCCATTACCTCACTAATGAACGATCAAGACCCATTACCCTCATTAATGAATGATCAAGACCCATTACCCTCACTAATGAACGATCAAGACCCTTACCCTCATTAATGAACGATCAAGACCCATTACCTCACTAATGAATGATCAAGACCCATTACCCTCACTAATGAACGATCAAGACCCTTACCCTCATTAATGAACGATCAAGACCCGTTACCCTCATTAATGAACGATCAAGACCCGTTACCCTCATTAATGAACGATCAAGACCCATTACCCTCACTAATGAATGATCAAGACCCATTACCCTCACTAATGAACGATCAAGACCCGTTACCCTCACTAATGAACGATCAAGACCCGTTACCCTCACTAATGAATGATCAAGACCCTTACCCTCACTAATGAACGATCAAGACCCATTACCCTCACTAATGAATGATCAAGACCCATTACCCTCACTAATGAACGATCAAGACCCTTACCCTCATTAATGAACGATCAAGACCCGTTACCCTCACTAATGAACGATCAAGACCCGTTACCCTCATTAATGAACGATCAAGACCCATTACCCTCACTAATGAATGATCAAGACCCATTACCCTCACTAATGAACGATCAAGACCCGTTACCCTCATTAATGAACGATCAAGACCCATTACCCTCACTAATGAATGATCAAGACCCATTACCCTCACTTAATGAACGATCAAGACCCGTTACCCTCATTAATGAACGATCAAGACCCATTACCCTCACTAATGAATGATCAAGACCCATTACCTCACTAATGAATGATCAAGACCCATTACCCTCACTAATGAACGATCAAGACCCGTTACCCTCATTAATGAACGATCAAGACCCATTACCCTCACTAATGAATGATCAAGACCCATTACCCTCACTAATGAACGATCAAGACCCGTTACCCTCATTAATGAACGATCAAGACCCATTACCCTCACTAATGAATGATCAAGACCCATTACCCTCACTAATGAACGATCAAGACCCGTTACCCTCACTAATGAACGATCAAGACCCGTTACCCTCACTAATGAATGATCAAGACCCGTTACCCTCATTAATGAACGATCAAGACCCATTACCCTCACTAATGAATGATCAAGACCCATTACCCTCACTAATGAACGATCAAGACCCGTTACCCTCATTAATGAACGATCAAGACCCGTTACCCTCACTAATGAACGATCAAGACCCGTTACCCTCATTAATGAACGATCAAGACCCATTACCCTCACTAATGAATGATCAAGACCCATTACCCTCACTAATGAACGATCAAGACCCGTTACCCTCATTAATGAACGATCAAGACCCATTACCCTCACTAATGAATGATCAAGACCCATTACCCTCACTAATGAACGATCAAGACCCGTTACCCTCATTAATGAACGATCAAGACCCATTACCCTCACTAATGAATGATCAAGACCCATTACCCTCACTAATGAATGATCAAGACCCATTACCCTCACTAATGAACGATCAAGACCCGTTACCCTCATTAATGAACGATCAAGACCCGTTACCCTCATTAATGAACGATCAAGACCCATTACCCTCACTAATGAATGATCAAGACCCCTTACCCACTCGTGTTTTAACTCCTCGGCGGTACTGAGAGCACCTGAGCACACGCCTGCCTGAGTCACCACTCACTCAGCTGCTGACCTTCGACCTGCTCACACCTCCCTCCCTTGTGACCTGGTCCTGGCTGTTCACATCCACCACGCTTGACTTGGTGTTCCCACAGCAAATAGACCGCAAAAGCCAGTTATGTTTGTCATTACCCTTGTCTGCTACCTCGCTACTAGTTCACCTACTGCTGAAGAGCCAAGAAGGACTATCCAGCAGACAAGCGCTCTCATCCTCATATCCGACAGAGACAGGGACAATAATCATAGCACCGTATCTTCCTTTGCAGACGATATTAAAGTCTGCATGAAGAGTGATATCCACTGAAGACAGAGTAACAGTTCCAGGTGGATATCAACCAAGTCTTGCAGTGGGCAGCAGAAAAGATGACATTCAACGAGCACAATTTTCAGTCACTCCGTTATGAAAAAAAAAAAAAACTGCTCAAGAAATCTAAACTAACAGCGCCAACCTTATTTTAGGGAAAACACACCAGGGGGTGAGAATCTGAAGCCGATCAGAAGACGTACACTCAGATATGATGAATTAAACATGTGAAACATCTGGGTATCTTTAATGTGGAAACATTTCGCCACACAATGGCTTCATCAGTCTAATACAAAGAAGAATGGTGAAGATCAGGTGCAGTTTGAGGTAATCAGGTAATCACCCCTTCTGATCGTCACCATTCTTCTTTGTACTGGGCTGATGATGCCACTGGCTAACGTAACGTTTCCAAAATAATATACACCAAGTGTTGCACATGTGTCTAATTTATCAACTTGTCGGTTCTTTGAACCATTTATCTACACTCAAATATACTTAATGTCATTTAACGCCAATCAAGATTTCACACTTTTTTTAACACATAAAATAGTCAACCCTACACACTTGAATTACACGCTCCACCTTTGTTGATGTAGAAGGCAGCTTCTCTCAACCTGTGAGGCTACATCGCAGAGGATTTCAGAAATTATCCCAGCCATTACCTTGCTCGTTCTTCGTAAATAAGACTCGAGGGCAACACTTAGATATGGTCAATGAAGATCATTTTCTATGACAATTAAATGGCCAGTGTTGTGCTCCTATTATAATCTGACGCTGAGAAGTGTACGACAGTCATTAACTGAGTGGTGTGAACTAGTGAACCAAGTGGTGTGAACTAGTGAACCAAGTGAACTAAGTGGTGTGAACTAGTGAACCATGTGAACTAAGTGGTGTGAACTAGTGAACCATGTGAACTAAGTGGTGTGAACTAATGAACCATGTGAACTAAGTGGTGTGAACTAGTGAACCATGTGAACTAAGTGGTGTGAACTAGTGAACCAAGTGGTGTGAACTAGTGAACCATGTGGTGTGAACTAGTGAACCAAGTGGTGTGAACTAGTGAACCAAGTGGTGTGAACTAGTGAACCAAGTGAACTAAGTGGTGTGAACTAGTGAACCATGTGAACTAAGTGGTGTGAACTAGTGAACCATGTGAACTAAGTGGTGTGAACTAGTGAACCATGTGAACTAAGTGGTGTGAACTAGTGAACCATGTGAACTAAGTGGTGTGAACTAATGAACCATGTGAACTAAGTGGTGTGAACTAGTGAACCATGTGAACTAAGTGGTGTGAACTAGTGAACCATGTGAACTAAGTGGTGTGAACTAGTGAACCATGTGAACTAAGTGGTGTGAACTAGTGAACCATGTGAACTAAGTAGTGTGAACTAGTGAACCATGTGAACTAAGTGGTGTGAACTAGTGAACCATGTGAACTAGTGAACCATGTGAACTAAGTGGTGTGAACTAGTGAACCATGTGAACTAAGTGGTGTGAACTAGTGAACCATGTGAACTAAGTGGTGTGAACTAGTGAACCAAGTGGTGTGAACTGTTTGAACCGTAAGAGGTGTGGTATCTCAGTAGTGTTGAGTGAAGGTGAACAGCATGTGTGAGTCTGGAGACGTTATCTGTGTTATCCTTATGTCTTATCTCCTGCCAGCCATCACCTGACAGCCCCGCATCTCCCCCAGCCACGGGGGTGGGGGGGAGGAGGAAGCCGACGACTACAGGAGGAGGAGGAACAAGCAAAGGTGGTGGAGGAAGAGGAGACGAGGGAAGAACCAGGAGCAGCAGCAAGTTGCTTGTGTATACTAAACTGTGTTGAGAAGTCTCCCCACCACTCCCCTCTCTCGCCCCTCCACACTACTATCAGCGCTATCTCCCCACTTCAATACCGCATCTCAGTGGAATTTCCTCTCCCTCTCTCTCTCTCTCTCTCTCTCTCTTCTCTCTCTCTCTCTCTCTCTTTCTCTCTCTCTCTCTCTCTCGCTCGCTCTCTCAGGCACTCATCACCCCAAAACTAGATGGCACTCTACATTACATGGTGTCACTACATCAGGCACTCTCCACTACATGGTACCACTCTACATCAGGCACTCTCCACCACATGGTGTCACTCTAGACACTCTCCACATGGTGTCACTCTAGACACTCTCCACATGGTGTCACTCTAGACACTCTCCACATGGTGTCACTACATCAGGCACTCCCCACCACATGGTGTCACTCTTCACCACATGGTGCGGTACCAAACTCTGACACGATGAACAACACGGAAAGCTCCCATAAATTATCGTAACTTTCAATCCTGTTATCAAAATTCCATTTTTTGGGTAAAATTGGGCGAAATGTTAACCGAAGCTTTATCAAGTTGGGATAGTTCTTCTGTGAGCGAAAAGTATTTCAGAATGATGCTTGTTACTGTTTACTGTTCAAGTTGAAACAGCTCTTGGGTGAGAGAAACATCGTTGCTGCTTGTACGTGTCACTGTTCACCCTCCCCGGTGACTGATGGAGGGGGAACCGAAGCCGGATAAGGGAGCGGCTTCTCCATCCAGCTTCCCATTGGAGGCTGCATCTCCTCATCCCCTGGAAGCTGGGCCAATAGCGCCGCAGCATCACTTCATCTCCTGGGAGATGGGGGTGGGTGGGCGACCAATGAGGAGGGCGGGTGGTGTGAGGGGGCGGAGTCAGGCCAGCATCCGACCAATCAGCCGTGACGTGTCTGCCAGCCTCCCTCTCTGCTAACCGACATTTTGCTAACTGGACCAGAACCGTCACACAGAGGGCGCTTCTCCACCGCACCGCCAGCCACTCTTGAAACTTTAAGAGAAAAAAAAATTAGATGTGGTGGAGGTAGTGACGGTAAGATTGCCTGCCCACTTGGTACCTCTGCTCTTGTCTGCTTGGTACCTCTGCTCTTGTTTGCTTGGTACTCTGTTCTTGTCTATTTGGTATTCTGTTCCTGTCAGCTTGTTACCTCTGTTCATGTCTGCTTGGTACTCTGCTCGTGTCTGCCTGGTACCTCTGCTCTTGTCTGCCTGGTACCTCTGCTGTTGTCTGTCTGGTACCTCTGCTCTTGTCTGCTTGGCACTAGTACGATACTCTCCTCATATCACAAAACAGTTGGGATCTTCGTGTTGGCCTGCTGTATGTTAGTGTCTCTCGAGATTAGTGAACTGAGGTTCGAGTCTCCACTATTCCTTATTTATTCTTCACTGATAGTATAAACACTAATAAGGCTTTTAATGAAGTCACAACGGAAATATACATACAGATAGATGTCAGGGATAATGGGATGTCATGAAATATTCCTTAAGCCTGTGGGTAGTCAGGAAGTGTATTGACCAGGATGAAGAACGGGTAGAGACAGATTCCATGCAGAGTTTTAAGAAAGGGTATGGTGGGGTCCATCACGCTAGGAGGGAATGAACTGGATAACAGCATCGTACACACACACACACACACACACACACACACACATACACATACACACACAGAATAGGCGGGCTAGGAGCAGTGACTCGACCCCCGTAACCACAAACAGGTATGTAGTACACACACACACCGAGAGGAGAGGTGAAGAAACTACTGAGTAAGATAGATACCTGGAAGGTAATGGGACCAGACAACATCTTTGTGGGTTCTGAGAGAGGGAGCGGAAGACCTGTGTGAACCACTAGCAGTGATATTCAACAAGTCAATCCAGAGGTCTGGAGAACAGCAAATGTTGTCTGAATATTTAAAAAGAAAGAGGACATAAAGTCAGCAGTAAACTACAAGACAGTGTTACTGACATGCATAGTATGTAAGGTTATGGAGAAGATTATCAGGAGAAGAGTAATGGAACACCTGGAAAGGAGCGGAATTATGAACAACAACCAGCATGGTTTGATATGGTAAATAATGTCTCATAAATCTTCTAGTTTTAATTAAGACAAGGTAACGAAGGTTAGGCAAGTGGGAGAGAGAGATGGGTGGACTGAATTAAGACGTTTTATAGAGTACCTCACAAGAGACTAAGATATAAGCTAGAGGAGCAGGCAGGAATAACAGGGAAAGCGCTGTCACAGAGGATCAAATTGCCAAAAGGACTTGGGGGTTATGGTAAGCAGCAACCTTAAACCAAGAGAGCAATGTATAAGCAATGCGTACGTAATAAGGCAAATAGATTACTGGGATTTATATCAAGAAGTGTAAGCAACAGAAGTCCAGAGGTTATATTACAGCTTTATACATCGTTAGATTACGCAGCTCAGTTCTGGTCTCCATATTACAGCATGGATATAAATTCGTTAGAAAACATTCAGCGTAGAATGACTAAATTAATACATAGCATTAGAAATCTTCCGTATGAAGAAAGATTGAAGACCCTTAAATTACATTCACTTGTAAGACGAAGAATGAGGGAAGACATGATCGAGGTACACAAGTGGAAAATGGGTATTAACAAAGGGGATATAAATAAGGTCTTGAGGATATCTCACCAAGAGAGAACCCGCAATAATGGATTCAAATTAGATAAGTTTAGATTTAGAAAGGATATAGGAAAGTATTGGTTTGGAAATAGGGTAGTTGATGAGTGGAGCAGTCTGCCTAGTAGGGTTATTGAAGCAAGGACCTTGGGTAGTTTCAAATTTAGGTTGGATAAATTCATGAGTGAGAGGGGTTGGATGTGAGTGGGACTTTCACATGAGTAAATAGAATTATCAAAGCTTTTTTCTTGGGTAGCATTGAAAATTAGGTTGAGCAAATATTCTGTTAGTGGAATGGATTGTGAAGGACCTGTCTAGTATGGGCCAACAGGCCTGCTGCAGTGTTCCTCCTTTCTTATGTTCTTATGTTAAAAGGTAGAAACAGAAAGTCATTGTCCAGGAGACATCGAAATGGGCGAGTGTGACGAGAGGGGTTCCACAAGGGTGAGTACATGGACCAGTACTGTTTCGTGTATATTTTAAAGACTTGGCAGAAGAAATCAAGTCAGAGGTGTCCCTGTTTGCAGATGACGTAAGACTAATGAGAATACAAAAACAAGCAGACCAGGAAACACTACAAATGGGTCTGGAAACGGCGAGGGATTAGTCTGAGAACTGGCTTTTGGAATTTAACCTGAGGATCTCAACAAGGCGGCTATCACGGCCCTATGTCAAGTCCACCTTGGAGTATGCAGCGTCAGTATAGAGCCCTCATTGTACAAAACATGTCGAGAAGCAGGAAACATTGCAAAGGTTTGCAACGAGACTAGTTCCAGAGATGAGTGGAATAAATTTTAAACCTAAGGTATCATTACCCACTTGGAAAGGGTGATCTTGTTCTATAAGAAAGAACACATGTTTGTAAACATGACTCAGGAGAAGAGAAATAAACTTATCAACCGGAATGGCTGGATTACAAGAAGGGATAACATGTGTTAAGAGAGTATTTTTAAAGCAAAATAAATAGACTTAACATTATTACAAAAGACAGATATAAATTTGTACAAGAGTCCTGTAATATATATGAAAATGACATCAAACAGTTTATTTCAAAATAGAATATTAGACAAAATAATAAACAATAACTTGATGGAAGGTGTTGACAAACCATGATAACAAAAAAAAAAGCGGACCCAACACAGGAAGAAAGTCAATCAAGAAATTCAAGAATAAAAAAATGAGAAAAAACATACATACGTTTGTAGATAATGTAAAAATCTTAGGTAAAACAAAGAGTAAATCACCACAAGAGTGACTTGAATAAACCGTGCAAATGGAGTGAGAGATGAATGATAGAATTTAATGCAGATAAATGCCACGTAATGGAAATGGTAGAAAGGGGAATCAGGTCACATGAAGAACACAGAATGTGTGAGAAAACAGTGAAAGCTTCAGATAGAGGGAGGGATCTAGCAGTTATTATTATTAAAAAAACTAATTTAGTACGAAGATCGCAGGAAGGAAACTGAGGCTCAAACGTTACACTGACAGACTGACATAACTTTCAAATATATTGACGGGGAAGTGGTCAAAAATAATTTAGTCTACCTGGAGACTACCTGGGGTCTACCTGGAGACTACCTGGGGTCTACCTGGAGACTACCTGGGGTCTAACTGGAGACTACCTGGGGTCTACCTGGAGACTACCTGGGGTCTACCTGGAGACTACCTGGGGTCTACCTGGAGACTACCTGGGGTCTACCTGGAGACTACCTGGGGTCTACCGGAACTACCTGGGGTCTAGCTGGAGACTACCTGGGGTCTACCTGGAGACTACCTGGGGTCTACCTGGAGACTACCTGGGGTCTACCTGGAGACTACCTGGGGTCTACCTGGAGACTACCTGGGGTCTACCTGGAGACTTCCTGGGGTCTACCTGGGGTCTACCTGGAGACTACCTGGGGTCTACCTGGAGACTACCTGGGGTCTACCTGGAGACTACCTGGGGTCTACCTGGAGACTACCTGGGGTCTACCTGGAGACTACCTGGGGTCTACCTGGAGACTACCTGGGGTCTACCTGGAGACTACCTGGGTCTACCTGGAGACTACCTGGGGTCTACCTGGAGACTACCTGGGGTCTACCTGGAGACTACCTGGGGTCTCCTGGAGACTACCTGGGTCTACCTGGAGACTACCTGGGGTCTACCTGGAGACTACCTGGGACTGAGACTACCTGGAGACTACCTGGGGTCTACCTGGAGACTACCTGGGGTCTACCTGGAGACTACCTGGGGTCTACCTGGAGACTACCTGGGGTCACCTACCCTGGAGACTACCTGGGTCTACCTGGAGACTACCTGGGGTCTACCTGGAGACTACCTGGGGTCTACCTGGAGACTCCTGGGGTCTGAACTACCTAGGGTCTACCTGGAGACTACCTGAGGTCTACCTGGAGACTACCTGGGGTCTACCGGAGACTACCTGGGGTCTACCTGGAGACTACCTGGAGACTACCTGGGGTCTACCTGGAGACTACCTGGGGTCTACCTGGAGACTACCTGGGGTCTACCTGGAGACTACCTGGGGTCTACCTGGAGACTACCTGGGGTCTACCTGGAGACTACCTGGGGTCTACCTGGAGACTACCGGGGCCTGAAACTGGGTCTACCTGGAGACTCCTGGGGTCTACCTGGAGACTACCTGGGGTCTACCTGGAAGACTACCTGGGTCTACCTGGAGACTACCTGGGGTCTACCTGGAGACTACCTGGGTCTACCTGGAGACTACCTGGGGTCTACCTGGGGACTACCTGGGGTCTACCTGGAGACTACCTGGGGTCTACCTGGTGTCTACCTATTTACACAAAACCTATGTATTTACACAAAATCCATGAATTTACACAATAGAGAGAGAGACAGACAGACAGAAGAAAGAGAGAGAGAGAGAGAGATGCACTGACGTTTGCACGTCAATGTGAATATATGCTGGGAGATGTATATATGCTCAGAGGTGCATATCTCAGTTTATGCAAGCTGAGATAAACATCTCTCAGTGTATGTACACCTGAGAGGGGCACATCCTCAGTGTATGCACACTGAGAGGTGTATATCAGTGTATATACAATGAGAGGTGTTTATCAAGAGTATATACAATGCTTTCTGCATAAACACTGAGAGGTGTATATCAGTGTACGCACACTGAGAGGTGTATATCTCTCAGTGTATATACACTGATAGCTTACTTTAATCACTGTTTTAGGTATTAAAGTGTTCTTGACTGATGGTGACATGCAGCCCCAATGACCCTCGTGTAGTCGATAGGTTTGACACCTCACCAATCAACCAACCATCCCGTGTCTTGTGCATCGAAGCCGTGAGCGAAACATCGACTCGCTATCCTCCTTACTGTGAAGTGTGCTGGAGGATAATAAAGAGGACAAGGAGAATTCTGAGCAAGCCAAACGTCGAGGCAACGTTTCGCTCTGTTTAGAATTTTATCATGTCATGAGTTGATAAAGCTCTACGCAAGAGAAGCTCTAACATCAGAGCTCTAGCACATGAGAAGCTTTTATACAAGAGAAGCTCTAACACAAAAGAAGCTTTAATGCAAGAAAAGCTTTAATATAAGAGCTCTAACACAAGATAAGCTTTAATATAAAAGCTTTAATACAAGAGCTCTAACACGAGAAGCTCTAACACAAGAGAAGCTCTACACAAGCGTTCTAGCAGAAGAGCTCTAATGCAAGAGGTCTAACGCAAGATAAGGTCTTTACAAGAGCTGTGACACAGGAGCTCTAAAAGCAGCTCTGACAAAGAAATTCTAGCACAAGCTTTAACACAAGAGACGCTCTACGGTCTACACAAACACAAGAGTTCTTACAGAAGAAAAGCTCCAACGTAAAAGCTCTAACACAAGAGAAGCTCTAACACAAGAGAAGCTCTAACACAAGAGAAGCTCTAACACAAGAGAAGCTCTAACACAAGAGAAGCTCTAACACAAGAGAAGCTCTAACACAAGAGAAGCTCTAACACAAGAGAAGCTCTAACACAAGAAAAGCTCTAAATTCACCCCCCCGCTCTTCTTGGATACCTAACAGACGCTTTCCTGCTGTTGAAATTACACACAATTCACGCAGTTTTTTCCGTTTAAGCTTGCCTGTTTCTGTTTATCCTTCTGTTTGTGCTTTGTGCTTCTGTTTATGTTTTCCCAGGGCAATGACTTCAGTACACAGCGTGACCTGACCTGACCTGACTCTTCTAGCAAAGCCCTGAAACCGACCTGTCTAGCTTACTAACGTTGGTTTTCTTACGTTTGTCTGCTCTTCCGGGACCGAGCGAAACGTGGCCCAACACTCTCGGTCAATGGCTTGCCGAGAATGGGGACTAGAACCGTGAACCGAAGGAAGACCGGAAGATCGAGATGAAACCCGTGTTAAAGATAAAGAAGGTCCAAATATTTGCAACAATATTAGTCCAGGAGCTGAGAATGATGAAATAGGCTAAGAGACACATTATTATTATTATTATTATTATTATTATTTTATTTATATTACTACTACTTCTACTACTACTATAATAATAATAATAATGTCGTGCCGATTAAACCGATCAGGCAAATTTGGCCTGTTCGGTTCGGCAAAGGTGTCCTCTGCCGAATCAGAAGAATGAAAAAACCATACCACGGGTGGGGTTCGAACCCGCGGTCACAGAGAATGAAAATTTGTTTTTGCCGTAAATCTGCGAAAATCAATCTGAGCATAATGGGAAGCTCTAAACCCGTACAGGCCTCACATCGCCTGAGAAAGGAGAGGTAATCGGGTTAGGTTTCATTGTGATAGTCAAGGGAAATGAGCCGGAAAGCGGCGGAGGATATTGTCCCATCCACAGCTTCAGGAGTAGGTATGACAGAGCCCGGGAGCCAGCCCAGGCGACTGGGTCAGGAACTGTGTCTCGACCCCCCCCCTTTCCCCCACCCGAGATAAAACAACTGGGTGAGTACACTGCAAGACACAACAGTAAGACTCGAGCACACAACAAGTACAGTCTAACAGGTAGTTACTGTTCTTTGTTTACAATGATCTAACAGGTAGTTACTCTTGTTTGTTTATAATGATCTAACAGGTAGTTACTCTTGTTTGTTTACAATGATCTAACAGGTAGTTACTCTGATTGTTTCTGTTCTACTAAAAGGGACTCTGTAATGATCCGGTAGTCATATTACTGTTGTTTGTTTATAACAGGTAGATGCTGTTTATAATGATCTAACGGATATTTACTGTTGTTTGTGTATAATCTGGTAGTTACTGTTGTTTACAATTATCTAACAGGTAGTTACTGTTGTTTAAAATGATCTAACATGCAACAGTATTTCTTGCTTGTTTACAATTATCTAACAGGTAGTTACTGTTGTTTAAAATGATCTAACAGGTATACTGTTGTTCTTAAATGGTATCGTAACGTAGTGTACGTTACTGTTGGTTATACAGTTATGATCTAACAGGTAGTTACTGTTGGTTACAATGATCTAACAGGTAGTTACTGTTGGTTACAATGATCTAACAGGTATTTACTGTTTACGATATCTAACTGGTACTGTTGTTTACAATGACGTAACAGGTAGTTACTGTTGTTTACAATGATGTAACAGGTACTTTTGTTTGTTTACAATGATCTAACAGGAAGTTACCGTTGTTCATCAATGATGGTAATCACATAAGTTACTGTTGTTTATCGCTAGTACGTGCAACAGTTACTGTTTTCACCAGTACTGCAACAGTTACTGTTTTCACCAGTACCTGCAAACAGTTACTGTTGTTTATCACCAGTTACTGTTGTTTATCACCAGTTACTGTTGTTTATCACCAGTTCATGCAACAGTTACTGTTGTTTATCACCAGTTCATGCAACAGTTACTGTTGTTTATCAACAGTACATGCAACAGTTACTGTTGTTTATCACCAGTTCATGCAACAGTTACTGATGTTTATCAACAGTTCATGCAACAGTTACTGTTGTTTATCACCAGTTCATGCAACAGTTACTGTTGTTTATCAACAGTACATGCAACAGTTACTGTGTTTATCACCAGTTCATGCAACAGTTACTGTTGTTTATCACCAGTACATGCAACAGTTACTGATGTTTATCAACAGTTCATGCAACAGTTACTGTTGTTTATCAACAGTTCATGCAACAGTTACTGTTGTTTATCACCAGTTCATGCAACAGTTACTGTTGTTTATCACCAGTTCATGCAACAGTTACTGTTGTTTATCACCAGTTCATGCAACAGTTACTGTTGTTTATCAACAGTACATGCAACAGTTACTGTTGTTTATCACCAGTACATGCAACAGTTACTGTTGTTTATCAACAGTACATGCAACAGTTACTGTTGTTTATCACCAGTTCATGCAACAGTTACTGTTGTTTATCACCAGTTCATGCAAGTTACTGTTGTTTATCAACAGTACATGCAACAGTTACTGTTGTTTATCACCAGTTCATACAACAGTTACTGTTGTTTATCAACAGTACATGCAAGTTACTGTTGTTTATCACCAGTTCATGCAACAGTTACTGTTGTTTATCAACAGTACATGCAACAGTTACTGTTGTTTATCACCAGTTCATGCAACAGTTACTGTTGTTTATAAACAGTACATGCAACAGTTACTGTTGTTTATCACCAGTTCATGCAAGTTACTGTTGTTTATCACCAGTTCATGCAACAGTTACTGTTGTTTATCAACAGTACATGCAACAGTTACTGTTGTTTATCACCAGTTCATGCAACAGTTACTGTTGTTTATCAACAGTACATGCAACAGTTACTGTTGTTTATCACCAGTTCATGCAACAGTTACTGTTGTTTATCACCAGTACATGCAACAGTTACTGTTGTTTATCAACAGTACATGCAACAGTTACTGTTGTTTATCACCAGTTCATGCAACAGTTACTGTTGTTTATCACCAGTACATGCAACAGTTACTGTTGTTTATCAACAGTACATGCAGCAATTACTGTTGTTTATCACCAGTACATGCAACAGTTACTGTTGTTTATCACCAGTTCATGCAACAGTTACTGTTGTTTGTCAACAGTACATGCAACAGTTACAGCTATCAACAGTACATACAACCGTTACTGTTATCAACAGTACATATAAGTTACTGTTATCAACAGTACTTGCAACAGTTACTGTTATCAACAGTACATGCAACCGCTACCGTTGTTTATCAACAGGACTTGCATCCATCCATCACGGACTCTTGAGTCCAAGAACTGGACTTGCCCTTCCCGTTCCTCGCATCAAAACTCATTGCTTCCCATTCCCCAGACGCTGTACAACCCTCGCGGTTTAGTGGCAAGTAATAAGCTGAGTATTAAGTAGCTGAGTGCCACTTGACTCGCTCACTCTCGAGTACCCTGCACCAGCGTCGAGCCCACTCCTGGTCATGCTTATGAGGTGGTTTACGTAACTTCTGTGGTCTAGAGCTGAGAGATACGAGTTACAGGCATCGTTAAATGAGGTCAGGGGAAATATGATCACTGCATGGAAGGTACTCATTGTACTGGTAGGGAGGGTGAAAATACAATGACATGTTTGTGTCCAGAACTGAAGGACACAGGTGTCATGTAGACACTCAGATGGCATGTAGACTCAGATGTCATTTAGATACTCAGATGTCATGAAGACTCAGATGTCATTTAGACACTCAGATGTCATTTAGACACTCAGATGTCATGTAGACTCATATGTCATTTAGATATTCAGATGTCATGTAGACTCAGATGTCATTTAGACACTAAGATGTCATTTAGACACTCAGATGTCATGTAGATTCAGATGTTATTTAGACACTCAGATGTCATGTAAACTCAGATGTCATGTAGACTCAGATGTAATTTAGACACTCAGATGTCATGTAGACTCAGATGTCATTTAGATACTCAGATATCATGTAGATTCAGATGTCATGTAGACTCAGATGTTATTTAGACACTCAAATGTCATGTAGACTCAATGTCATTTAGACACTCAGATGTCATGTAGACATTCAGATGTCATTCAGACACTCAGGTGTCATCCAGACACTCAGATGTCATCCAGTCATATATCATCCAGACACTCAGATGTCATCCAGTCATATATCATCCAAACACTCAGATGTCATCCAGACACTCAGATGGGTAACAACTTTCCTCTCGGGGTTCTGTACGCATTATTTACTAACTATTGGAAGTTATATAAAAGGTTGGGTAATATTGCTAAGACTAAGTCCCATCACTCTAGCCCAGGTGGAGGTGCTCACCTGCAAGTCACTATTCACTGGAGCTTCTGACAAGTTCTGAAAACATCCAGCATATAACGGCCAGGGAGGGAAGGTATTCCTCAAGGGAGGTATTCCTTAAGGGAAATATTCCTCAAGGGAGGTATTCCTTAAGGGAAATATTCCTCAGGGAGTTACGAATAATCTTCCTGGGAGGTATTCTTCAAGAGAGCTTCCTCAATGGACAAATTCCTCAAGTGAGATATTCCTCAAGGGAGGTATTTCTTAAGGAAGATTTTTTCAATGGAGGTAGCCCTCAAGGTATCTCTTTCACGTATCCCTCACAGGTAGCAAACACTACAGAGAGCTATCAAAAACAGGTACAAGAGGGCCTATAGGCAGTAAACCTGTGAAATTAGTTTACGAGGCCCGGAGACGGAGGCAGGAGCCGAGACTCGAACCCCCGTAACCCAAAATAGGTGAGTACAAATCGGTGAGTACAAAGGCGCTGGCCACAGGTGTATCTAAGGGAGGTAATACCAGGCTCGCTTACCTCACACCCTATGGCTGATGGTGATAGTCGTGCTGCTGGTGGAGCTGGTGGTGATAGTGGTTGTGGAGCTGATGGTGAAGCTGGTGGTGAAACTGGTGGTGCTAATTGTGATGCTGGTACTGGCTGTGGTGGTGATGTTGAACTGCGATGGCGGTGATGCTGGTGGTGCTCTAATGTTGACGGTACGACCCACACCGCTGTTCCAGCTTGGCGGTGCTGCAGCAGCAACTGCTGCAACTCCCTCAGATGCTGTTTAAGAAGGTAGCGCTGCTGCTGCTGCTGCTGCTGTGTGAAGTGTGGCTTCACCTGCTGATGCAGCAACACAAACGACCGCTCCTCTGTTAGTCTTCTTCTTAGATGAGATTCAGGGACGGAACGGGCCCTCAAGGGCAGGTAGGCAGGTCACTCTCACTGGAACAACGGGCCCTCAAGGGCAGGTAGACAGGTCACTCTCACTGGAACAACGTGCCGTTAAGGGCAGGTAGACAGGTCACTCTCACTGGAACAACGGGTCGTAGACAGGTCAACGTACCAGTCTTGGCAGCAGTTCACTCACAACAACAAGCTGGCAATAATATCCAGTCCGTCCTCAACGTAACCGAGTTAAGATTCATCTATGTATCATCACCACTATGTATCCAACGTTAACACACTCTCCAGCAGTTCCGCGGCCACAACACAAACACAAACGTTTTAAGAGAGAAACACCATTTCCGGACTCTTGTTTGGGTGGGAAGACACAAATGTGTTAGGTGCCCCGTGTTTGGGTTCCTCGGTTGTGGGTACACGTATTTGGAAGGAATCCCGTGTTTGGGCAGTTCTGGGTTGGTTTGTATACAGGGGCTCCACAGATGCGTTTGGGTTCTTCTAGGTGGGTGGGGATAAGTTAGAAAACCCGTGTTTGGGTTGTCTTGTGTTTGGGGACACGAATTCGAGAGAAATAGCTTTTGGGTGAGCGGGGAAGACACTAGCTTATGTTTGGGTGTCGTGGATAGCAGTGGGTGACACGGGGAGGGTGTTGTGGGTGTGCTGGGTGGGGGTAGGAGCGGGGGAGTGCGGCGGGGGAAGGGAGACAGGGGAGGGGGTGGCAGGTGCCAGACTCAGGTGTTGACCCCGCGTCCAGGTGAACCAGGTGTGACGGAGCGAGGGGAACCGTACCCTCAGGTGGCTACAAGCGGACTGCTGCCTCACCTACTCACCTTCCCTCACTCACGCCGCATGCGGGATGGACACAGGGACGCACGAGGAGAGAGAGGGAGAGGGAGGACAGGGAGAAAGAGGGAGGGACAGGGAGAAAGAGGGAAGGACAGGGAGAAAGATGGACAGGAAGAAAGAGGGAGGGACGGAGAGGGGGACAGGAGAAGAGGAGGGACAGGGAGAAAGAGGGAGGGACAGGGAGAAAGAGGGAGGGACAGGGAGAAAGAGGGAGGGACAGGGAGAAAGAGGGAGGGACAGGGAGAAAGAGGGAGGGACAGGGAGAAAGAGGGAGAAGAGGAAAAGAGGGAGGACAGGGAGAAGAGGGAGGGACAGGGAGAGGAGAAAGAGGGAGGGACAGGGAGAAGAGGAGAAAGAGGGAGGGACAGGGAGAAAGAGGAGGGACAGGAGATGAGGGAGAAGAGGGAGGGACAGGAGAAGAGGAGGGACAGGAGAAAGAGAGGGACAGGGAGAAAGAGGGAGGGACAGGGAGAAAGAGGGAGGGACAGGGAGAAAGAGGGAGGGACAGGGAGAAAGAGGGAGGGACAGGGAGACAGAGAGAGAGACAGACAGACAGAATGTCGTGCCATGTTAATCCAGTTTGAGTCATTTTTGTAAGTTACAGGAACAATTGGGGCAAGAACCCACCACTGAGGAGATGAAGTGAAAATTATTTTGGTAAATGTGGAGATATTGTAAATACAATTGTAAATATATAATCTCTATTTTTTTTTACACCTGGAGGACACCTGAAGGATGTTTACGGGGGTCAATGCCCCCGTGGCCCAGTCCCAGACCAGAATTCCTGGTGGATCAAGATTTGATCAACCAGGCTGTTATTGCTGGCCGCACGCAGTCCTACTTGCGAACCACAGCCCGGCTGGTCAGGTACTGACTTGAAGAACTTACCAAGTTTTCTCTTGAAGACAGCCTAAGGTTTGATAGTTTTTGTGTAAAGATTTGGAACTAGTCCCTCTAAGATTTTCTAGGTGTAAATTATATTGTACATTTTTCTGTACATTCTCTGCCTTAAAAAGGGCTGTTAGTGAATAGCAATATTCCAGCCTAGAGAGCACAAGTGATTTAAAAAAGGACTCTTATTGTCTTGGCATCTCTTGTTTAAAGGTTCTCATTATCTACCCCACTATTTTTCTTCGCGGTTTTGATGGGGTCACCGTCATTTTAAAGTCCTATACTTTACTGGTTAAATTTAGTTATATACTCTGATCTAGTTTCTATTTTTTCAAATTTTCCATAAGTAACTGAAATCTGTCCTCACTAAATATCATATGTTTAGTGAGGACATATTCGCTTTGTGATTCGCAGTGTTCTCCATAGATGTCGCCCTTATACAAATACTAGTATTGTCTGCAAAGGATGATATGGTGCTATGAGTTATATCCCTGTCTATGGTATAAACCTTGGTAATAAATACCGACATGTTGGTTTAGAAAACACGTATGCAAAGACTATGACATTTATTAGAAAACGTTTCGGTCCTGGGACCTTGATCACTTGTAACATACAGAGGTTGAAAGATATTATATATAGGCGGAGAGTGAGTGTGAGTGACGCTGGTGACCTGAAGAATGCCATGTTGGGATGAGGACGGGTAGACGATGAGATCACGTGACTCATGTGTTGCTGGGTTGGTGCTGCTTCGCCTGCTTGAGTATCATGTATGCTAATGTTTTAGAAATTTTGTGGTTTCCAGTGTTACGATCTATTGTGTCGGTGACGGAGATTAGCGAGGCTTCTATATCTGTCTATATCAGATATGAGGATGAGAAAAGTCATGGGGGCAAGTACTCGGCCTAGGGGAACAGGGTTTTTCACTGGCAACCTGTGACTTTATTGTTTACTACACCTTTTGTTTTCTATTGTTATGAAGTTTACACGTCATCTGCCCACTTTTCCGGTTATCTTTTTTTATACGCATTTTGTGCGCTATTATATGATCGCACTTGTCGAAGTCTTTTGCAACGTCTGTGTATACTACATCAGCATTGTGTTCAGCTTCCAGTGCATCCAAGACCATGTTGTGATGGCACAGTAGCTGCGAGAGGCAGGAGCGACCTGCGCTAAACCCATGCTGCACTGGCTTCTCAAGTTGTAGTTTACGATCCTGCTTTTTAAAACAAAGATTTTTATGTGGAAGGTTAGTGCTAATGGTCTCTAGTTTATTGCTATTGCTTTGTTGCCACCTTTGTGTGACGCTGTATTTATTGTTTTTAATGGTTGTGGGATGACCTCCGTGTCTAGACTCCCTCTCCATAGACTATTTAAGACTATAAAGGGTTATTGAAGTTTTTATGAACATGTAGTTGCACGAGTCTGGGTCTGAGGCGGAGCGCATGGGAGTGTTGTCAACGGCTTTCTAGATGTCCAGTGAGGTTAGTGTTATATCGGAAAAGTTGGAGATCTTGAAAGTGTTTTGAGCCTCTTCAATGAAATATTTATTCTGATTATCAATCTTTAGTCCGATCAATGACTCACCGAGACTTCAGTATTTCACAACAACTTTGCTGTCGTCAGTGTATGGTCCATCCTGCTTGAGCCAGAGCCCGATACTGGATGTGTTTGTTTTTGTCCAGGATCTGTCATACGAGAATATTTTGGATTCCTTTCAATTTCATTATCTGCTTTCAGCTCCCTCTGTCTCTCCTGGTCTCTGTATGATTCAATAAATTCTTCTATTTCTATAGCCAGTGTTCCTTTCCGCACTTCGGAAAGGCCAGCTAATTTTCTGTTGAGTAGCGCAGCGTCAGTAGGGTAATGGCTGTTGTATCTTGGTCATGTTTCTCAGCTCTCAGGAGCTGGATGTATCTTGGTCATGTTTCTCAGCTCTCAGGAGCTGGATGTATCTTGGTCATGTTTCTCAGCTCTCAGGAGCTGGATGTATCTTGGTCATGTTTCTCAGCTCTCAGGAGCTGGATGAGATATTTGTAATGTAATTGCTGACAAATAATATGAGTATATGCAATGTACCATACAAACCTTGTATAGTGCATATTTCAACGAAGTCTTAACCCACGGGACCACGGTCCCGTGGGTTAGAGCGTCGTGGAATTTTCGTTCACCATGAGGCGGGCTAAAACAACACGGGTTCGATCCCCCTGCTAGATGCAGTGTTAATATTAATTAAATAACACTCGTTCGTGGTTACAATACTATATGTATATATCTTCTTTTTTTCAACACGTCGGCCGTTTCCCACCGAGGCAGGGTGGCCACCGAGGTAGGGTGGCCACCGAGGTAGGGTGGCCACCGAGGCAGGGTGGCCCAAAAGGAAACACGAATGTTTCTCCTTTTACATTTAGTAATATATACAGGAGAAGGGGTTACTAGCCCCTTGCTCACGGCATTTTAGTCGCCTCTTACGACACGCATGGCTTACGACTTAAGAATTCTGTTCCACTTCCCAATGGAGATTCATCTTCACCTACCATCACCATCATCTTCACCCACCATCACCATCAACTTCACCCACCATCACCATCACTATCATCTTCACCCACCATCAACTTCACTCACCATCACCATCATCTTCACCCACCATCATCTTCACCCACCATCACCATCAACTTCACCCACCATCACCATCACTATCATCTTCACCCACCATCATCTTCACTCACCATCACCATCATCTTCACCCACCATCATCTTCACCCACCATCACCATCATTCAGATATACATAATACGTGAACAAGATTTAAGTGGGAATATTTCTTCTAATCAAATAATTATTCCCATAAGTATTCAAACTCAACAAATATTCCTAGTAATATTCCTAGGCAAATAGTTATTTCTAAGCAGATATTTATTCCTATTCACAAATATTTCTAGTAACATTAGAATCTTGCCCAGTTCTAATGCTATATTTATGTTTTCCCAAAAATAAAATTTATTGCATTTTGTACAGGGAATTTTGTGATAAATGGCTTTAAAAACCGACAAGTTGAAGAATTGAGACACTTATGCAACATATGGGAATCTTTAGTGAAGAAACGTTTCGCCACACAGTGGCTTCATCGGTCCAATACAAGCAGGAAGGTATAAGGCCGAGGGACTGATTACCTCAAACTCCTCCTCTCCTGCTTTGTATTGGACCGATGAAGCCACTGTATGGTGAAACGTTTCTTCAATAAAGATTCCCATATATTGCATAAGTGTCTCAATTCTTCAACGGGGAATCTTATAGACACAGCCATCAGCATTTTTGGGGGAATTCTTAATCAATTGTTTATTAATTAAGATTTTTAAATATAACTTGAGTTCTAAAGTTCTTAAGTAGAGAAGGTTATCAAGAATATTTTCATGATATGGCAGAATCAACATATTCTTGTTTAAATATGCTTCCACGTTCTTTTTAGGAGTGTAAAATGTATTTCATGTTTTAGAGATTTGTCAATAAAACGTTTTGGATTTTTTATGTCGTATGCTATTTCAATAATCTTCAGTATTTCCTAATCTATGAAGTCTGGCCTGCAAACGTGCAGAACTCTTAAGAACATGGAAGAGAACAAAGAATATTGAACTCTGTCATGATGTGATGAATAATAGCATACATAAAAAACAGACATTTGTTGGTTTTCTGTATACTTTGAGTTTAAATTCTTGCTTCCTTATAATTATTAAAACATCGAAAAATGTCAGTGAATTATTCTGTTCAGCTTCAAGAATGAACTTTATGGCTGGACTAGACTATTCAACTAAGTACGAACTTGGTTTAAATCTATCTTCTTGGGCATTAAGCTAAAGACACCATCCACATATCTGTACCGATAAGCATTGTCAGGAATTTGGTTAAAAAAAAATTTATGTACAAATTACTAAGGATTGGTGAAAGGATTTCCCATTGCTATTCCGACTTTCCTAGTGTAAAACCAGACATTAAACACAACAAACTTTGCATCAACAATGCCAAGTGTAATAAGCTCAGTGATTACAGACACAGGTAATGACAAATTATAATTGCATAAGTCTTCAGATAGAAAATTTAGTAAGTCATAAACCAAGACTGTTGTGAATAATGATACAACATAAAACTAACTATAATCATAAAAGTCAGTTATATTTAATATGTCCACCAAATCAACATTATTCTTAACACTGCAGTTGGATGCTTTGCCTACAACTGGGCTCATTATATCTACCAGCCATTTTGATAATTTGTTAGAGACTGGGCCAATGGAGCTAATTATGGGCCTGGCTGGATTATCGGAATTATGTCTAGATTAATCCATACAATTTTGGCAAAGATGAGCTGGTTGTCAAGATTTTTTAATTAGTTCATCTTGCCGTTCAATAGTCGTTTTATTGTTTTATTCAAGCTATTATTAATTGAATCCAAGACACTCTGAGTTTGCAATAAGTATCTGTATATTTAATGCAGACTCCGAAGACTCTCTTCTTGAATCCTACTTGAGTTAAATGGTCTAGCTCCATCCATAAATTTTACGCTGAGTTTTAACAAAATAACTCATTGCCATTTTTAAATGTTTTAATTATTAAAAAGAGCTTTCCTCGTTGGATATTGTGAATAAACTGTTTAACAAACCATCAAAATATCCATCAACTCTTCTTCCTCGAAAAGTCAGTGCAGAAACACAAGAGAGAACCATCGACCAGTGCAGAAGAATACATAATACCTTGTGGTGGATGCGACAAGAAGTATGTGGGAGAAACTTAGATTATTAGGAGTTATAGCTGATGAACACAGAAACAACTGCAAAGTGGACGGCCATAACAATGCTTGTGTAAACCACAGGAATCAATGTCGACACTTAATGAAGAGTAATGAAGCAAGAGACATCCTCGTACAGAAGCGCCAGTTGTTGAAGCGGCTTTACTTGCCACGACTCATGCAGTCCAGCAAAGATCTGGAAGCTTCAGTGTTTCCAAACTTTTAATTAAAAGATTGCTCTCCATGTTAGGGTCCGCCCTCATGTAAACACTGTGAACACCGAGAAGTTGCGCAGCACGAGTATTAGCCCATGTTAGGAAGGTCTTAACGAAATCCAAACCATCTCACTTATGTTTGTCCAACACATTTTCTGCAACCTGACTCATCTCCTGTCTCGCCTCACCCTAACTACTGGGCACCCGCATCCTCCATTATATATAAACCTGATTTATCTTACGCTGTGTTATAACTGACGAAAACACTCCTAGCGAAACGATTCCTTTAATAAATGGTCTGAACTATACAGAAGTGTCCTTTGCCACATTCTGTCAGCATCACTATACATCATGTACAACTAAGAATATGTTGCTTCTGCCATACCACGAAAACTTTCTTGATATTCTTCTTCTTGACAACTTCAACATCAAAGTTGTATCTAAAAATCTTGATATCATAAAGATTATCTGATTATAATTCTCCCCAAAATGCTGACAGCTGTGTCTACTAGATACCGTGAACAAAATGAAATAAATTATAGTCTGGAAAAATATGAAAAAAAGTCTTGAACTAAGATTACAACAAAATGAATAAACAGAGCATTAGACAAGAGTCTAATACTCTGTTTATTCACGTCAAAAATTTTAACCACTCAACTGATTTTCAAAAGACTGAGAAAGTTGTAACACGCAAATCCATGGACGAACAAAATATAAGAGAATCAAACTTTATATAAAAAAAATAAACTACTGATATTTGAATATAGGTCCAGACTTATATTGGTTCATTTGTAATGAATGAAACTTGTGAGACTTATAAGTCATGTTGACAAATTCTCCTTTACCTGACATGTCACTCTTAACGTTACCCGACATTTGACTCTTAAACTTTACCTGACATGTCACTCTTAAACTTTACCTGACATG
Source organism: Cherax destructor (assembly GCA_009830355.1). Taxonomy (NCBI): domain Eukaryota; kingdom Metazoa; phylum Arthropoda; class Malacostraca; order Decapoda; family Parastacidae; genus Cherax; species Cherax destructor. The sequence continues at coordinate 38,922 of WNWK01000551.1, read as the reverse complement.
TCACTCTTAAACTTTACCTGACATGTCACTCTTAAACTTTACATGACACGTCACTTTTAAACTTTACCTGACATGACAAGAGTGACATGTCAGGTAAAGGAAATTGTCAACAAAGCTTATAAGCCTCACAAGTTTTATTATAAACGAATCTAATTTATACAATCCTGGACTAATATTCAAATTGTAGTCGTCATTTTTTTATACGCAGCCTGGCTGACTGTATTACATCTGCCACGCTCAGTGAGTGAGGTGACAAACACACACATCAGGTCACATCTCTGGTTCATAACACTTCTGTTACTCTATTACTTTTTGCTGCGCTCTTTGATAATGTAAGAAATAACGAGACCACTTTAAATAATGCTACTTTCACTGTAGTCATTTTGCATATATATATATATATATATATATATATATATATATATATATATATATATATATATATTGTACCATTATTCATTTCATGTTTTCCATTGATATATATATATTATATATATATATATATATATATATATATATATATATATATATATATATATATATATATATATATATATATATATATATATATATATATATATATGTAAGACAACACTATGAAAATAGAAAATTCAGCGCTTTCTGTAGTCAAGCGCTAATCTTCTATTTCATAGTGTTCTTGCATATTTGATATCACCTGTTTACTGTGATTTTGCAAAATATATATATATATATATATATATATATGCATTTAAAATAAGTCCTTTCTAAATTTTCCTATACATTAAAGATATATATTTTTTCATTTATGTGAATATAAAATTAATAATTTGTACCAAAAAAACCTTAGAAAACTTACCTAACCTTATTACAACAAGCGCAATTTAATTTAGCCTAATCCAACTAAATATATTTTAGATAAGTTTATTATAATTTAATAATAAACAAACACAATGAAATTTTTTTCGTTAGGTTCAGAATGATTTTGCGAAATTACTGCATGCAAAATTTTCGTTTGCTTTATTCGGCAAGAAGAGCGTTGCTATTTAAGCAAAATCGCAAGTTTTTACCTATTCAGCACGACATATATGTTATATATATATATATATATATATATATATATATATATATATATATATATATATATATATATATATATATATATATATATATATATATATATTTATATACACACATTGAATTAATTAGTATAGGTAGATACTATCATCTATGGAAATATTTTCTCTCACACACATACGTGGAGAGAGAGAGAGAGATTTCCCCGGTGTGGCAACTCTCACAACATACCAAGTGAATAGAGTGAAAAAGTCAATACCAGGTGATGATTATCGTACCCCGGGGGGGGGTAGGGGAATATGTGTCCCGGGGGAGGGTGACCGGAGGTAAGGTGTCCTGGGGGTGAGTGTCCGGGTGTTGGTGGGTGGGGGGGTCCTGGGGAGGAGGTGGAGGGGGTGTCCAGGGTGTTGTGTCCGGCAGGTGAGGAAAAAAATGGGGAGTGGGGAGGGGCAGAGAGAGGGAGAAAGAGAGACAGATAAATAAATAGAGAGAGAGAGAGAGAGAGAGAGAGAGAGAGAGAAGAGTGGAGGAGGAGGAATAGGGAGAGGAAGGAGAGGGAGAGGGAGGGGAGGGAAGAGAAGGGATTAAAAGTTTGGGTGGAGAAAGAAGGGAGAGGGGACAGAGAAGATAGAAAGGAGACGGGAGAAAGGGGTAAAAAAGAAGAGAGGAGGTAGAGGGGGAGAAGTGGTAGAGAAGACAGAGGACGATGAGGGAGAGAGGGGAGAGAAGGGAGGTGGGATAGAGGGGAGATGGGAAAGGTATGTTCAGAAGTCTGCCAGACGTATAACTTAGCTGGACTTCAAGTCCTAGCTTCCTAGGTGTTAAGTCCTACCACTCCTAGCATGCTGAGCTGCTCTGTAGTGCCTGGGACATGCCTGGGACCGCTGCCATCACTGCTGGTGTCACGACAGTGCCAAATTGCATTCATAACAAGTGTTTGGATGCTAGGTGGCACCCAGGCTATACTGGAGGAGTCTGGCACCACCCACTCCCACACTATCTGGCACCACCCACGCCCACACTATCTGGCACCACTCCCGCCGACAGTATCTGGCACCACCCACGCTCACGCTATCTAGCACCACCCACGCCCACACTATGTGGCACCACCTACACTCACAATATCTGGCACCATCTACGCCCACACTATCTGTCACCACCCACGCCCACACTATCTGGTACTACCCACGCCCACACTATCTGTCACCACCCACGCACACACTATCTGGCACCACCAACGCTCACGCTATCTAGCACCACCCACGTCCACTATCTGGAACCACCCACATCCATACTATCTGGCACCACCCATACCCACACTATCTGGCACCACCTACACCCACACTATCAGCACCACCCACGCCCACACTATCTGGCATCACCCAGGCCCACACTATCCGGCACAACCCACGCCCACACTATCTGGTACCACACAGGCCCACACTATCTGGCATCACCCACGCCCACACTATCTGGCACCACCCACGCCTACTAAAGAAGCTCTGACCACTAAGTCTTGTGATATGGCCATAAACCGGAAGATGGTTCTGACATTAAAGGTTAAAAACAAAGTTTGTCTGAATGAACTTTCTTAGGCAAGTTGTTATAATTACTACCACTCAACTGCTGCAACATTATTAGTAAACTGCTGCAACATCATTAGTCTGCAAACTGCTGCAACATCATTAGCCTGCAAACTGCTGCAACATCATTAGTCTGCAAACTGCTGCAACATCATTAGCCTGCAAACTGCTGCAACATCATTAGTCTGCAAACTGCTGCAACATCATTAGCCTGCAAACTGCCAGGTGCGCCAAACACATTCGACAATCTCTAATGATTTTTAAACATTCAACAATAATGAAGACGAAGAATTAGACACATGTGCAACACCTGGGTATGTATATTTGTAGAGGTTTCGCCCTCCAGTGGCTTTATCAACACAATATAAGGACATGATGCAAAGAAAGTAGAACTAAATACAAAAATTGAGGAAATCAGACCCTCAGCCTTGGATATTTCAAGAGAATTGATAGTGACCACTGTACTTAGAAGACACAAATCCCAGGTTAAAGTTCCTCCAGAGAGAGGCACAATGCCTACCAGCTCAGGCACGCAGGCCACTGTCTCTGACTCTTACAATGTCACGAAGACTATGCTTTTTCTTCATGTTACTCTGCTCTAGCAAAAAAACTGAAAGAATACAAATTATCCAGAATAAGATGGTGTGATTCATCCTTGACCTGGGACCAAGAGCACATGTATACCAGGATGAATTACAACTAGAAAAGCTTAATGCAACAGACGGAGTAAAACAGCTGAAACGCAACTATGTATAACAAAATAGTTAACCAATGTCAGCGATATTCAGAACATCTTGGTGCAAGCTTCGTCAGTGTTAGTAATTTAAATCAGTATGGTACTAGAGGAAACAAACACGTGGTGCCTTCAGAGGTTAGTCAGGCCTCCACACCTATTACAGCAGCGCCATGGAATCCTAGTACTGAGGACATCACGACATACTAATCTCTGACCCAACTCATGGAATGACCTGCTTCCACTGATTAGTCCCGCCCACCTGTGACAATGTCTTCATCTGCTGCACCTTATCTGACTTCAGTCTACAAGCGCCCATCATCCTGCCTCTGCTTCAGATTCATCAAGACTACGATGCTCCTGGGTTGAGGGACTGATTACCTCTTATATTACAGTCTTCGGTTTATGTCCTTGTACTGTACGGATATAGCCAATGGTTGACGAAACGTTCACAAAATAAAAACACCCAGATGTTGAATATGTTTCTACTTCATCTTTTTCTTTTACACAGTCATTATATGGTAACTGTGATACCAGTGGTAATAAGTCACATTGACTATATTGGGTTACCCTAGGATAAATGTACATAATATACATTTCACAAACATTATCTCTCAGTCCACAGCAGGATTCAAACCTGCGTACTCTGAATCGAAGTACACAGTACTTTGGCCATACAGCCAGTACTGTGTACTTTGATGCAGAGTGCGCTGTTCGAATCCCGCTTTGGACTGAGAGATAATGTTTGTAAATAATTTCGTCTGTTTGCGAACTGATAAGCATAATGTACATTTTATGTGTTCGTAACATCTATGTGCCCTCAAGCACATTATAATAATTTATGTATTATGTACTCAAAGCCCAAATAGACTTACTGACTGACCCACGCCCACACCATCTGCTGCCACCTCCCCCACCCTTCTTCCCTTGCCTCCAACAACCCCTATCCTTCTACCTACCCAACCCTCCCCATTCTGCCTCCTCCACCCTCTCTCCTCCTGGTGTAGGTTCAACCCTTCTTCCGCAAACTGCCAACCCAGTTTGTGATCTTTCAGTCTCTACCTGTGTTTATAGTACCCCGGCTCTTCACTGGGTATATTTGCATATGTAAGCCTGGCTTAGGCTTGGCTACAAGTACTTCTGGCAGTCTGGCAAACACACAAGTTGACTGATGTTGTAAGAGTCAGGCTTAAGCTTGCTAATAAGTACTTCTGGCAGTTTGGCAGACTCACAGATGTGCTTTACTGTCCGCTTATTGAGGAATAAAGAGACAGACAGTATAATAACCGATGTGATATGTCAAGGTATCATACTGATGAAAATAAGATACCAGACAAATTAAGTAAGTTTCCTAAATTTGTTTAATATGTCAAGGTATCTTATTAATGAAAATAAGATACCAGACAAATTAAGCAAATTTCCTAAATTTGTTTGTAACAGATAAAACAAATTGTAGATTAAATCCAGATGTACTCATGTTAACCCTTTTTAGGCCTAGTTCCTAGGTCTTCTGTATATCCATATAATCCTGCTCTACCGTCCACAAGATGAATATCTCCCTGTATAAACACAAAGATGAGTGTATGTCTCCCTGAATATACACCAAGAGGTGTGTATTATTTCCTATATATACACCGAGAGGTGTGTATTTTTCCCTATATATAAACTGAGAGGTGTGTATGTATCCCTGTATATACACAGAAAGGTGTGTATGTCTCTCTGTATATACATTCTTCTCCAAAATTCTCCTCTCCTAATACATCACAGCCTTCAGTTTATCCCCTCTCTTCCACACTCTGTTCATCCCCTCACCCCATTTCCTGTTTCTTCAGTCTTCTCCTCTTCCTCTCATCATCTCCCTTTCTCCATTCCCCTCCCTCTTCCTATTATACCTTCTCTCCCTCTTCAAATTCATTATCATTTTCCCCTCTCTTCCATTATCCACTACTCCCCTCCTCTCTCCTCCCTCTGTTACTATTCCAGACATCTTAAATGCTCTCTCTCTCTTTCTCTCATCCACCACACAGACGTGGGCGTGGTCATCTCCTGCAAGCAGCGAATTATCTGGGGCGTAGGATGGAGAGAAAGAGAGAGAGAGAGAGCATGGGTAAAAAAATATACCAAAGGACTTGGAAGTCCCCACAGACTATCTACTGAGATGAACTATCTACTTCTACCTAGATAACCAACTATTATCTAGGTGCATGAGACAAGCATAGTAAAGCCGAAAGCAGAAGACTCTCTCCCCATTCTGCACTTCCTCTGGCCACTGCTGGCATGAAAACAGCGAGGTAAAATATACCATACCATAATGGAAAATGCTATGGAATTTACAGGAGATGGTAGTGGATAGTAGACGTGGTCTACATCTACTTCTACTAAATTAGTACTGTTACTATCTTAACTACTGGTGTTACTCCACTACCATTAACACTGGTGTACCAGTGGTTCCACTTCTGGTTACCATCAGTTCTGCTGTGACTATTTCATCTATCTACTTCCACTGCCTCGTTGACAACTGATGGTCTTGATGCAGTTAACAAACATGAATCCATTGACTTCAGATTGCTCCAGTATAGTATCTTATTATATTACAAGCCTGTACTTGCAGAGTGCGTGACCAGCTGATTCTTGCAAAGTGTTTGTTCAGCTGGTTCTTGCAAAGTGCTTGCCCAGCTGGTTATTGCAAAGTGCTTGTCTAGCTGGTTCTATGAAAGAGGCTGTCCAGCTTTTCTTGCAAGATGCATGTACAGCTGTCACTTGCAAAATGCTTGTTCAGCAGGTACTCGTAAAGACTTGTCCAGCTGGCTATTGCAAAGTACTTAGCCAGCTGTTTCTTGTATGACTGCCTTGTCTCCGTGCAGTTGATTCTTAAAAAAAACTGTATGACTCTTGCAGATTTAGCGCTTAGTTATGATTATAATGTTCCTAAGTAAAATAAAACTGCATGTTTACATTGCATCTTCTTGGCTCAGAGAGAGAGAGAGAGAGAGAGAGAGAGAGAGAGAGAGAGAGAGAGAGAGAGAGAGAGAGAGAGAGAGAGAGAGAGAGAGAGAGAGAGAGAGTGGGTGTGGTCGGGTACCATCTCTGCCTCTCTTCTATTACTTGTTGTTGTTCCATCACCAAAATTAACTTCACAAATTTTTGGCCCGCAGGCCGACCAGGCCCTAGATAACACACCCCTGCCAGTCTGGGCGGGAGAGATGGAGGGAGAAAAGGGAGTGGAGAGATGGGGAGATTTAGGGAGAGAGAGGGAGTGTGGACATCGAGAGGAGGAAGGGAGGGAAGAGGTGTAGAGAGGTAAAGATGGTGGGAGAAATGGAGATGGAGGAAAGGAGGGAGAGAGTGGAGGAGTAAAATAATCAAGATGGGGGAGAAGGGAAAGAATAAATATTTTGGGGAGAGGATAGTGGAGATGTAGGGAGGGAGAGACTGTTGACGAAGAGAGAAAGAGAATGTAGATTTTCCTTTGATTTACCTCTTACCTGGTTCAGGAGATTTTTCTAATCCAGCAGCCAGGCTTCTCTGCTGTTGCTTGGTCAACTAGGCTGTTGCTGCTGGCGGCTCACTGGCCCACACATTCACCACAGCCTGCTTGATCTGCCACTTTTCGGAGGTAGTGATCCAGTTTCCTCTTGAAAACTTCCATACGTTACAGCAACATTACTGATATCTGCTGGTAGCAGGTTGATATCTGCTGGTAGCAGGTTGATATCTGCTGGTAGAGGTGATATCTGCTGGTAGCAGGTTGATATCTGCTGGTAGAGGTGATATCTGCTGGTACAGGTTGATATCTCGGTAGAGGGTGTTATCTGGTAGCAGGTTGATATCTGCTGGTAGCAGGTTGATATCTGCTGGTAGCAGGTTGATATCTGCTGGTAGCAGGTTGATATCTGCTGGTAGCAGGTTGATATCTGCTGGTAGCAGGTTGATATCTACTGGTACCAGGTTGATATCTGCTGGTACCAGGTTGATATCTGCTGGTAGCAGGTTGATATCTGCTGGTAGCAGGTTAATACCTACTGGTAGCAGGTTGAATAGTCTTCGACCACAGATGTTGACACACCGCTCTCTTACTGCACCATGGCACCCTTACTTTTCACTGGGTCTATTTTACACTTTCTCACATATCCACATATCTACTGTGAAACTAATGAAGCATAGGCTTCAGAGCCCCTATTTCAGGAGGGGCCCCAGAAGCGACTTTAGTCCACATTGCTTAAAAATTTCAGGTCTACTGCATGAGAAGGGGTTGCGAAGGGGCCCCTATAACAGTTCAAGCTTCAGGGTCCCAAAAATATAGGTCAGCCACTGCACATATCTTTCACTCCAGTAAGTTGTTATAGGAGTGTGTAGATTCATATCTCTCTCTCTCTGATATGTTCTTGGGGTAGTTTGTAGAGCCATATCTCTCACTCTTGTACGTTATGGCAGTACGTACAGTAGAACCACACCTCTCATTCTTGTACGTTGTTATGGCAGTACGTACAGATCCCCACCTCTCACTCTTGTACGTTGTTATGGCAGTACTTACAGTAGATCCACACCTCTCACTCTTGTACGTTGTTATGGTGGTATGTACAGCCATATCTTTCACTCCAGTACGTTATTATGGTAGAGTAAATATTAGGGACCAGTATTATCAAGTATCTTCCACATGCACAGTATAACTCTTGCCATCTCCCCAGAGAGAACATTCCCAGTTCTTCGAGGTATTCCCAGTATTTATTAAATGCTTCATTGGTTCTATGAGAACGGTAAACGTTCTCTGTATTTTTCTAACTGCTATCTCATCCATCTTGAATGGGGCCGTCAATACTGAACAGTACTCCAGGCAAGAGAGCACAAGTGACATAAGTACCAATGGCCTAATTTCTGAATGTTTTCAGTATCCATGTTGGAAAGAGAGTGTAGATGGAGGGAGAGAAAGAATGTAGATGGGAGAGAGAGAGAATATAGATGAAGAGTAAAAATGTAGATGGAGAGAGAATGTAGATGAAGAGTGAAAACGTACATGGAGAGAATGTAGATGGAGGAAGACAGAAAATGGAGATAGAGAAAATAGTCTACCTACTTTTACCTTGGTATACCCAATTTTACCTTGATATACCCACCCTTAACTTGGTATACTTTCCCTTAGTTTAGTATACCACCCTTACCTTGTTGTTGTTTACATTGATAACGCCGCTGTTGTTTACTATGGAACAATAACTTGATAAGAGAATCTGACCAAACCACTCAATTCTTTCACGAAGAAAGGTTTCAATGTAACAGCTCTGAAGACTGTGCTTCATGAAGTGCTAAACCCGTGTGTTGGAGGCTCGATCCTCCGTCCGCAAATTGCGGCCTGGTCTCTGTTCCGTTCGACTGATGATATCTGCTTTAAAGTAACATGAAAAAACTCAAGGGAAAAAAATTATTATTTAATACATACAGGTAGAAGGACACCTTGAAGCGGTCCATAAACCCTCGAGTCTAGTCAGAGGACCCTCTAGGGGTCCTCTGACTACCTAAGGGCCCGTGGACCACCACTTAAGTACCCTGACTTTACTAATTTCATTCCTCTCGTCCTAAGTACAAAGTTCAAGTCTCCATTTCATCATTTACATTCCACTACCTCCCTGACACTGTCTCTAACATCTCTCCCTCCACGTCTTGCCAGTCTCCCTTAACTATTCTCCGTCTCTCTACCTCTACATTCTTATGCAAATAATTATTATCATTTTGACTGATAAAAAAAAATCCTCTTATTTACTCAGTTTTTATTCTCTTCAACACTGTTTCTTTCAACATAATTTGTCGACAATTATTATTATTATTACTATTATTTAAAGCGCTAAACCACTGTGGGTCATCCAGCACAAGTAGTGGTGGAAGCATGATGATCCGTTCCCAATAGCAAGAGAGAAACAGCTGATTATTGCTTATGTGATCAGCTGATTATTGTTTATGTAAAACAGCTGATCGTGTATACTCCAACGTCAACCTTCCACACACACTACGTCCACCTCTCACATCCACACACACCACGCCAACCTCACACTCACCACGCCCACCTCACACTCACCACGCCCACCTCTTACACACACACACACACACACACACACACACACACACACACACACACACACACACACACTAACAAACACACACACACACACACATCACGCCCACCTAACAAACACACTATGCTCACCCCCACACTAACACACACATCACGCCCACCTAACAAACACACTATGCTCACCCCCCACACACTAACACACACATCACGCCCACCTAACAAACGCACTACGCTCACCCCCACGCCTCCCTCCCCACACACCCCACGCCCACCTCCCCACACACACGCGCGCATGCACATACACGCACACATACACCATATCCCCAAATATCACATACACAAAAAGCCCACACGCCACATCTACCACGCCCATACGCCACATCAACCACGCCCACACGGAACATCTACCACGCCCACACGGAACATTTACCATGCCCACACGCCACATCTACCACGCCCACACGGAACATCTACCACGCCCACACGCCACATCTACCACGCCCACACGCCCTTGAAGTTTTATTAATATAACTAATTACTTTCACTATTTTTCTGGGAGTATTGATCAGTCTATTGTAATGCCAAAGACTGATGGTGAGTGGTGTGTGATGGTGAGTGATAGTGATGGTTAGTGATGGTTAGCGATGGTGAGTGATGGCGAGGGGTGGTGAGATATGGTGAGTGATGGTTAGTGGTGTGAAAGTGAGTGATGGTGAATGATGGTTAGCGATGGCGAATGATGATGGTGATGGTGAGGGGTGGTGAGTGATGATGAGTGATGGTGTGTTGGTGAGTGTTGCTGGATTTTGGTGAGTGTTGGTGAGTGATGGTGATGTGATAGTGAGTAATGGTGAATGATTGGTGAGATGATGGACAGCGATAGTGAATGATTGGTGATGTGATGGTGAGTGACGTAACGGGTTGGGAAAATACTGTAATGTTGGGTTTGAGGAAAGAAGAAAGAACGTGGATCAAATTGTTATAAACTTTTTAGAGGACAAATACGGACCACCAAATGTCCTGAAATAACCCGAGTAGTATTAACAATGTAAAGTCATGAATAATGTCAGCCTGAAATTAGCCTTAACAAAATAATTAAGCATTGTGAAAAAAAATCAATTATAATCCCACAAACACTACGTTATATTAGTTATTAGGCACATTAAGTTATCGTTTCTAGAAATAAAAAATAATCATATTCTAATAATCTTACTTGTAGGCTAGAGGTTTACCTGGAGAAAGTTCCGGGGGTCAACGCCCCCGCGGCCCGGTCTGTGACCAAGCCTCATGGTGGATCGGGGCCTTATCAACCAGGCTGTTACTGCTGGCCGCACACAGTCCAACGTACGAACCACAGCCTGGCTGGTCAGGTACCGACTTTAGGTGCTTGTCCAGTGCCTGCTTGAAGACAGCCAGGGGTCTATTGGTAATCCCCCTTATGTATGCTGGGAGGCAGTTGAACAGACTTTGGCCCCTAAGGTAAGATTTGTCAGGAAACAGGTCAGGTGTGTCCCGACGCGAGACACTTTTGTTCATCTGACCGAGACCTTCCACTGCCTTACCCGTCCACCCCTTTAAAAATTAGGTTATAATTATAACCATTATTAATCAATAGCCCGAGGCAAGAAACAACATGGGCCCTCCCCCCCTTGTCTTACACCATTAGTCATAACATACTTACCTCACAGCCTGCAGCATCCTTCTCCTTGCCTGATGTTTACCTGCCCTCTCACACATCTCCACACTTATCCGGTTAATTCTATCCAAAGGGTGTGTAAACAGGAGCAAGGTGAGCGACACCTTACCTCTCGAATGTCTGAATCTTCACTGTTGAAAACAGTCGTCTGCTACACTCACAGCCTCTTCCTCCTCCCAAACATCCCCTCTCTACACACAAAATTGTAAATAACAGTAAACTAGCTAATTACTAGCGCCTTAACCGTTGCTAAATTAACAAAAATATTTTAGCAACCTTAATATATATAAATATAAACTAAACTTGTAAAAAAATAAAATTCATTTTTGCCCCAAAAATTTATACCCACATTACAAAAATCCTAATTATACCCCCTAACCCTACATTATAACAATCTAAATTTTATTGAAGATTATATTATGAACATCAGAGAATCCTAATAGTATATAATTATTCCATCAAAACAACCACCAATCTCAAAAATCAGCAAAGAAAACCACTGTTGGTCTTTTCTTGACACAACTTACACGTCAGTTATTAAAAATCCCAAATTCTCATAAAAAATATTACTCTACAGTCACCAATATATTCTAGCAACCTTCTCTGATCTACATAATATAATTTGGTTAAAAATAATACGATTTTACAGCCCCTGCTTATGAATATTACTATAATTATAAAATGTAAACAAACTGGATCCCAGAAATTTGGTAGCCTAGCTAATATATACCAGATGCTCTTAGTATCAATACAACTATAAAAAAATCTTTATATTTTATTAATAATGATGTACATATTCTTTTACTATAAACTACATTACTTGAGTGATGGTGAGGACAAGGTGATGGTGAATGGAGAGGGTAAGGTGATGGTGAGTGACCGTGAATGACGGTGAGTGATGGTGAGTGACCGTGAATGACGGTGAGTGATGGTGAGTGACCGTGAATGACGGTGAGTGATGGTGAGTGACCGTGAATGAGGTAAGTGACCTACCTACCTGGAGTCTACCTGGTGGGTGTTCTGGGGGTCAACGCCCCCGCGGGCCGGTCCATGACCAGGCCTCGCGGTGGATCAGCGCTTGATCAACCAGGCTGTTACTACTGGCCGCACATAATCAAACGTACGAACCACAGCCCAGCTGGTCAGGTACTGACTTTAGGTGTCTGTCTAGCTCCCTCTTGTAGACAGCCAGGGGTCTATAGGTAATCCTCCTTATATATGATGGGAGGCTGTTCAACAGTCTTGGACTCCTGACACTGTGTTTTCTCTTAGTGTACTAACGACGCCCCTACTTTTCATGGGGAGTATGTTGCACTGCCTGTGAAGTCTTTTGCTTTCGTAGGGAGTGATTTTTGTATGCAGATTTGGGACCAGTCTCAATTATTTTCCAGGTGTAAATTATGATGTGTCTTTCTCGCCTGCGTTCCAAGGAGTACAGGTCAAGGAACTATAAACTTTCCCAGTGAAGGTGACGGTGAGTGGTGGTGAGGGTAAGGTGATGGTGAGTGACGGTGAGCCACTTCAGAAAACACATCTTCATAGGAAACCTCTCAGTGGGGGATACCTGGAAAAAGTGTTATCCCTGTCCCTCCCTGGTTATGATATGCTGGACGTGTTCATTATGTGCTGGACGTGTTTAGACCCTCCATTATGTGCTGGACGTGTTCAGAACCCGTCAGAACCTCCATGGAATTATGATGCGAGGTGGTACCCTGTGTCTGGGTTGCTATGCTGACTAAACACGGGGCTTATATGTAAGGTGATCTTAATGTTATGGTTGAAGAATGAGGAGAGAGAGAAAGATGACAGAGGAGAAAGAGAAGGAAGATAAAGGTGCAAGAGGAGGATAAAGGAGAAAGAGAAAGGACAGAGGAGCTATAAACTCCTCGTGCCCATTTATTTATAATGATTTAGTAACCAAAGATCCCTGTCTGTCTTCAAGACGGAGCTGGACAGGCACCTAAAGTCAGTACCTGACCAGCTGGGCTGTGGTTCGTACGTTGGTTTACGTGCGGCCAGCAGTAACAGCCTGGTTGATTAGACCCTGATTCACCACGAGGCGTGGTCATGGACCTGACCCCCGAAACACCCTCAAGTTTTATTCCAGGTATACCCTGGTACTCACTCCAGTTCATCTATAATCTTAGGTAATCTGTTACCCCAATCTATACACTCTGGCCTCCTGGGGGTAAAACAGAGTACTTGTGTGGCAGAAAATATAGCATAGTGAAAAATAAACGAGGTGGACTTCTGAGCCCCATTAGAGAGTGGGTAATTAGCTAGCAATTAGTGATTAAATAACTAAGCTAGATTGGAAGTGGTGGGGATCCACACTACTGGTCTAACAAACATAGTTGGCAAGGGTAAAAAATTGGTAGATTTGTTGTTTACAAATCAGCTCACGTGCCTAGCCACTAACTGTTAACGGGATGAGTTTGTTGTGGCGGTGGTGAGACACAGTGGGAAACACTCCTGAAGGAGTGTTTCCCACTGGAACACTTTCCAACGCCAGTGTGGTGTAGCAAGAGAATGTGCCCAATTGGTAACTAATCAATGGGTAGACCAGCCTCAGGTAACCCACTTCTAGCAAGGGATTTCTAGGTTAAGGGAAGCTGGTGGTAGGGAGGTGTTGTGCCCTGGCGTAACCTGTCTGCTGGCTCACCTGTGTTGTGCCCTGGTGTAACCTGTCTGCTGGTTCACCTGTGTTGTGCCCTGGCGTAACCTGTCTGCTGGTTCACATGTGTTGTGCCCTGGCGTAACCTGTCTGCTGGTTCACCTGTGTTGTGCCCTGGTGTAACCTGTCTGCTGGTTCACCTGTGTTGTGCCCTGGTGTAACCTGTCTGCTGGTTCACCTGTGTTGTGCCCTGGCGTAACCTGTCTGCTGGCTCACCTGTGTTGTGCCCTGGCATAACCTGTCTGCTGGTTCACCTGTGTTGTGCCCTGGTGTAACCTGTCTGCTGGCTCACCTGTGTTGTGCCCTGGTGTAACCTGTCTGCTGGTTGACCGGTGTTGTGCCCTGGCGTAACCTGTCTGCTGGCTCACCTGTTTTGTGCCCTGGTGTAACCTGTCTGCTGGCTCACCTGTGTTGTGCCCTGGTGTAACCTGTCTGCTGGCTCACCTGTGTTGTGCCCTGGTGTAACCTGTCTGCTGGTTCACCTGGGTTGTGCCCTGGTGTAACCTGTCTGCTGGCTCACCTGTGTTGTGCCTGGTGTAACCTGTCTGCTGGCTCACCTGTGTTGTGCCCTGGCGTAACCTGTCTGCTGGCTCACCTGTTTTGTGCCCTGGTGTAACCTGTCTGCTGGTTCACCTGTGTTGTGCCCTGGTGTAACCTGTCTGCTGACTCACCTGTGTTGTGCCCTGGCGTAACCTGTCTGCTGGCTCACCTGTTTTGTGCCCTGGTGTAACCTGTCTGCTGGTTCACCTGTGTTGTGCCCTGGCGTAACCTGTCTGCTGGTTCACCTGTGTTGTGCCCTGGTGTAACCTGTCTGCTGGCTCACCTGTGTTGTGCCCTGGTGTAACCTGTCTGCTGGCTCCCCTGAGGAGAGAGACAGGTCTCCTGACTGAAGAAGAGAGACAGGTCTCCTGACTGTGAAGGAGAGAGACAGGTCTCTGACTGAAGGAGGAGACAGGTCTCCTGGCCTGTGAAGGAGGAGACTGGTCTCCTGGCTGTGAAGGAGAGAGACTAGTCTCCTGACTGAAGGAGAGACTGGTCTCCTGGCTGTGAAGGAGAGAGACTGGTCTCCTGGCTGTGAAGGAGAGAGACAGGTCTCCTGACTGAAGGAGAGAGACAGGTCTCCTGACTGAAGGAGAGAGACTGGTCTCCTGGCTGTGAAGGAGAGAGACAGGTCTCCTGGCTGTGAAGGAGAGAGACAGGTCTCCTGACTGAAGGAGAGAGACAGGTCTCCTGGCTGTGAAGGAGAGAGACAGGTCTCCTGACTGATGGAGAGAGACAGGTCTCCTGACTGAAGGAGAGAGACAGGTCTCCTGGCTGTGTTCAGTCCATCAGTCTTGAACACATCGACTCAAGGCCGAGGGACTGATTACCTCAAACTCCTCCTCTCTTTACACCGTTCTTCTTTGTATTGGACTGATGAAGCCACTGTGTGGCGAAACGTTTCCTTAATACATATTCCCATATGCTGCATAAGTGTCTCATTCTTCAACTTGTAGTTTTTTCTAAATCATTTATGACAGCTAACAACTGGTTAATAAGACTGATGTAAATGTCTCAGGCTGTGACGACTTAGAGACAGGACTGGTGAGACTAGTGGTCCAGGAAACAAGGACACCGCCAGTCTAACTAAGATTATAGTCTAACAAAGGGTTAGTTAAGTACAATGTTAACAAAGGGAAAAGTTCTAAATATATTGTAAGTTATACCATCCTCTTCAGGGACTGTACAATTCGACCTGAACAATCCATCATCCAGCAACTTGTAAGGTAAGCTCCTTGTTGTGAAGCATCACCAGGGACCAGGAGCTGAAACTCAACACTCGGAAGCACGACTCAGGGGGTGGAAATATTATATGAATTGAAATACAAATAATAAGAACTGACAATATAAGTTAGGTCATTGAGTGAGCGTCAGTGATGTTAGACACGTTACTTCCTGGGCGTCACTTGGGACAAAAATACAGTGTGTGTGTGCTAGAATCTCGCCCCTAAGGCACTCGTGGCTTGCTTCTATCTGCCCACGAGATGCTTAGTCGAATGGAAGCCTTACGAAGATGAAGGAAGGGAGAGAGAGAGAGAGAGAGAGAGAGAGAGAGAGAGAGAGAGAGAGAGAGAGAGAGAGAGAGAGAGAGAATAATACGTATAATCCTGATTCATCACTTGATATGACCTGTGTTGCCTGGTTGTACATATTAAATGTCTTAGGGAAGGGAACAAGATACCTGACGTAATCTGACCTGACCTGATGTAACCTGACCTGATCTTAACCTGACCTGACGTGACATGAGTTACTATAAAGAACAACAGCGAAAAACAGTAATTGGTTGACGTAAAAAACAGTGGAAAAAGCAAGTCAGCTGATCACGTAAACAATAATCCCTTCTTTCACTCACGCATTAATATTTTTCTCATTGTCTCTCACTCTCACTTCCACCACTCTCGTCTCTCACTCACTCTCATCTCTCTCACTATTCCTTATTCTCTTTCTCCACCCTTGTCACTTCTCTCTCAACTCTTTCACTCTCCTCCACTTTTCCCTTCCTCCCTCTCCCTCCCTGCTCCCTCTTCCCTAATCTACTTGTGTGAGAGGAGAGAGGCGGGGCAGCAGCAGCAGGGGTGGTGGCACCCACTGGGCCTCCGTCAGATCAATACTGACTTCTGCATCATCCTTCCCTGCCCTCCCTGCATCTGCTCTTCCTCTTTCTCTCCCTCCCAGTACCTTATTCTCCCTCTACCCCACTCTCCCTCTCCTCCTCCTCCATTCCCTTCCTCACACTTATTTTTTACAGGGTTAGGTTAGGAGTTTCTATCTGCATTTACAAGATAAAAGTCGTAATCTACCAAAGTTCGTTCAACACCTTCCCAGACATTACCTTTATTAGTTTATATGTTTAGGAAGTACAGAAGTAAGAAGGAGATAAAGTGTGAGGCAGCTGTGGGAGAGAGATTTAACTGGGCCAGTTGTATTTATTTCAATAATGTTATGTCGTGCGAACATGTTCCAGCCACGAGTCATTCCTGGAATGATGTTCCAGCCACGAGCCATTCCTGGAATGATGTTCCAACCATGAGTCATTCCTGGAATGATGTTCAGCCAGAGTCATTCCTGGAATGTGTTCCAGCCACGAGTCATTCCTGGAATGATGTTCCAGCCACGAGTCATTCCTGGAATGATGTTCCAGCCACGAGTCATTCCTGGAATGATGTTCCAGCCACGAGTCATTCCTGGAATGATGTTCCAGCCACGAGTCATTCCTGGAATGATGTTCCAGCCACGAGTCATTCCTGGAATGATGTTCCAGCCACGAGTCATTCCTGGAATGATGTTCCAGCCATGAGTCATTCCTGGAATGATGTTAAAGCCATGAGTCATTCCTGGAATGATGTTCCAGCCATGAGTCATTCCTGGAATGATGTTCCAGCCATGAGTCATTCCTGGAATGATGTTCCAGCCATGAGTCATTCCTGGAATGATGTTCCAGCCACGAGCATTTCTGGAATGATGTTCAGCCAGAGTCATTCCTGGAATGATGTTCCAGCCACGAGTCATTCTGGAATGATGTTCCAGCCATGAGTCATTCTTGGAATGATGTTCCAGCCATGAGTCATTCCTGAATGATGTTCCAGCCATGAGTCATTCTTGAAATGATGTTCCAGCCATGAGTCATTCCTGGAATGATGTTCCAGCCATGAGTCATTCTTGAAATAATGTTCCAGATATGAGTCATTCCTGGAATGGAATGATATTCCAGCCATGAGTCATTCCTGGAATGATCTCAGCTGAAGTTCTTGAGAAGGGTACAGCTGCCCGTTCTGTGGTGTTGCTGCACGACCTGTGGTACAGCTGCACGTTCTGTGGTACAGCTGCCCGTTCTGTGGTACAGCTGCACGTTCTGTGGTACAGCTGCACGTTCCCTGGGTACAGCTCACGTTCTGTGGTACACTGCCCGTTCATGTGTACAGCTTCAGTTCTGGTACAGCTGCACGTTCTGTGGTACAGCTGCACGTTCTGTGGTACAGCTGCACGTTCTGTGGTACAGCTGCACGTTCTGTGGTACAGCTGCCCGTTCTGTGGTATTGCTGCACGTCCTGTGGTACAGCTGCACGTTCTGTGGTATTGCTGCACGACCTGTGGTACAGCTGCACGTCCTGTGGTAAAGCTGCACGTCCTGTGGTACAGCTGCACGTCCTGTGGTACACCTGCACGTCCTGTAGTACAGCTGCACGTTCTGTAGCACAGATGCACGTCCTGTCGTACGCTGCACGTCCTGTCGTACAGCTGCACGTTCTGTGGTACAGTTGCAAGTCCTGTGGTACAGCTGCACGTTCTGTGGTACACCTGCACGTCCTGTGGTACAGCTGCACGTCCTGTCGTACAGCTGCACGTTCTGTGGTACAGTTGCAAGTCCTGTGGTACAGCTGCACGTCCTGTGGTACACCTGCACGTCCTGTGGTACACCTGCACGTCCTGTGGTACACCTGCACGTCCCGTGGTACGGCCAGAGTGTAGCTTCTGTCTGCTGCCCGTCTTGTGGTATAGAACCTTTCTTCTCGCTGTCTGTCCTTGAAGGGAAGCCAGGTATGGTACCTTGGTAACATTGACCGTGAATATGACAGTAAGGTCACCCACATCTCTCCCGTGTCGAAGTCTCTGCGGAAGAGATAGGTCCATCCAGGCCGGGTCCAGGAGAGAGATAGTCTTCTTGCACAAGACTCTCCTTCCTGTCCCGAAGTCTCTTAGTGTCTCCCTTACTATCTCTCTCTCTCTCTCTCTCTCTCTCTCTCTCTCTCTCTCTCTCTCTCTCTCTCTCTTCATCTCCCTCATTCTTCGTTTCGTCTTCCCTCACTCTCCTTCCCATCTTTCCTCCTCTTTCACTCTTAATATCTCTCCCCTTCCTGCAGTCTCCTTCTCCTCTCTCACTCTTATTTTTACTACCTTTCTTATTTCTTATTCTCTCTCTCTTTTCTTCGTCTCTATTCCACTTTATTTCTTTATATCCTTTATATGTGAGTTTTATTTGCTCTCTAGTGGGCAAAGCTCTCGCTTCACGCACGGAGGGGCCGGGTTCATCCGTGGCAGAAACATTTCAAGTGTTTCTACACATACACACACACACATACATACACACACACACACACACACACACACACACACACACACACACACACACACACACACACACACACACACACACACACAAACACACACACATACTAACACACACACTACACACACACACAGTGGCAGCATAAGGGCATTCCGACATCTTAATAAGGAATCGTTCAGGACCCTGTACACTGTATACGTCAGGCCCATATTGGAGTATGCAGCACCAGTTTGGAACCCACACCTAGCCAAGCAAGTAAAGAAACTAGAGAAAGTGCAAAAGTTTGCAACAAGACTAGTCCCGGAGTTAAGGGTATGTCGTACGAGGAGAGGTTAAGGGAAATCGACCTGGTGACACTGGAGGACATGAGAGATAGGGGGGACATGATAACGACATATAAAATACTGAGAGGAATCGACAAGGTGGACAGAGACAGGATGTTCCAGAGATGAGACACAGCAACAAGGGGACACAGTTGGAAATTGAAGACTCAGATGAATCACAGGGATGTTAGGAAGTATTTCTTCAGTCACAGAGTGGTCAGGAAGTGGAATAGTTTGGGAAGCGATGTAGTGGAGGCAGGATCCATACATATCTTTAAGAAGAGGTATGATAAAGCTCATGGAGCAGAAAGAGTGACCCAGTAGCGGCCAATGAAGAGGCGGGGCCAGGAGCTGTGACTCGACCCCTGCAACCACAACTAGGTGAGTACAATTAGGTGAGTACACACACACACACACACACTAAACAACAACAACAACAAAACATAAACAGTAGTTGCAACAACAGCAGCAACATAAAAAAACAGGAACGAAGCAATAACGGTAAAAAAAGCAACAGCAACAGGAATCACAACAACAGCCTTGTTAACAGCAAAGACGAAGATAACAGTTGCAACAACAGTAGCAAGAGAAACAGTAGCAGCAACAACAGTAGCAAGAGAAACAGTAGCAGCAACAACAGTAGCAAGAGAAACTGTAGCAGCATCGATAATGACAAATACAAAACAAGACCACAGCAACAATATCGGTTACAACAACAGGAACAAAAGCAGGAAGAATAACAGCATCAAAAGCAGCAATACAGGAGTGACAGCAGCAACAACGGCAGGAACAGCAACAGAAAGAACAACAGATGCATCGTAGCAGCAGCACTAGGAACATCAGCTGTTTCAACAGCAGCAACAAAACAACAGCAGAATGAACAGCAGAAACAGCAGTAGGAACAGTAACAGAAGCAACAACAGCAGCATAAAAAACGGCAGGAACAACAGCATCAATAACAGCAGGAACAACATCAGCATCAATAACAGCATTAATAACAATGGCATCAATAACAGTACAAACAGGAGCAACAACATCATAAATAACAGCAGCATCAGTAATAGCAGCAATAACAGCAACAGCAAGCAGCAACAACAGCAGCAGCTGCTACAGCAACTGCTACAACAGCAACTGCTACAGCAGCGTCTGCTATAGTAGCATCTGCTACAGCAGCAACAACAGTAGCAGCACAACAGCAGCAACAGCAGCCTCGTCTCCCCAGCATGATGCAGAGGAGGTCAGGTATTGATCTGACGAAGGTCCTGCCCGGCCCGGCACGCAGATGGTGGTCAGGTAATAACAGCAGCAGCAGCAGCAGCAACAGCACCAGCAGCAGCAATCACGATAGTGCAATCAGCAGGAACAGTCGCAATAAAAGCAGCACAGCAGCTGCACAACAACAGCCATAGAGCAGCATCAGAAGCAGCATCAGCCACAAAGCAGCAGTAGCAGCAGTCACAGCAGAAAAAGCAGTAGGAGCAGAAACAGCAACAGCAGCAAATATGTTAATATTGCCAGCAACAGCAACAGCAGCAGCAGCAGAGGCAGCAACTACAGCATCATTACCAGCAATAGCAACAGCAACACTAGCAACAGTAACACTAGCAACAGCAACACTAGCAACAGCAACATTAGCAACAGCAACACTAGCAACAGCAACACTAGCAACAGTAACACTAGCAACAGTAACACTAGCAACAGCAACACTAGCAACAGCAACACTAGCAACAGCAACACTAGCAACAGCAACACTAGCAACAGTAACACTAGCAACAGTAACACTAGCAACAGTAACACTAGCAACAGTAACATTAGCAACATCAACACTAGCAACAGCAACACTAGCAACAGCAACACTAGCAACAGCAACACTAGCAACAGTAACACTAGCAACAGCAACACTAGCAACAACAACAGTTGCAGAATAAACTAGAACAGCAAAAGTAACAACACCAGGAGCAGCAACCGCAGGAAAAGTAACAGCAACAGCAGCATCAGTAACGAAAGCAGCAGTAACAGTAACATCAGCAGTAGCACTAACAGCAGCAGCAATAATAACAAGGGAAACAGCAACAGCAGCAACAGCAGCAGCAGCCTCGTCTCCCCAGCATGATGCAGAGGAGCTCAGGTATTGATCTGACGAAGGTCCAGAGCAGCCAGGCACGCAGATGGAGGCCACAGCACCACCACCAACAACAACATCAGCAACATCAACGACAGCAGCAACAGAAGCCACAACAGAAGCAGCAGCAACAACAACAGCAGCAGCAGCAGCAGCCTCGTCTCCCCAGCATGATGCAGAGGAGCTCAGGTATTGATCTGACGAAGGTCCAGAGCAGCCAGGCACGCAGATGGAGGCCACAGCACCACCACCAACAACAACATCAGCAACATCAACGACAGCAGCAACAGAAGCCACAACAGAAGCAGCAGCAACAACAACAGCAGCAGCAACAACAACAACAGCAGCAGCAGCAGCAACAACAGCAGCAACAGCAACAACAGCAACCAAAAAATTACTCAGGAGAGGCACAAAGAAGAAGATGATGAAGAAGAAAGAAGATGATAATGATGTTGATGATGAGCAGGACGAAAAGGAAGAGCAAGAGGAAAACAAAGAGGAAGAGGAGGAGGAAGAAGAAGAGAAGGAGGAGGAGGACAAGGAGGAGGAGAAGTAGGAGGAGGAAGAGGAGGAGGAGAAGTAGGAGGAGGAAGAGGAGGAGGAGGAGGAAGAGGAGGTAGGTGGGAGTGGAAGGAGTGCCAGGTAACCATGGCACCAGGGGCCACGCCCAAGACCTCCCCCAGCACGGCACAGTGCCTAAGAGATGCCACTGGCATGGCTCTCTCTGCTGCCTTCTGCCATCTTTATCTCCAATCTTCACTTCCATTTTCTCTCTCATTTGTCCTCTTACCCCCCACCCCACCCCTCACTCCGAGGCTGGGAAATGCGTTTCCCCTTCCCCCGAGGCTGTAAGGTCCCCTTCTTTCCCCTCCCCAAGACGGAGAGGTCCCACTCTCCCCTCTTCCGAGGTTGCTTGGTCCCTCCCTCCTTCCCTCAATCTCTCTCTCCCTCCCTCCCTCCCTCCTCTCTCTCTCTCTCTCTCTCTCTCTCTCTCTCTCTCTCTCTCTCTCTCTCTCTCTCTCCTCCCACTCCTCCTCCTGAGGTTGGAAAGTCTCCCTCTTTCCCTCCCCGAGGTTGAGAGGTCCCTCGGGAGGTCACCTGTTCAGGTGAACACTGTAGCAGGTCCACTATACTTCCTCCTCCCCTCGGTCCTCCCCTCAGAGACTCTCGTGACTAAGGAGGGTGAGTCTGTGGAGCCCCACCTCCCCCCACACACTGAGGGAAGCAGGCTGCCCTCCCCCCACACTGAGAGGAACCACTCACCCTCCCCCACACTGAGGGGACTCGGCCTTCCTCTTCCCCACATTGAGGGGAATCAGCCTCTCTCTTCCCCTTACTAAGGGGAACACATCCTCCAGTTCCTCTCATTTATCATACCTTTACCACAATAAGTCAATGTATCAGAAACGACATCAACAACCCTGACCACCAGTACAAGAATTTCTAACTCAACACAGACCGGGCTGCGGGGGCGTTGACCCCCGGAACACCCTCCAGGTATACTCCAGGTATACTCCAGGTATACTCCAGGTATACTCCAGGTATACTCCAGGTATACTCCAGGTATACTCCAGGTATACCAGTGGTTCGCAAACTTTTCACCACCAAGGACCCCCTTTTATTTCAATTAATTTTCCCAGGGACCCCAGGTTTTTGAAAGTCTGTTTACTCAAGAAGCCGATTTTATCAACTAACAACAGACTGACGCTACTGAAGTCTCCCACCTCAGGCTGACGCTACTGAAGTCTCCCACCTCAGGCTGACGCTACTGAAGTCTCCACCTCAGGCTGACGCTACTGAAGTCTCCCACCTCAGGCTGACGCTACTGAAGTCTCCCACCTCAGGCTGACGCTACTGAAGTCTCCCACCTCAGGCTGACGCTACTGAAGTCTCCCACCTCAGGCTGACGCTGCTGAAGTCTCCCACCTCAGGCTGACGCTACTGAAGTCTCCCACCTCAGGCTGACGCTACTAAAGTCTCCCACCTCAGGCTGACGCTACTGAAGTCTCCCACCTCAGGCTGACGCTGCTGAAGTCTCCCACCTCAGGCTGACGCTACTGAAGTCTCCCACCTCAGGCTGACGCTGCTGAAGTCTCCCACCTCAGGCTGACGCTACTGAAGTCTCCCACCTCAGGCTGACGCTACTGAAGTCTCCCACCTCAGGCTGACGCTACTGAAGTCTCCCACCTCAGGCTGACGCTGCTGAAGTCTCCCACCTCAGGCTGACGCTACTGAAGTCTCCCACCTCAGGCTGACGCTACTGAAGTCTCCCACCTCAGGCTGACGCTACTGAAGTCTCCCACCTCAGGCTGACGCTGCTGAAGTCTCCCACCTCAGGCTGACGCTACTGAAGTCTCCCACCTCAGGCTGACGCTGCTGAAGTCTCCACCTCAGGCTGACGCTACTGAAGTCTCCAACCTCAGGCTGACGCTACTGAAGTCTCCCACCTCAGGCTGACGCTACTGAAGTCTCCCACCTCAGGCTGACGCTACTGAAGTCTCCAACCTCAGGCTGACGCTACTGAAGTCTCCCACCTCAGGCTGACGCTACTGAAGTCTCCCACCTCAGGCTGACGCTACAAGTCTCACCCAGCTGACGCTACTGAGTCTCCTCGGTGCGCATGGTCTCACTTCAGGCTGAGCTACTAGTCTCACCAGGCTGACGCTGTGAAGTTCCACCTCAGGCTGACGCTGTGAAGTCTCCCCAGGCTACGCTGCTAATCTCACCTCAGCTGACAAATTTTAGCACCCTGTACGAGCACCATCCTGGGTGATGGACTGTCACTGTGTAACTATCATACAGAATAGTGTAGCAGCACACTGTGGTGTTCCCACTGTGTAACTATCATACAGAATAGTGTAGCAGCACACTGTGGTGTTACCACTGTGTAACTATCATACAGAATAGTGTAGCAGCACACTGTGGTGTTCCCACTGTGTAACTATCATACAGAATAGTGTAGCAGCACACTGTGTGTTCCACTGTGTAACTATCATCAGAATAGTGTAGCAGCACACTGTGGGTGTTGCCACTGTGTAACTATCATACAGAATAGTGTAGCAGCACACTGTGGTGTTCCCACTGTGTAACTATCATACAGAATAGTGTAGCAGCACACTGTGGGTGTTGCCACTGTGTAACTATCATACAGAATAGTGTAGCAGCACACTGGGGTGTTGCCACTGTGTAACTATCATACAGAATAGTTAGCAGCACACTGTGTGTGTTCCCACTGTGTAACTATCATACAGAATAGTGTAGCAGCACACTGTGGGTGTTGCCACTGTGTAACTATCATACAGAATAGTGTAGCAGCACACTGTGGGTGTTGCCACTGTGTAACTATCATACAGAATAGTGTAGCAGCACACTGTGTGTGTTCCCACTGTGTAACTATCATACAGAATAGTGTAGCAGCACACTGTGGGTGTTCCCACTGTGTAACTATCATACAGAATAGTGTAACAGCACACTGTGGGTGTTGCCACTGTGTAACTATCATACAGAATAGTGTAGCAGCACACTGTGTGTGTTCCCACTGTGTAACTATCATACAGAATAGTGTAGCAGCACACTGTGGGTGTTGCCACTGTGTAACTATCATATAGAATAGTGTAGCAGCACACTGTGGGTGTTACCACTGTGTAACTATCATACAGAATAGTGTAGCAGCACACTGTGGGTGTTGCCACTGTGTAACTATCATACAGAATAGTGTAGCAGCACACTGTGTGTGTTCCCACTGTGTAACTATCATACAGAATAGTGTAACAGCACACTGTGGGTGTTCCCACTGTGTAACTATCATACAGAATAGTGTAGCAGCACACTGTGTGTGTTCCCACTGTGTAACTATCATACAGAATAGTGTAGCAGCACACTGTGGGTGTTCCCACTGTGTAACTATCATACAGAATAGTGTAGCAGCACACTGTGGGTGTTGCCACTGTGTAACTATCATACAGAATAGTGTAGCAGCACACTGTGTGTGTTCCCACTGTGTAACTATCATACAGAATAGTGTAGCAGCACACTACTGATGTATGCAATTCTAATACAAACAAAACTCCTTCCCTCTCTTATTTTCTCCACTTCTCTTTTTCCCTCTTCTTAGTCTTACTTTCTCTTCCTCCTCGCATCTGTGCTTCCCATCTTTATTTCTTTTTTCCTCATGTTTTCCCTCTTCTCTGCATCTTTACTCACCATTATCTCTTCACATCTCTTCCAAACATTCTTCAAGTTTTGATTCTTATTTTGTGATTTGTTCTTGATATTATATGTCGGTCCATATATACACTTGGTGGCGCTAAACACTCCATATATACACTTGGTGGCGCTAAACACTTCATACACACACACACACACTATGGGGTATTTCTTCCCCTACTGTGTGTCAGATGAACCTACTTCATCCCCACGCCCCTGCTGAGAGAGGGGCATAAGATTAGGGGTCTTGCTGAGAGTGTGGGTATAGCGTTTGGGGTCTTGCTGAGAGTGTGGGCATAGGGAGGGACCCTTGCTGAGAGTGACCTGACCAGCCAGGCTGTGGTTCGTACGTTGGATTGCGTGCTGCCAGCAGTAACAGCCTGGTTGATCAGGCTCTGATCCAACATGAGGCCTGGTCACAGACCGGGCCGCAAGGCCGTTGACCCCTGGAACTCTCTCCAGGTATACTCCAGGTATAGAGTGAGGACCCTTGCTGAGAGTGTGGGCATGCGGTGAGGACCCTTGCTGAGACTGTGGGCGTGGAGTGAGGACCTTTGCTGAGAGTGTGGGTATAGGGTGAGGACCCAACTTAAGGTCTGGGCGTGGGTGAAGCCCCACGTTGCTGTAATCTGCGAGGCTGCATCAGCTAAGTCTTAAGGTGGACTAGGTCACAGGTCTTGAAGCGGACCAGGTCATAGGTCTTGAGATGGACCAGGTCACAGGTCTTGAGGTGGACCAGGTCACAGGTCTTGAGGTGGACCAGGTCACAGGTTTTGAGGTGGACCGGGTCACATGTCTTGAGGTGGACCAGGTCACGGGTCTTGAGGTGGACCAGGTCACAGGTCTTGAGGTGGACCAGGTCACAGGTCTTGAGATGTACCAGGTCACAGACTCACTAAGATGCCAGGGATGGGTGCCATTCAGTCCCATTTAATGACACCACTCCTCCGCCTCCTCTTCGTCCTCCTCCTCCTCTTCGTCCTGCTCCTCTTTCTCCTTCCCCACCTCTCCCCTCGTAGAAGCCATACTGGGGAGACACCATCTTAGGTGAGGGGAGCAAGAGGGGATTTGCACGAGAGCAAACGTGAGAGAAGCCAAAATGGGAGAGAGAGGAAGAGAGAGAGAGAGAGAGAGAGAGAGAGAGAGAGAGAGAGAGAGAGAGAGAGAGAGAGAGAGAGAGAGAGAGAGAGAGAGACAGACAGACAGACAGACAGACAGACAGACAGACAGACAGACAGGAGAGAGGAGAGAGGGAGATAGGGGAGTAGAGGGACAGAGGGGAAGTAGAGAGGGGGAGAATAAAGAAAGAGATATTTTTCTTTTGCGGTGATGTTGCTATAAGTAAGAGAAGTCCAAAAGTTATTTTAGAGTTCTATACATCACTAGTAAGACGTCACTAGTAAGACGTCACTAGTAAGACGTCACTATTAAGACGTCATTATTAAGACGTCACTAGTAAGACGTCACTAGTAAGACGTCATTATTAAGACGTCACTATTAGGACGTCACTAGTAAGACGTCACTAGTAAGACGTCACTAGTAAGACGTCACTAATAAGACGTCACTAGTAAGACGTCACTAGTAAGACGTCACTAGTAAGACGTCACTAATAAGACGTCACTAGTAAGACGTCACTGGTAAGACGTCACTAGTAAGACGTCACTAGCAAGACGTCACTGGTAAGACGTCACTAGTAAGACGTCACTAGTAAGACGTCACTAATAAGACGTCACTAGTAAGACGTCACTAATAAGACGTCACTAGTAAGACGTCACTAGTAAGACGTCACTAGTAAGACGTCACTAATAAGACGTCACTGGTAAGACGTCACTGGTAAGACGTCACTAGTAAGACGTCACTAGTAAGACGTCACTAATAAGACGTCACTAGCAAGACGTCACTGGTAAGACGTCACTAGTAAGACGTCACTAGTAAGACGTCACTAATAAGACGTCACTAGTAAGACGTCACTGGTAAGACGTCACTAGTAAGACGTCACTAGTAAGACGTCACTGGTAAGACGTCACTGGTAAGACGTCACTAGTAAGACGTCACTAGTAAGACGTCACTAATAAGACGTCACTAGTAAGACGTCACTAGTAAGACGTCACTAGTAAGACGTCACTGGTAAGACGTCACTAGTAAGACGTCACTAGTAAGACGTCACTAGTAAGACGTCACTAGTAAGACGTCACTAGTAAGACGTCACTAGTAAGACGTCACTAGTAAGACGTCACTAGTAAGACGTCACTAGTAAGACGTCACTAGTAAGACGTCACTAGTAAGACGTCACTAGTAAGACGTCACTAGTAAGACTACACAAAGGATATAAATATTGGAGAACACAGAGAAAGATGAGTGGAACTAATTACTTAAATTATAATACAAATATGATGAGATAGTATATGGTTCTAATGTTATATGATGACAGTTGTTGGGAGAAGATGATGAACATGAACACAACCGGAGGGAAACAGCAAGATTCAGGTTTTGTTTGACATAGACTATTGTTCTCGAGATCATATTAAAGAACAGCTGTGAAGCGGCTGGCAGGTAGGGCACCTATAGAATGTTCAGGCAGGGCCTTCCAGATTTTAGGGCCTTTTATGCGCATTGAGTTTTTACTGAGGTTGAGTGGGACACGCGGGATATTAAAGAGATTTTTGTGTCAGGTCTTACACCTGTGAGTTCTGTTGCCGGTTAGCAGGACTTGAGTCCTGGAGGTGGGGAGCACAGTGGTTGTACTCTGGAGGGATGGGAATATTTTCAGTTTTCAACTCTAGTATCGGCACACCTCTGGCAAGACAATGATGGAGTGAGTGATGGTGAAAGTGTTTCCTCTTTTTGGGGCCACCCTAGCTTGGTGGAAGACGACCAGTATGTTGAAAAAAATATAGCATATATAGTAGTATGAGTGAATATCATGAATACCGAGTAGATTTAAACCTTTGAAGAGTGGAGGAGCGTGTTGACTGGCACTAGACTGGTTGACTGGCACTAGACTGGTTGACTGGCACTAGACTGGATGACTGGCACTAGACTCGATGACTGGCACTAGACTGGTTGACTGGCACTAGACTCGTTGACTGGCACTAGACTGGATGACTGGCACTAGACTGGATGACTGGCACTAGACTGGTTGACTGGCACTAGACTGGTTGACTGGCACTAGACTGGTTGACTGGCACTAGAATGGATGACTGGCACTAGACTGGTTGACTGGCACTAGACTGGATGACTGGCACTAGACTGGTTGACTGGCACTAGACTGGATGACTGGCACTAGACTGGATGACTGGCACTAGACTGGTTGACTGGCACTAGACTGGTTGACTGGCACTAGACTGGTTGACTGGCACTAGACTGGTTGACTGGCACTAGACTTGTTGACTGGCACTAGACTGGTTGACTGGCACTAGACTGGATGACTAGCACTAGACTGGTTGACTGGCACTAGACTGGATGACTAGCACTAGACTGGATGACTGGCACTAGACTGGTTGACTGGCACTAGACTGGTTGACTGGCACTAGACTGGTTGACTGGCACTAGACTGGATGACTGGCACTAGACTGGATGACTGGCACTAGACTGGTTGACTGGCACTAGATTGGTTGACTGGCACTAGACTGGATGACTGGCACTAGACTGGTTGACTGGCACTAGACTGGTTGACTGGCACTAGACTGGATGACTGACACTAGACTGGTTGACTGACACTAGACTGGTTGACTGGCACTAGACTGGTTGACTGGCACTAGACTGGTTGACTGGCACTAGACTGGTTGACTGGCACTAGACTGGATGACTGGCACTAGACTCGTTGACTGGCACTAGACTGGATGACTGGCACTAGACTGGTTGACTGGCACTAGACTGGATGACTGGCACTAGACTGGTTGACTGGCACTAGACTGGATGACTGGCACTAGACTGAATGACTGGCACTAGACTGGTTGACTGGCACTAGACTGGTTGACTGGCACTAGACTGGTTGACTGGCACTAGACTGGATGACTGGCACTAGACTCGTTGACTGACACTAGACTGGATGACTGGCACTAGACTGGTTGACTGGCACTAGACTGGATGACTGGCACTAGACTGGTTGACTGGCACTAGACTGGATGACTGGCACTAGACTGGATGACTGGCACTAGACTGGTTGACTGGCACTAGACTGGATGATCGCTCGTACAGCCGCTTTTTGTTGCGTTATTATAGATTTTAAGTGATTTGATGAAGTAGATCCCTAGGCACAAGTACCATAGTTAAGTGTAGATTAGAGAGAAGTACAGTGTAAGTAATGATGTTTGAAATACACATCTAGACATGCAAAACAACCACCGGGAAGTGACATCTTGTATCGCTCGTTCGCGATATTTGCACAGTAAGACATCTTAGAAATGACACAGGATGACAACTGAGCTAAACATCTCAGCTATGTGCTAGGTGTGAGCACTGAACTTCAAGTTGCAGTCAAGGTACACACCTAAGAATTTTTCCTCGGCTTGTCTTACACTTTGACAATTATTAATCATTATATTTTGCACCTCTGATCCTATACATCATGTGATAGATCATGTGATACATCATGTGATAGATCATGTGATACATCATGTGATAGATCATGTGATACATCATGTGATAGATCATGTGATACATCATGTGATAGATCATGTGATACATCATGTGATAGATCATGTGATACATCATGTGATAGATCATGTGATACATCATGTGATAGATCATGTGATACATCATGTGATAGATCATGTGATACATCATGTGATAGATCATGTGATACATCATGTGATAGATCATGTGATACATCATGTGATAGGAGTGAATTTATTAACAGTCATCCAGGGAGATGTGTTTAAGGTGAGGGGAAGGAAGATGATGGTAGGGGTGGATGAGGGGAGGACTCACAGTGTACTCAGTCACAGTCATAAATCACAAGACACAACGTAGAAGAGGAAACTCAGCAGTGTGTTCTGTCCTGCAGGGTGTGGGGCTCAGGGTGTGGGGCTCAGGGTGTGGGGCTCAGGGTGTGGGGCTCAGGGTGTGGGGCTCAGGGTGTGGGGCTCAGGGTGTGGGGCTCAGGGTGTGGGGCTCAGGGTGTGGGGGCTCAGGGTGTGGGGCTCAGGTGTGGGGCTCTGGGTGTGGGGCTCAGGGTGTGGGGCTCAGGGTGTGGGGCTCAGGGTGTGGGGCTCAGGGTGTGGGGCTCAGGGTGTGGGGCTCAGGGTGTGGGGCTCAGGGTGTGGGGCTCAGGGTGTGGGGCTCAGGGTGTGGGGCTCTGGGTGTGGGGCTCAGGGGTGGGGCTCAGGGTGTGGGGCTCAGGGTGTGGGGCTCAGGGTGTGGGGCTCAGGGTGTGGGCTCAGGGTGTGGGGCTCAGGGTGTGGGGCTCTGGGTGTGGGGCTCTGGGTGTGGGGCTCAGGGTGTGGGGCTCAGGGTGTGGGGCTCAGGTGTGGGGCTCAGGGTGTGGGGCTCAGGGTGTGGGGCTCAGGGGTGTGGGGCTCAGGGTGTGGGGCTCTGGGTGTGGGGCTCTGGGTGTGGGGCTCAGGGTGTGGGGCTCAGGGTGTGGGGCTCTGGGTGTGGGGCTCTGGGTGTGGGGCTCAGGGTGGGGGCTCAGGGTGTGGGGCTCAGGGTGTGGGACTCAGGGTGTGGGCTCGGGGTGTGGGCTCAGGGTGTGGGGCTCAGGGTGTGGGGCTCAGGTGTGGGGCTCAGGTGTGGGGCGCAGGGTGTGGGGCTCTGGGTGTGGGGCTCTGGGTGTGGGGCTCAGGGTGTGGGGCTCGGGGTGTGGGGCTCTGGGTGTGGGGCTCTGGGTGTGGGGCTCAGGGTGTGGGGCTCAGGGTGTGGGGCTCAGGGTGTGGGACTCAGGGTGTGGGGCTCAGGGTGTGGGGCTCAGGGTGTGGGGCTCAGGGTGTGGGGCTCAGGGTGTGGGGCTCAGGGTGTGGGGCTCAGGGTGTGGGGCTCTGGGTGTGGGGCTCAGGTGTGGGGCTCAGGGTGTGGGGCTCAGGGTGTGGGGCTCAGGGTGTGGGGCTCAGGGTGTGGGGCTCAGGGTGTGGGGCTCAGGGTGTGGGGCTCAGGGTGTGGGGCTCTGGGTGTGGGACTCAGGGTGTGGACTCAGGGTGTGGGGCTCAGGGTGTGGGGCTCAGGGTGTGGGCTCAGGGTGTGGGACTCAGGGTGTGGGGCTCAGGGTGTGGGCTCAGGGTGTGGGGCTCAGGGTGTGGGGCTCAGGGTGTGGGGCTCAGGGTGTGGGACTCAGGGTGTGGGACTCCAGGGTGTGGGGCTCAGGGTGTGGGGCTCAGGGTGTGGGGCTCAGGGTGTGGGGCTCAGGGTGTGGGGCTCAGGGTGTGGGGCTCAGGGTGTGGGGCTCTGGGTGTGGGGCTCAGGGTGTGGGGCTCAGGGTGTGGGGCTCAGGGTGTGGGGCTCAGGGTGTGGGGCTCCAGGGTGTGGGCTCTGGGTGTGGGGCTCAGGGTGTGGGGCTCAGGGTGTGGGGCTCAGGGTGTGGGGCTCAGGGTGTGGGGCTCAGGGTGTGGGGCTCAGGGTGTGGGGCTCAGGGTGTGGGGCTCAGGGTGTGGGGCTCAGGGTGTGGGGCTCAGGGTGTGGGGCTCAGGGTGTGGGGCTCAGGGTGTGGGGCTCAGGGTGTGGGGCTCAGGGTGTGGGGCTCAGGGTGTGGGGCTCAGGGTGTGGGGCTCAGGGTGTGGGGCTCAGGGTGTGGGGCTCAGGGTGTGGGGCTCTGGGTGTGGGGCTCAGGGTGTGGGGCTCTGGGTGTGGGGCTCAGCGTGTGGGGCTCAGCGTGTGGGGCTCAGGGTGTGAGGACGGCGGAGGTAGTGTGGGGGAGTTTGAGACAGAAGGTGGGGGTTTGGGCTGGAGGGTGGGGGTTGGGGCTGGAGGGTGGGGGTTGGGGCTGGAGGGTGGGGTTTGGGCTGGAGGGTGGGGGTTGGGGCTGGAGGGTGGGGGTTGGGGCTGGAGGGTGGGGGTTGGGGCTGGAGGGTGGGGGTTGGGGCTGGAGGGTGGGGGTTGGGGCTGGAGGGTGGGGTTGGGGCTGGAGGGTGGGGTTGTGGAGGTAGTCATGCACAACATACATAACATGATGGAGTAAGTTTCAACAGGTAACCTCGCGTCTTCACAGAAATTAATAAACACAAAGTGACCAAGACAACTTAAATGAAACATTATTGTACATAATCACAGCTCAGAAACGTTAATAATATATATATATATATATATATATATATATATATATATATATATATATATATATATATATATATATATATATATATATATATATATATATATGTCGTGCCGATTAGGTAAAACTGGTCAATTAGCAAGAACTCATCTAAAATTAAGTCCTTTCTAAAATTTTCTCTTATACCTTTAAAGATATATTTTTTTCATTTATGTTAATGTAAGAATTTATAATTTTGTACCAAGAGAAACTTTGAAAACCTACCTAACCTTATTACAACAAGCGCAATATAATTTAGCCTAACTCAACTAAATATATTTTAGATACTTTAACATTAATTTAATAATAAACAAACACAATGAAATATATTTTTTTCATTATGTTCAGAATGATTTTGGCGAAATTATTGCATACACAAATTTTCACTTGTCTTATATGGCAAGGTGAGCGTTGCTATTTAAGCCAAAATCGCAAGTTTTACCTAATCGGCACGACATATATATATATATATATATATATATATATATATATATATATATATATATATATATATATTGTGTGTGTGTGTGTGTGGATTTGGAAGAGGCGTATGATAGGGAGGCAATGTGGCAGATGTTGCAGGTGTGTGGAATAGGAGGTAGGTTACTGAAAGCAGTGAAGAGTATTTACGAGGATAGTGAGGCTCAGGTTAGAGTGTGTAGGAAAGAGGGAGATTATTTCCCAGTAAAAGTAGACCTTAGACAAGGATGTGTGATGTCACCATGGTTGTTCAATATATTTATAGATGGAGTTGTAAGAGAAGTGAATGCTCGGGTGTTGGCAAGAGGTGAGGGGTTAAAATATATAGAATCTAACACAAAGTGGGAGTTGTCACAGTTGCTCTTTGCTGATGACACTGTGCTTTTGGGGGATTCTGCAGAGGTTGGTGGATGAGTTTCGTAGGGTATGTAAAAGAAGGAAATAGAAAGTGAATATAGGAAAGAGTAAAGTGATGATGATACAAAATTTAGGTAATGAAAGACTGGATATCAGATTGGAGGGAGAGAGTATGGAGGAGGTGAATGTATTCAGATATTTGGGAGTGGATGTGTCAGCAGATGGGTCTATGAAGGATGAGGTGAATCATAGAATTGACGAGGGAAAAAAGGTGAGTGGTACACTGAGGAGATTGTGGAGACAGAGAACTTTATCCATGGTAGCAAAGAGGAGAATGTATGAGAGTATAGTTATACCAATGCTCTTATATGGGTGTGAAGCATGGGTGGTGAGTGTTGCAACAAGGAGAAGGCTGGAGGCAGTGGATATGCCATGTCTAAGGGCAATGTGTTGTGTGAATATAATGCAGAGTGGAGGGTAGACGTGGTAGGGGTCGGCCTAGGAAAGGTTGGAGGGAGGGGGTAAAGGAGGTTTTGTGTGCGAGGGGCTTGGTCTTCCAACAAGCGTGCGTGAGCGTGTTAGATAGGAGCAGATGGAGACAAATGGTTTGTAGGACTTGACGTGCTGTTGGAGTGTGAACAAGGTAATATTTATGAAGGGATTCAGGGAAACTGGTTAATCGAGCTTGAGTCCTGTAGATAGGCATTACAGTGCCTACACTCTGAAGTATGGGTGGGGAGAAACGTCTGAGCTGCAATGTCAATACGCTTCTGGCAAGACAGTGGTTCAATAAATGATGGTGAATTAATTTCCTTTTTTTTTCTTTAGAGTCCTCTATGAACGTGAGATGATCTGACATCATTACTCCCAAGTCTCTCACATTTCTCTCTGTAAAAATGACGAAAGCTTAGACTATACTGTGTTCCAGTCTATATGTCCTCATTCTACCAGAGCGGAGGAAGTGGGGAATGGGAGATGATGGGGGGGCAAGAGAAACAGCCAGTCCTTCCCCATTACTCCAAATTTAAGTAAAAAATCACGTAATATGCATGTAAATAACTATAATCAGAGCGGATATTAAGCTCATTTTCCCGCGTGGGACGAGGCAAGAGTCGTAAGGTAATGACCCTCATTAAGGATCAGCTGACCAGAAGGTAGTTACCTTGGAACAACACCGAGAATATTGTAACATCTTCCTAGATATAGATTATCAAGTTGCTTGTCCAAGAAATATCCTGGTACCTGATGCTTGTTACTGGTACCTAATGATTGTTAATGGTACCTAATGATTGTTAATGGTACCTGATGATTGTTACAGGTACCTGATGTATGTTGCTGGGACCTGATGTACGTTTCTTGTACCTGATGTTTGTGACTGGTACTTGATGTTTGTTTTTGGTACCTGATGTTTGTTACTAGTACCTGATGTATGTTACTGGTACCTGATGTATGTTACTGGTACTTGATGTTTGTTACTGGTACCTGATATTTGTTACTGGTACCTGATGATTGTTACTGGTACCAGAAGATTGTTACTGGTACCTGAAGATTGTTACTGGTACCTGATGTATGTTACTGGTACCTGATATTTGTTACTTGTACCTGATGATTGTTACTGGTATCTGAAGATTGTTACTGGTACCTGATGTTTGTTACTAGTACCTGATGTATGTTACTGGTACCTGATGTATGTTACTGGTACTTGATGTTTGTTACTGGTACCTGATATTTGTTACTGGTACCTGATGATTGTTACTGGTACCTGAAGATTGTTACTGGTACCTGATGTATGTTACTGGTACCTGATGTATGTTACTGGTACTTGATGTTTGTTACTGGTACCTGATATTTGTTACTGGTACCTGATGATTGTTACTGGTACCTGAAGATTGTTACTGGTACCTGATGTTTGTTACTGGTACTTGATGTTTGTTACTGGTACCTGATGTTTGTTACTGGTACTTGATGTTTGTTACTGGTACCTGATGTTTGTTACTGGTACCGATGTTTGTTACTGGTACCTGAGTTTGTTACTGGTACCTGATGTTTGTTACTGGGTACTGATGTTTGTTACTGGTACCTGATGTTTGTTACTGGTATCTGATGTTTGTTACCGGTACCGATGTTTGTTACTGGTACTTGATGTTTGTTACCCGGTACCGATGTTTGTTACTGGTACCGATGTTTGTTACTGGTACTGATGTTTGTTACTGGTACTTATGTTTGTTACTGGTACTTGATGTTTGTTACGTACCGATGTTTGTTACTGGTACTGATTTTGTTACTGGTACCTGATGTTTGTTACTGGTACTTGATGTTTGTTACTGGTACCGATGTTTGTTACTGGTACTTGATGTTTTACTGGTACCTGATGTTTGTTACTGGTACTTGATGTTTGTTACTGGTACCTGATGTTTGTTACTGGTACCTGATGTTTGTTACTGGTACCTGATGTTTGTTACTGGTACTTGATGTTTGTTACTGGTACCTGATGTTTGTTACTGGTACTTGATGTTTGTTACTGGTACCTGATGTTTGTTACTGGTACCTGATGTTTGTTGCTGGTACCTGATGTTTGTTACTGGTACCTGATGTATGTTACTGGTACCTGATATTTGTTACTGGTACCTGATGATTGTTACTGGTACCTGAAGATTGTTACTGGTACCTGATGTTTGTTACTGGTACTTGATTTTGTTACTGGTACCTGATGTCGTTACTGGTACTGAAGATTGTTACTGGTACCTGATGTTTGTTACTGGTACTTGATGTTTGTTACTTACCTGATGTTTGTTACTGGTACCTGATGTTTTTACTGGTACCTGATGTTTGTTACTGGTACCTGATGGGTTTTACAGGTTCTGATTTTTTGTTACTGGTACCTGATGAATGTTACTTACCGATGTTTGCTACTGGTACCTGATGATTTTATTGGTACTTGATGTTTGTTACCGGTACCTGATGATTGTTACCGGTACCTAATGTTTATTATTGGTATGATGTTTGTTACTGTACCTGATGTTTGTTACTGGTACCTGAGTTTGTTACTGGTACTTGTTTTACTGGTACGTTTTGTTACTGGTACCTGAAGTTTTACTGGTACCTGATGTTTGTTACTGGTACTTGATGTTTGTTACTGGTACTTGATGTTTGTTACTGGTACCTGATGTATGTTACTGATAACTGTTGATTGTTACTGGTACCTGATGTTTGTTACTGGTACCTGATGTTTGTTACTGGTACCTGATGATTGTTACTGATACTTAATGTTTGTTACTGGTACCTGATGATTGTTACTGGTACCTAATGTTTATTACTGGTATCTGATGATTGTTACTGGTACCTGATGATTGTTACTGGTACCTAATATTTATTACTGGTATCTGATGATTGTTACTGGTAATTGATGTATGTTACTGGTACCTGATGATTGTTCGGACCTGATGTTTGTTACTGGACCTGATGTTTGTTTACTGGTACCTGGTTGTTACTGGACCTGATTTTTTACTGGTACTTGATGTTTGTTACTGGTCCTGATGTTTGTTATGGTACCTGATGTTTTTACTGGTACCTGATGTTTGTTACTGGTACCGATTTTGTTACAGGTTCCTGATTTTGTTACTGGACCTGATGAATTTACTGTTACCTGATGTTTGCATGGTACCTGATGATTGTTATTGGTACTTGATGTTTGTTACCGGATGATGATTTTACCGGTACCTAATGTTTATTCTGGTACCATGTTTGTTACTGGTACCTGATGTTTGTTACTGGTACCTGATGTTTGTTACTGGTACTTGATGTTTGTTACTGGTACCTGATGTTTGTTACTGGTACCTGAAGATTTTACTGGTACCTGATGTTTGTTACTGGTACTTGAGTTTTTACGGTACTTGATATTTGTTACTGGTACCTGATGTATGTTACTGAACATGTTGATTTTTGGGTTGATGTTTGTTACTGGTACCTGATGTTTGTTATGGTACCTGAATTGTTACGATACTTAATGTTTGTTACGGTTAGATTGTTACTGGTACCGTTTATTACTGGTATCTGATATTGTTACTGGTACCTGATGATTGTTATGGTACCTAATATTTATTACTGGTATCGATGATTGTTACGGTAATTGATGTATTTACTGGTACCTGATGATTGTTACTGGTACCGATGTTTGTTACTGGTATCTGATGATTGTTACTAGTACCCGATTTTGTTACTGGTCCGATGATTGCTGGTACCGATGTTGTTACTGGTACCTGATGTTTGTTACTGGTACCTGATGTTTTTACTGGTATGATGTTTTTTACTGGTACCTGTATTGTTACTGGTACCGATGTTTGTTACTGGTACGTAGGCTACAAACAAGAGGGAGACATGATAACGACATACAAAATAATGGTGGAATAGATAAGGAACAGAGACATGATGTTCCAGAGAGGGGACAAGAAACAACAAATTAAGGAAGACTCAGACAAGTCAAAAAGATGTTAGAAGCATTTCTTCAGTCATAGAGTGTCAGGAATGGAATAGTCAGCAAGTGATGTAGTGGGCAGGAATCATACATAGCTTTAAGATGAGGTATGATAAAGCTCATGGAGCAGGGGAGAGAGGACCTATGCGGTCAGGAAGAGGGGGGCCAGGAGCTGATCTCGACCCCCAACCACAAAGGTGAGTACAACACACACAAAACACACACACACACACACACACACACACACACACACATACATACAGGACAGGAGAGGGGGGGACATGATAACGAATATAAGATACTGAGAGGAATTGAAAGGTGGAAAACAGAATGTTCCAGAGATGGGACACAGCAACAAGGGGACACAGTTGGAAGTTGAAGACTGATGAATCACAGGGATGTTAGGAAGATTTTTCTGTCACAGATGGTCGGGAAGTGGAATAGTTTGGGAACGATGTAGTGGAGGCAGGATCCATACATATTTAAGAAAGGATGATAAAGATCATGGGCATGGAAGAACCAGAGGGCCGTAAAGGGGGGCCAGGGGCTGTGACCGCCCCTGCAACCACAACAGGTGAGTACATACACAGGTCTGACCAAAATTAATGTCTGTGTTGCACTGAGTGAACGAGGCGGGGGCACACACCAGCGGGGAAGGGCAGGAAGGGCAGTGAAGGGCAGTGAAGGGCAGTGAAGGGCAGTGAAGGGCAGTGAAGGGCAGTGAAGGGGTGAAGGGCAGGAAGGGAGGGGGGGGAAAAGGGAAGAGAGAGGATGGGAAGAGAAGGGAAGGAACGGGAGATGGAA